>JAQQAF010000009.1:20372367-20742367 GCA_029747655.1 Ensete ventricosum
GGCACTTTCGAAAGCTAGCATGGCATGTCTATTAGACATTGATCGAATTGTATGTCTTTAGTTGATCACAAAATGATGGTCATTTGCTCCTTTGGTTGTGTTATCCATGTAAATATTATATAATTGAGGAATACGAAATGAAAGAAATAAGTTTTATATATTAACCTTATGACTATTTATACGAGAGAGAAATTTTTCTTAATCAATCACTCTAATCACATCAACTATTCAAATATATGATTAATCCTTAAATCAAATATTAATTAAGGATATAAGAAAATATGAATATTATTTTATGTGTGTCTTTATCTTGATCTTCTATCATATTCGCGCAAGATTAAACTTCTGTTAAGGATATCAATATTGAATTGATGTAATTGAAATATCTTATGAGCAAGATGTTTTGTGAGCGAGTTTGCTAGTTTATCATAAGTATATAGGTGAGAAATATGTAATTGATGTATGACAACTTGATCACTGACAAAGTGAAAGTCGATGACAATATATTTCATGTGTGTGTAAATGACATTGATATTATCATAATATATTCTAGGGGTGGATTTGGAGGTGATGTCAAGTTTTTGAAGTAGATTGGTCATCCAGTTGAATTATATAATGGTGGTGACGATAACTCGATATTCAGTTTCACTAGTTGATGTTACGATTAATTATTATTTTTTGAAACTTCAATTGATTAGATTTGCTCTAAGGAAGATAATATTGATCGATATAGATATTATATCATCAATATTGTTTATTTAATCAGTATCGACGAAGACATGAAAATAAAGTAATAAGTGTTTACGAAGAAGAAGTCAATGATTGAGAGTCCCTTTTAGATATCACAGGACTTGTTTTACCATTGCATAGTGGAGAGTTGATATATAAATTATAATAATTTATTGACTACAAATGAGATGTCTGGACATGTGAAAGATTAGTACTATAAGGAGTCAATTATTTATCGGTACTGTATGGGATCTATAGTAGGATTATCATCATATAATTTAAGTGATTCAGTAGTGTAGAGTGGTGTGACAAATTCTTTAAACATTCTATATGTTTGTCAGAAAGTAGCTTAAAGTTCTTAGATCTTTGATGAGGAATCAATCTCTATAGGATTATTACCTATAATGATAATATCATTCACATCCACTATTATATATATAGTACTTTCATTTTGTTGTCATAGAAAAAACGAGGTTTCAGACTTGGAATTGATGAAGCCAAGTGAAGTAAAAAAACGAGCCAAGTTCAGTATACTAAGCTATTGGAGCTTGACGAAGTTTATAAATAGCTTTTCGTAGTTTACAAACATGACTTGGATATTGAGGGTAGATGAAGCTAGGAGGTTATTATATAAAGACATCTTCAAATAAGATCCCTTGTGAGAAAGTATTATTAACATTCAATTAGCGTATTTGCTAGCCTTGACTGATAGCTAAACTGAAGATAAACTGAATTATTGTTGGTTTAACAACTAGACTATATATTCTTGTAAAGCCAATACTTGGTTGTTGGTGAAACCATTTGACCATTAGACATGCCTTATATTTGACCACTAGACCTATCACCTATCTCGATCCTTATTGTAGGGATACGAGATCTGTAGTCGAGGAAGAACAGGGTGATCGAGGCAGAGAGCGACCGAAGTAGTGATCGACAAAATGTGACGATTTGATGAGGAAGAAAAGGGAGTGCTTCGCTAGAGTTCCACAAGGTCTAGGGGTAGGGAATGCTGCCGGAAGAGAAGGAGGAGAAGCGGAACTAGTCTTGTCAAGTGAAGGGCAACGGTGTCACTGGAGCTCTAGAAGAAGATGTTGTGTTGTTCGCTATTGCCTCTCTATAACTCACTTTTCCTCTCCCCTCTCTATTGCACTATTCACTACAGGACTTGTAGAGGAAGAAGACGTGGGATGGCAGTGGTGATGAGCTCCTTGGCAACAATGCTCGGGCCATAGAAGGAAGAAGAAGAGAGAGTACAACGGATAAAGTAGGGTGATCGGATCCGCCACGAAAACACCTTCGTCTGCCTTGATTCAGAAGCCAAAGAACGATCGAAATCGATGCAACAAGGTTAGTCCCCAAGACTGGCAAGATCAAAAAATAAATGAAATACTCTATTGATGGTGGATCGACAAAGGGTGCTTCGCTGGTGAGGATGCTATTGTTGCTGCAGCGATGGCAGTAGATCACCGATGTCCTGGTGCAGATCGACAATGAAAACTAACAGGGAAACAAGAGAAGTCTGGGAAAGGCAACCGCAACGACTTGAAGTTCACTGATCAGATTAGTGAAGGCTATCGTTGGGCAAAAGAGGATGCTCAAAGGAAATCGATAATGACAGATCAATAAAGATGAGGAATTGCTATAGTCAGATGGTGAGGAAGAAAAAATCTTACTCGAGGCAAGAAGATTTCTGATATCATGTAGAATTGAGGAATATGCTACGAAAGAGGTGAGTTTTATTCATTGAGGTGATGAGTATTTATACATGTTTTGAGGAAGAGATTTTTCTCAATCAATCACTCAAATTATGTAATCAGATTAGTTACTCAAATTTATGATTGATCCTTAAATTATAAATTGATTGAGGATATAAAGAAATAGAGATATTATTTTATATATATCTCTATCATGATCTTTTATCAAGAACATAATGATATAATACTTAATTACTTTTTTTTTATCTTGGATTGATACATTAAACGTAGAAGAAATGTTTTAGATCTGATCAATTACATCGAGCAAAATAAAAGGGATAATTTGATATACATCAAGTGTTTCGAATGTTTTGATATCTTTCACATTCAAAAGAGATGCTTTACATCGTAATCTTAAGGGCTGCATCACTCATGAACAAAACCAACGAAGTGAACTGGTATGAAACAATGGTGATAGAGTAAATGGTGATAACTGATGAACAATCGATGATAAAGTTCATGACGAGGAAAAAAATAAAACTAGTAGTAACCAGCAAGTTTATTCTAAAAATATTATTAAAAATAGAGTTAAGGTTCATTTTAACCTATGCAATTTTAATCATAGATCACTTAAGTATTTATAATGTATCAATATCTATAATACCCCATGCATTTTTGAAAAGGTAGTATATAAGCTCCTTCCATCAAGTATTATAAATTATTTACATGACATGTTGACTCACAATAATATAATGATGCGTATAATTTATTTTTTTAAAAAAAAATTATTTTAGCCCCTATAGTTTTGATGAACCACCTAAAACCTTATAATTTTGCTCACATCTAAAATAACATCTATATTTTTAAAAAACTAGCATATAAATCATTCCTATCAAGTCTGAGTTAACAGACATTAGAGGCTGCTTATATGACATGCTGACTCATAATAAACTATTTGCTGGCTATATGTGCCCTACAAGCCAATCACGTGAGTGATGACACGTGTGATATGCTACATAATTTTTTTACATTATTATTATTTATATATTCTCACATTATATTATCTGTTGAATATATATATATATATATATATATATATATATATATATATATATATATATATATATATATATATATATATATTGTAATATCCTTGGTTCTATACAATATGAGTCGAATCGTGATGAGATCACTATAATGAGACTGATTCGCTTTTAAACATAGATTCTAAATAATTCGATCATAGGTTGCTCGAGACGGCCATCGAGATATCAGACAAACTAATATACTGTATAATCGTCCATATGATGAATGCAACTAGTCTCATAGCTACTTATATGGGGACACTAAGAGTATAGTACAAGTGCTCATTGGAGAATGAGTTCATTGATTGATCCACTTACATAATACTGTATGGTTAATGATACATACTGTCAGACAGTAATTCTTGATAGAACCCTAGAAGGAGCTCTATAGATTTTGACTCTTGAGAGGATCAACCCTTGGAACGCTGTAGGGGTTCCTCCCTCCTAGGCTTGGCATAAGACTGAAATAAAATAGATGATTGCTTGATAAAAAGAGGTGGAGGCTACATGCTTATATAGGGCTCCAAACCTGAGCCTTAAGGGGTACTTGTCTAACTAAAACTATCTTTTTACCCCTTATATAGCCTACCTGCCTTAGAGGGAACAGGTGGCGGCTAGGTTGGTACTATAGCCGACCTAAGTAGGGGGAAACCCTAGCCGACCAGCCCAGTAAAAGGGGCGATGGCTACTAAACCCTGAGGCCCCAATCTAAACCCTAACCACACTTCTTTATATGATAGAAGTGGCTAGGTGGATTTTTATTACAATCTCACAAGGTTTTATTAACTACTTCTAGGGAGATTAGGACTCAACCCTACTAGAGTCCTATCAAACCCGCCCTCTTAAAATCAGCTTTGTCCTCAAAGCTGAGGGTCCATGAACTCTAGGAATCGGGTCTTCAGCTCCTCATCAGCTTGGGTGTCAGTTGAAAGAATTTGAGCTAAGTCCCCATCTTTAAATTTCTATTTGAGGTGGGAAACCTGAAGGATCAATTGTAATTTTGATATGGTGCACAGATCTGACCTCTATGTTAGGGCCTCAATGTGATCCCCAATTTTGCAAGACCCAAAGAAATAGGGAGACCACTTTCTTGAGGCTTGAATTTCGTGTTGGTGGAGCTGGAGATGAAAGGGGACTTGATCTTTCTCAGGAAACTTTCTTCAGCTCCGATGTTTGTTAGGGGAAAGTTTCTTCCTTGCATGGGCTGCCACGTGTTTGCTCTATAATAGTAGTCGTGCCTTTTTTTAGAGTGAGGGCTGTCCTTTGATAAAATTTCTAGTAGTGTGAGCCTGATCTGAGTCTGAGGTGGGTAGGAGTGGTGATTTTTAGGGGCCCATTTTCACTTCTTCGTGCTATTGACCATCTTGCATGAGGATGGTGCTGACCCCACTCTGGATGTGTCTACTCCAATAATAAACATATGGCCATGATTTGGTGTGGAGGACATCATGGTCGTGAGGGTTATAGTTCCACTCGGCCAAGGTGGTGTATCTTTCTTTATAATAAGAGGGATGATGTTCATGGTTCGTTGAGTCCTGCGAATGATCCTTCCCCTTTTCTGATTTTACCACTGGAGGGGCTCAATTTTCTCACGATCTTGGACCGTAGATCGGAGGTTATCATCAAGGAAGTCTATAAGCATCATGGTCTGATCCTACGAAAAGTTATGGAAGTCACTTGAGATCAACAACTATGGTGAGTTTGACGGGATGTAACACATTAGAAGTAGCTTATCTCCGGGGAAAAGGATATAGGGATGTTGTAGGGAAACCTCAGCGGGTGCATCACATGCGCAGCGGAAATCAAAAATAAAAATTGATTTCCCATGTAGATCAAATCATCGTGCAAAAGATTGGGGTCACGAGAAAAACGTAAAAACCGATAAAACCACGATATGAGAGAGATTGATTTTACCTAGGGAGATCGTATATCCCTGTATTCCAGATCCGGATGGAGAAGTTGAAGGAGGTCAAGCGTCCTCCTCTATAACGGTATCCACACGATGGATCTCTGCAGCGGAACTCCTCCAATCTGATCTCGTAACTCTTGCGCAGAGGGAGGGAGGAGAATAGTAGGTGGTGGCTAAAGTTGTAGCCTATCAACCCTGAGTCTCCCCTCCTATTTAAAGAGCCACCAAAACCCTAGGGCTCCTTCCTTAGTAGGTATTGGATCTCCATCCAATAATCCACTAATCTTACATTATTGGATCTCTATCCAATAATCTCCTTAGGCCTATAATTGAGCCTTAATTAAGGATCTCATCAACATAGGGTCTCATCTAATGAGAATATGAGCTAATTTGATCTTCATCTAATCCTTTATTCGCTGAAGCATCCACCATATGTGTGTGACCCTCTAGGCCCGATACCGAGCTGGCCGTGAGTCACTCACATCAGAACTCCTTCTGATATAATGAATTATTATCTCCATAATAATTCACTCGACTCATCGACTATGGACGTACTAGGCCACTACGCCACAGTCCCCAGATGGTACAGGGGGATCGAATCCATCGGACTTGTCTGTCCACAGTTACCATGTATCTATAATCCCTCATCCAAATAATATACCAGAGACCGTATATTGGACATGGTACTGTTAGGTCATATATGTAATCAGTTTGTCTTACTCTATTCGGATTCTACCGGAGAACTCCTCTCTCAATCCAAATGACTATGGCGAGGGATTTGTCTAAGCAAGCACATATTAGATATTCCTCTCGTGATACCGAGAGTGGATGATCCTCTATTGACACTCAATTGTCTTCGTAAGGTTGGATACCAATCCCGATAACCAACTGTACCATATCTGGAGCTTTCCAAACCTGTAAGTCTGGCGTCAAAGAAAGGAGTACTCATACAAGACATCCTTGGTGTCTCAAGTCCAAGGACCAGATACACAACTGGGACTATGGAATCGCTGTCTGACATTAGGTATCATTAACCATACAACATTCCATAAGCGGATCAATCAGTGAACTCATTCTCCAATGAGCACGTGTACTATATCCTTAGTGTCTCCACACAAGTGGCTATGAGACCAGCTGCCTCCATCATATGGATGGGTATATAGTACACCGATCTGTTCGGTTATCTCGATGTCCCTCTCGAGTAACCTATGACCAGGATTATTTAGAATCTGTGTTTAAAGATAAATCGATCTCATTATCGTGATCTCATCACGATCTGATTCCTATTACACAGAACCAAGGACATCACAATATATATGCTACATATAATATAATGTGAGAATATACTAATATTAATCATAAGCAAAAAGATTACGCAGTGTATCACATGTGCCATCACTCGCGTGATTGGCTTGCATGACACTTGTAACTAGCAAATGTGTCGTAGCAGGAAATAAGCATGGCCGAACAATCTATGTCTCTATCATCTCTTGAACGATCCTTTTATCTTCGACCTTCTGAGGTTGTAGGAAGCAATCTGGCCGAGCACCAACTGGTAGAAGTTTTGGCCTGTTCATCATAGGGGGGTCGGACAGCTTCAGAGGAGGTAATCGACTCGGTTTGGTGGAGACGCCCAAAATTTTAGTAAGCTATGGGAGAGGGTTCTTATCTTCAATCTAATGAAACCCTTGAATTTGAATTGGGAAACCACTGGATTTTCTTTTGGTACCCCCTCCAAGTTGTGTGTTGTGGTTGTAGTCGCTGGGCTCCCTCGTAGAATTACCTGCTTTCCTTTTCTGAAAAATTTCATGGTTAGCTTCGAAAAATTCCAGAAAATATCTCTAATCATGGACAACTAATCAATGCCAAGCACTATATCAAAACCATCAAGAGGGAGGAGGAAAAAATCAGCAACTACGTCTTGCTCCTGTAGGATTAGTTTTACCCGCTAGCACTTCTAGTTGCACTTCAGAATTTGGCTGTTAGCTAACTTGACTTTGAACCCATTGTAATCTTCTTTTTGGAGCATTAAGTGGGCAGCAACCTTACTGCTCATGAAGTTGTGTGTGCTCCCGACGTCGATGAGGATGATGACGGACTGCTGCTCGAGAAACCCTTCGATCTTTAATTTTTGTAGGTTGGTGTAGCTGGCTAAGGTAGGGACCATGCGGGTGGCCGATTGTGGTGTATCATTCTCCTTGCGCTCGAGAGTCATATCTTCAAGTTTAGGTTCTTTAGTGGGCGCAATCATCAGCGGTGTCTCCTTTTTACATTTGTGTTCTAGGCTCCACAGTTTATCACAATACCCACATAGGCCCTTTGTTGATCTGTTATGAAGGTCTTCTCTTGTTAATTTATGTGGCTAAGGGGGTCAGTTGACAGTAGGAGGAGGTGAAAGCTTTGGTGTCGCTGGTCGGGGAGCAACTCTAGCCTTTCGTGCTTCATAGTTTAATCGCTCTTCTTGATGTCGCGCAAATGAGATGGCTGCCTTAAGTGTGTATGACTATCGCGCTTTAACTTCTTCCTGAATCTTCGGCTTCAAGCCCTCAATAAAAGTCCTCAATATTTGTTTTTCAAACCAATCATAAGTTTGATTAGATACCTTTCAAACCTGGTTTGGTACTCTTGGATGGTGGAGGTTTGACGGATTATCGCTAGTTCTTTGCTAAGGTTCTTTTTACAATCCAAATTTGCACCATGTTGTGATCTTATTGGGCTCGGTGGTCGGCCTAATCTAAACTCCTCAAAGAGAGCGCATAATTTAACATCCATACGTGTCTCAAGAGCCTCCAATTTAGCTTCGAATAAGCCCACTGATGTCATGACATAAGGATCTCCAACCTGTCAAATCAAACTGATTAAAGAGTGTAGCTGCAATATTCAGGTTGAAGGCAGCAATGGCAGCAATGTCGGGGCTACGGTGGTGAAGTCTCCAAGTGGAGGATGGCAGCCAAGGGTAGCAGCAATAGTGGAGGAAGAAAATGGCAGTAGTAATGTCGGCTACAGTCCTTTGGTGATACTGCAATGTTGACACTGCAATATCATCGAGGTTGTGATTTTTTAGGTGGCTGATATTTGTCGGAAGATGGCAGCCAAGAGATCTGAGTCGGAAGGCAGCAACGATGGCAAAGGAAGAAGAGGGTAGCAACAACATCGGCTGCGGTGTGACTTCATGGCTACAGATGGCGTTAGTTGCAGTAAGGGTGCAGCTGCAATAGGAGGAAGACGGGGCAGCGATGTACATGGCTATTGCGGAGGAGGACAACAATGGTATGGAGTGAGAGATGACTACTGTTGTGTTCAATTTGTTGCTGGCCACGATCAAGATAGTTGACAGTGAACGATTATTGCGAGCTACTATGTAAACAGATTGCAGCGAAAGATCGCTACTGGTAGCTTTTTGCTACAAGGATCACTACTGGCTATGATCAAGGAGGATGGCAGCAAGAGGTCGTTGTTGGCAGCGTTGGCCAGCAAAAGATGCGTGCTGCAGTTGAAGGGATAAGGGAGATTGGGCGGCTGAAAGGTTGGTGGACCGAAGGCTTCGATTTTTGGGTGTGGTTTATGGATATTTTGGGTGCGATTTGGGGCTATAGTTTTGTGGAGTTTAGGCTATAAATTGGTGTGGTTTTAGGGCTGTGATAGTAGTAGATGAAGGTTAGGGAAATAGATTTTAGATATAGGATTGATGGTAGCAAAGGTAGGTGTATCGGTAAGAAAAGTTAGTTGAAAAGGTAAGTGGATCGATAAGGAAGTAGGTTACGGTTAGGGCTGATTGGGATGGCTGTTTGGCTGTAGTTTTGTTAGGGTTTTTTGGGGAGTAACAGTAGGAATTGAAGATAAGAGGGGGAGTCTCAAATCTAGAAAAGATGGCAACGAGATCTGATAAAATTTCGATGAAAGATCGCTGCAGTATACGTTGTACTACCGAACATAATTCCCATCGAAGAAGCAGTAGTTTCCTGATGTTAATTCCAGCAAAAATTAGATTTCCAGATAACGTAAGGGGCGGCAGCAGATAGATGGATCTACGGCTTGGTGGGCGACGATGGATGGAGGTGACGTCAAAAGCAATTATGAGAATTGTTTGGGAACGTGGAGGCATGGATGATGGCTACAGGGGCAACAAAATCACTGCTCTGATACCAGATGATAGAACCCCAGAAGGAGCTCTATAGATATTGACCCTTGAGAGAGATTAACCCTTGGAATACTGTTGGGGTTCCTCCCTGCTAGACTTGGCACAAGGCTGAAATAAAATAGATGATTGCTTGATAAAAAGAGGTGGAGGCTACATGCTTATATAGGGCTCCAAATCCTAGCCTTAATGGGTGCTTACCTAACTAAAATTATATTTTTACCCCTTCTATAGCCTACCTACCTTAGAGGGAACAGGTGACAGTTAGGTTGGCACTATAGCCGACCTAAGCAAGGGGAAACCCTAGTCGATCAGCCCAGTAAAAGGGGCGGCGGCTACTAAATCCTAAAGCCCCAATCTAAAGCCTAAATACACTTCTTTATAGGATAGAAGTGACTAGGTGGAGTTTTATTATAATCTCACAGGATTTTATTAACTACTTCTAGGGAGATTAGGACTCAACCCTGCTTAAATCCTATCAATTCTATAGTCTCACTTGTGTGTATGGTCCTTAAACTTGAGATACCAATGATGCCTTATTTGAGTACTCCTTTCTTTGATGCCAGACTTACATGTTTGGTACAACTTATTATCGAGATTGGTAGCCAACCTTATGAAGATAATTGAGTGTCAATAGATGATCATTCACTCTCGGTATCACGAGAGGAATATCTTGTGTAGTTGTGCTAGGAGAAATCCCTAGCCAAGGTCGTTTGGATTGAGAGAGAAGGAGTTCTCTAGGAGAATATGATTAGAGTGAGACTCAGACAGATTCCGTATATGTCCTAACAGTACCATGCTCGATATACAATCACTGTGATATTAGATGGATGAGGGACTCTAGATATATGGTAATTAAGATTGTTGGATAGAAATCCAATAATCCAATATTAATGGATAATTTGATGGGGATCCAATACCCACTAAGATAAAATCTATTAGGGTTTATTAGTGGCTCTCTATAAATAGGAGGCAGGGGTGACACATTAGTGATAGACTGCACCTTTAGCCGCCCCCTCTTATTATCCTCCTCCTCTCTATGCAAAAGTTACGAGATATGTGCCGTGATTGGAAGAGTATTGCTATAGCGATCCATCATGTGGATATCGCTAGAGAGGATGACATTTGGCTTCCTTTATCTTCTCCATCCAGATTTAAAAAAATAAGGATATCCGATCTCCTTAGGTAAATAATATCTCACATGATACGATTTTCAGTTTTGTGACTTTTTCGTGCACCAATCTTTGCACGATGATTTTAATCCATGTGGAAAACTAGTTTTGATTTGATCTTCTATTGTACATGTGATGCTCCTATCGAGGTTTCCTAGCACTATTAATATAATGACATATATAATTTAAATTAAAAAAAGATCTATCTTGTCGAGAAAGAGGAAGTGACAGAGGTCATAGCGACGAATGAAGGTGAAGAGACAGAGGTAGGCAAGGCCGGAGGTGGAGGTGAAGAAGAGATGAACCATCACGTCATAGGTGTGATATGTTGGTGCATAAGAGAGAATGAAGTGAGAGGTGGTGGGGATGAATATGCCCAAGAGGAGGAAAAGGGACTAGGAGACCATTGCTTGTCGAGCGTTGGACTGATCGATGCATATCCACTTGAAGTAGGATCAAAAGCTTCTGAGCTCGTCGTCAGTGCTGGAAAGGCTACGTGTGTATGATATCCTCTTAGGTAGTAGCAACCGGTGCTACTACTACCTAAGAGGATGTCATACACACGTAGCCTCTATAGTGCTAATGACGAGCTCAGGAGCTCTAATGTCTATTACTAGTTGTCACTTCCACGACGATGCCTACTCTCATCATTGATGGTAGTCTTAATTATATTAATTTAAATTATATATTATTATATTAATAATTTATTGTGAGTTAATATGTCACATAAGTAATATATGTTAATTTAGACTTGACGGGAGAGACATATATGCTATATTTTTAAGAATATATGATTATTTTAAAAACGAACAAAATCATAAAAGCTTAAGTAGTCCATGACCAAAATCATAAGGGCTAAAATTGATCTTTTTTAATACTTAAATTACATGTATGATTATATTAATAGTTAATTATAAGTCAGTATGTCATATAAGAAATTTTTAATATTTATTAATTAAGACTTGATGGGAGGGACTAATCGATTATATTTTTTAAAATATAGAAATTATTTTAGATATAAATAAATCATACGTGATCCATAACTAAAACTTATGGACTAAAATTAACCTTAACCCTTACAAATAAGTTTCTCAAATACAAAATTCCAACTAGGTATTTTGGTCTACTTGCTTGAATGCTCCTTAGACTTGAGAATCAATTAAACTTTGCTCCCTAAACTAGAATTTGTATCACTGGCATCTAACATATATGTAAATGACTTCAATCAAATCCTACTATTAGTTTTTATCAAAAATATCACATATGCTAAAAGGCATAGAAAGCATTAGATGGATGATACTGTTGGGCTGACTGATTTCAAAAAGGAAGAACTTCACAGATCCAACCACTTTGTGCCCGTGCATCATCGTTTAATCATATGTTTGATAGTAAGGCCTAAGCCCGAAAGATTTTAACCATGAGAATTTGGATCCAAGTGAATTTGACCTCATAGTTTAATCATCATTCAAGTAATGTATTCAAGACAAGGCCTAAGTATACAGCTCACGTAGCTTAAGACCCTTCATTTTGTTCCTTAATTTTCTTCGCCTTATGCCACAAGCGTTGCATAGAGTTAGGCCCGGATGGATCGGCTCTCCACAGCGGCATCCTCTTGTGTTGCACTCATGGCAAAACCTATCCCCGCGGACATTCCTCGAGCCATCGGCGACCTCGAGATTCGGATGCTCAAGAGATGATATTCGCTACCTCCTGGTAAGCTTCAGTCGTCGTTGCTTTCTCAGGTTTGTCCCTTTCCATGTATGTACCCCAACAGCGTTAGGTTGACTGCTACCGCTACTGGGAGCAAATGTCAACTTAGCTATGCATTGCTCGTCGAAAGGGCCGACGTACCACCCCAACTCCTCCACCGTGTCGTTGGGAACAGCCAGGGGTATTGTTGCTTGGTCGTCCTTGTCAGGCTCCAGGCTCTCGTCGAGATGCAGGTAATCAAGGTGTTTGGATAACATCGAGCTACGAGTAACGAAATAAATGGTGAGATTATAACGCCCAATGGAAAACTGGGAGTGGTAAAATACTGCAATTCCCGTAAGTTATCCTCATGTAAATAACTTACAAGGGAAATGCATACGCTTGGGTTCATAGTTAAATAAATCAAAATTCCATGATATATCCAATCAATTACCTTACATCCTTAAAGTTTGCAAGTATCTAAATCCAAGTGAAAATACTATTAAAGTCAGATCCTGGCTCAAGAAAATTGCTTAACACAAAATTATTCTTATAAACATCTCCAAGAATGAGCTACTCCTCGACATCCAAAAAATCGTAAATTAAAGGTATGAATAAATTATAAGAATAAAGACTCACATATCAACAGAATCAATATATTTAGTAAATATTTTACCAAAACTTAGGTAAATTTGAATTAGTTACTTTCAAATACACATGAATATATTTTTTTATACAAAATCATAACATAAACCCTCCGTGGACGAACCTTGCGGAGGAACCCTTAGGTTTTCGGGGCATTGGATTCTCACCAATGTTTGCGTTACTCAAGCCGACATTGTCACTTCCACTTCGTCCACACCTGCTTGCATTTCATGTATCTTGCAAAACATAGCTTAGTTACCTGTATCTTACAAGACCTTAAATAATTTTTCAAAGCAACACATACTTGAATGTTTTTTTCCAAAAAATAATGTACACGTATCTAAGAATTGTCACCATGACAAGATGCAAAATCATGTTTAATCCACTATGATGTTATTAGTATATGTTTATCCCTATGTTAGGATCCAAGAGAAACTAATTTCTGAAAAATTATTAATGCTTAACCTTCATTTGTAAGGTCTAAATCATAATTATACTAAATAAACAACTAAAATATTATAGGGAATAATATATTTACCATATATTATAGGGAATAATATATTTACCATCAGCAACGAGGAGGTGGTGGTGTAAATAAAAGCTTCCAATATAATACTTTTATATGAGGTAATAGGGGTAGCTTTCATTAAGTGTTGCCACCACTCCGCTATGCGAACCGAGCCACACAAGTTAGGAAGAAGAAAAGGATATACAGATTTTGTGAAAATATTTCAATTAGGATCTAGCTTCCAAAATAAAAAAAATCATCGCATGGCGTAGAAGAGAGATCAAGCCGACAAATTCTCAAAACTGACACAAAACCTCTCGACATCCTAGACTTCATTCATAATAAAAATCTGCCATCACAAGAGATGAATCAATTTTAAAAATATTAACCAAAGTTGGTAAACACTTGAGCAAAACATGTGAAATCCATGGATCATCCATAATATGGATAGAAGAAAAATCACCAACATATTTCATAAAGCCATCATGGAGAAAACCAACGAATGCAAAAATAATTTCAACACCAACTAGTGTTTAGTATGGTTACCAATGTTCCAAGGGTCAACAATACCCCTAACCACTTATACCCAAAGGCTATCCCCATTGTTCAAATATAAAAGAAATATGCTTACCCTGCAAAGTCAAACTCATCGAAGATAAATCCTTAATATCTAAACCTCTCTCATTCTTAGGGAGAATCACCTTATCCCAAATGAAGGGGAACAAAATTAATCACCAAACTAATAAAAAATGATGCACTCAGCCTAAGACAATAAGGAACTATGCTAGTTCCTCAAGCAATCCATAACAGGTTGGACCAAGGAACTAAGATCAAATTTAGCAATGTGCTTGGGGAAAATAAGGGTGCCCATGTACTTAAGAGGGAAGAAACTATCTCTTCTACCTTGGAAGAAAGTACAAATCTCCCTCTTGATATCCCTATTAATATGCCTAGGGAAAAAGATGTTCAATTTATCAATATTTAGCCTTTGATTGGTCGACTCATTTATGCTAAAAAATTGTTGAATGGTATGGTAAGAACAACTTATTTGCACGAAAGCATAACAAAATATCATCATCGTGCATAGGGTGGCAAATTTCAATCGTCGTACGCTTATTTGAATGGTATGGTAAGAATGCAAATTTCAAATTAGGTAAAAACTAGCAAGTTTCGCAGTAGCTAAGATGGCATCTTACAAAATCCTATCATAAGCCTTTTTCAAATCAATCATAACCATAACAAAAGGATACTGACCCCTGGTGTTGAAAAGAGAATATGTCATCTCCTCGGCAACAAGAATATTATCATGAATGGATCTATCAGTAATAAATATAGATTTGTCTGGAGAAATAAAAAAACCCTTGAACTTAGGTTTAAGTTTTTCAAATATATCAAGGTACCTTAAAACACCTGATTTGTTACCACTAAGTATCCATGAATTTGATTTCACTTGAATATGAACCAAACTAATTTTCAATATATTGCATCTTTTTTGCCCTACATCTTGAACCTGATAAAAGGTACTTGTGTTAGCATAAGAACCATCATTATGTTACCGTTATATAAAAAATTTAATATCAAAAGTTTAAAATTAAATAATAATAGATCAAATTTATGATGTATATAGTATGTTATTCAAGAAGCTTTTATTGATCCGTTGGCACATCATCGTGGAATCCAAAAGATGTAGTGAAATTGATATACAAGAACAACTAGACTCACCTTCTTTTATCTTCCTATCATTCACATGATCGGTATGCGTGATGGATTAGAGATAAATTGGAGATGAGAGAAGATTTATAATATCTCTTTAACTGATTCGTGTCACTAAGGGGAGATTAGAGAAGATATATAATATCTCAATAATGTCATATATTTATGTATTATGTTTTTAGTCCCTAGGAAGTCGTATTTATTTACAAGCGAGAGCCTAGGATATATGATAAGTTATTAGGGGAATCTCTCTCATTAAGATCATCTCCTAAAGAATACTATTATAATTTGACTTTCTTTCTATTGACCAGTAACCGTAATCAGAATCTAATCATATCTATAATTTATCTTACCTAGTTAAATATGACTACATAATCTAACATTATCCTACTTGGTCCATTAATTAGTAAGATAGAAAAAAATATAAAATCAAAATAAATAAAACAAAATTTTATTTAATATAATTTTATTTAGTTAAATTTAAAAACCTTTAAAAAGAATTTATACGTGCATATGAATTTTACAAAATAGCCCAATAAGTCTAATAAACATAATACCATACTAAGTCTGATTACTAATGTGGGTTATAGCGATTGTATGTCATCAATGTTGTATTTCCTTCAATGTATCGTAATACTGTTAGTCATTTCTAATGTAGTCTAAAATGACTCCTATAATTTATCTTGTCAAGACAATCTTATTAGTATATTCAATCATAATATATAAATATATAAATATAAATATGATAGCAAAAACAAACAACTTTAATTATGTAAATAAGAATATCAATTATAATATCCACGTACACATGCATCACTATATTTTTTTCATAAACTCAATCATAAGTTAAAACACTTTAGGCTATAAGTTCTAAGTAAATGGATCAACAATTAATATAGTAGAACTCCAAGTTCTTAATTGACTATTTATTTTAGGACATTTTTTCTTTAACCATCAAGTACTTTATACTATAATGCATAGTGCTGTAATAATACTTACTATTCTTAAAGAAGAAAAGTACTGTAATACGTCATAAAGTATCTTCAATAATTTAGACATTAAGTCTAACCATACTAAGTCTTGAGATAAAATTTTATAATTATACAACTTGACTAGTGACCTTAAGGTATATCACAAAACCAGCTTATATTATTAATAATATAATAATATATTATCTTATATTTTTTTCCTATAAATTGCCCCTCGAATTGATATAGATAAAAATCATAAAGTGGACTTTTTATCATCTATGTAATTTATAAAACTAACACTTGAAAAATACTCTCTTTTAAGCTTATCCAATTTCATATATATGAGCATATAATCCTTCGTCCCTTCTAAATATCTTATTATTATTTTATAGTTTTTTAATATTTTTATTCCTAGGTAACTCTAATGCTTACCTATTCTTTTAACTATGAAACTTATATATGATCTAGTATAGGCATGTGCATATAATAGACTACTAACTATGCTTACATAATAAATATTTTTTATCTATTTTTTAAAGTCATTTTAAAAATATTTATTTTGATTAAATTTTTTACTTTTATATTTGCTAAACAAATATTTTATACTAAATCTCTTCAAGACTTGGTCAATATATCTTTTCTGAGATAATCCTAGCTATTCTTGAGATCTATCCTTGAATATCTCAATATTAATAACATAAGATCTCTTGTTCATATCAACCATTTTAAAATTATAGTGAAATTTTTTTAATTCAATACAAGCCAAGATCACTATTGACAAACAAAAATATTATCAATATATAGGATCAATATAATAAACTAGCTTCCATTAATCTTTAGATATAAATACTAATCAAAAGTATTTTTCTTAAATATGAATAAAGTAATGATATTGAAAAACTTTATATAAGACTTGTTTAAGGTCATAAATAGATTTTTCAAATTTATATATCAAATTTTATATTTCATTTATTTTCTTTGTGAATCATTTAGGTTAACCCATATGAATCTAAATCCTCACTCAGAAATTTATTTTCACATCCATATGATGAACTCGAAATCATAATGATCTACTAATGTCATGATGATTCTTAATGAATTCATTTAAAAAACTAAAAAAAATATCTCATTATGATTGATACATTCTTTATGAGTAAAACCTTCGACCATAAATCTGACCATTATATTGTTTGATATTGTCTTTTGAGTTATGTTTATGTAACATATTTTTTTATAATTATTGGGCAATTCAACTAGTTC
Source organism: Ensete ventricosum (assembly GCA_029747655.1). Classification (NCBI taxonomy): domain Eukaryota; kingdom Viridiplantae; phylum Streptophyta; class Magnoliopsida; order Zingiberales; family Musaceae; genus Ensete; species Ensete ventricosum. Next base: position 20,389,881 of record JAQQAF010000009.1, read on the forward strand.
GACACCATTCTAGTCATTGATTTCAACTTTTCTTTTATTATATCATACCACTTTTTAGAATCGTTATTTTTCATAACTTATAAAAACAATGAAAGATCATTTTGATTTCTATATCATAATCTGATTTTTATAGATATATCATAGAATAATAAAAAATAATAAATATCCTTTCTCTTTGAGATATTCTCAAAACTATCGATTACAATTATTCTATAAGTTCATCAACAATGATATCAATATTATATGAGAGTTCACTAATGATATTTTATTATTTATCTTTATTAAATTATTTAGTAATTTGAGAAATAATAATCTCTCAAATATAAAATGATAAAGGAATATCAACTCCTCAATATCAAAATTAAATTTAGAGATTTTTTACTCCCACTGATTTGATATTTTCTAAGAATCCTATATCACCAAATTCAACTATCCTCATAATATGGTTAGAGCAATAAAATCTATACACCTTTAAAGTTTATTTGATAACCAATAAAAAAAATTCAGAATAGTCCCTGAAGCTAATTTATTTTCATGTGATTTGAGATTTTTATCTCTACATGATAATCTCAAATATGTGAATGTCTTAAGTTGAGTTTCCTATCAATTCATAATTAAAAATAGTTGATGTAATTTAACTTATTATGAATCTTATTTAAGATATATATAATCATCCTTAGAGCTTATGTTCACATTGATTTAAGTATAAAAAACAATTTTTTAAGTACTTATAATAATACGATTTCACCTTTCAACAATCTTATTCTACCATGACACATACGATAAAATATATTAAGCACAACTACCTTACTTTTTCAAGGAATTTAGTAAAATAATTATAATTATAATCAGGTTCATCATAACTATCATAAAATTTACCAACCTTATTAAATTTGATAATTTTTTAATTTTCTATATAATTATCTCACGATTTCATTTATATACACCTAAATGTATCAATATCTTGAGGCCTTTATCATATCTCAATAGGTAATCTATAAAGATGATAAAATATCTCTCTTCCTTAAAATAGGAAATATGAAATAACTTGTAGATGTAAGCATATATAATCCCAAGGAGTTAATAAAATTATATTTCATTCTAATATTTGATTATAAAATCATTGTAAAATCAAATATTCACATTAGATCTATATGAACCATTATACATATCAACTTTTACTAAATCATAAATATACTTAGTTTACAAAGACTAAAAGATAAATAATATCCTAACAATTTCAGCCCAAATTTCTAGAATTATAGAATTATAACATATATCCTCAAGATTTATCAAATAAATCATCTCTCGGCATAGATGATAAGTACCAACTATTATCGTTTTCTCTTTAAGATGATTTCTTATAACAATGAATATTTTATTATCTTTTGGATTTTATAATATTAAATCTCTATTATTGGTAATATAGGTTGAAGCATCACCAAGTATTAAATTTTTTTCAGTAACATTCAATTTGAAATATATAAATATCATTCTTATATATTTTCCTTTTAAACCAAACCTTATAGTCCTTCTTCATATGACCTTCCTGGCTATAGAAGTAGCATTTTACTATGAAGATTTTTCTTTGATGAGTTCATATAATATTTATAAACTCATATGATTTACACTTCAACTTTGTATTATTATTATCCACTACTTGAGTAGTACTCAAAATATTATGAATCTTTCTTACTTTAATATTGGAAAATCTCAAATTTTGATGATGAAATCAATTGATGAAGTTATGATATAATCAATGTTTGAGAAAAGTGATGCAGGACTAACTTCAAAGCAGAAGAATCAGATGTTGGGCCGGAGTTAGGGATCAAGTATTGGACTGGAAGAATCATATATTGCACCAAGATCGGATGTTGTGAGAGTCAACATGTCGATGGATCAGGTGATATGCCGAAGATCCAGACGACACACCAGAAGTTTGGACGAAGTTCAGATGAACCAATGACATGCCGGGCCATATAGAACTCTTATCTTTAGTCGTTTATGTCTTGATTGTCGAAAACTAGATCTACATTGAGTTATTTTTAGGCGTAATCATGTTAACTCAATTAAGAGTCTGTTAGGTCTTGATTGGGGTTGATTTGGACCCATTGGGAGGCCCATTCAATGACCCATAGTTGGGTCAGGTGGTGGCACCGCCAGACAGGCGGTGGAACCGCTTATAAGCTGGCAACACGATCTCCCATGTTGCCAAGCGATAGTACCTCCGAGACTTGGTGGTGGTACCACCATCATTTAATGCTGTAAGTGGTGGTACCACCCAGGCTAGCGATAGTACGATTAGAGCTCGATCTTCCAGGCTCTGCTAGGCAGTGGTACCGTCTAGTGCAGGCGATAGTACAACTAGTACCTTGAAGATAAAAAAAATTGAATTTTGGCTTTATTTTTGAAGCTATTTGGGGCCTATAAATACCCTACTCATTCTTAGTTGAGGAAGCAAGAACTAAGCAGAAAAAATTATGATGCTTAGTGTGCAAAACTTATTGGGGATATCTTCGATCGACATCTTATGCGCAAGGAAAAATAAAAACAAAGCCAGATTTACCAAAGTCAAATACTTGGTCATTGTGTGATGATTAGTACATGAGAAAATTGTAAAATCCAAAACCGCACATATCATGTAAGATGTGTTACCTAGGGAGATCATATATCCCTGAAATTTATAGATCTGATAGAGAGGATGAAAGAGAACTTACGTGCTCCTCTCTAGAGGTGATCCACATGGTAAGCACGATGATAACGCTTCTCATATCGCTGAGGGATCTACCTCTCCACACACACCACAAGGCTGTCAGGCCAAGGAGAAGAAGAGGAGGCTGAGGAGAATAGGAGGGCAACCACTAGAAGTTCTAGTCTATTAATTCTGAAGTTTCTCCTATTTATAAAGGTGGATGCAACTTAACCCTAATAAAGACTAGTGTTGGATCTCTATCTAATTACTCAAGCTGCTTTAACCAGTGAATCTTTATCCAATAATCTCTTATTGGCTCTTATTAAATCTTATCCATAAGATCCAATGATATAGGAGCTTATTGGATGTCTAGTAAAATAGGGGCTCCGCGGATATCTCATATTCGCACCTCTACTCTTTGCAACATCTACCATATGTGTGACCCTCTAGGCCTGATACTGAGCTGGCAGTGAGTCGCTCCTATCAAAACTCCTTTTGATATAGTGAATTATTATCCCCACAATAATACACTCAACTTATCAACTATGGATGTATTAGGCCACTACGCCATAGTCCCCAAATGGTACCGGGGGATCTAAATTATCAGACCTGTATATCCATGTTACCATGTATCTATAGTCCCTCATCCATATAATATCCCATAGATTATTTATTGGGTATGGTATTGTCAAGCCTTATATAGAATCCATCCGAGTTTCACTCTAATCATGTTCTCCCAGAGAACTCTGCTCTCAATCCGAATGACCTTGGCCAGGGCTTTGTCTGAGTGAGCACACACGAGATATTTCTCTTATGATACTGAGAGTGAAAGATCCTCTATTGATACTCAATTGCCTTCGTAAGGTTGGCTACCAATCCTGATAACTGGTTGTACTAGTTCTAGAACTTTTAGATTTGTAAGTCCGACGTCAAAGAAATGAGTACTCATACAAGGCATCCTTGGTTTCAAAGATCCAAGGACCACACAATTGGGACTACAAAATTACTGTTTAATGTCAGGTATCATTAACCATCTAGTATTTTATAAGCGAATCAATCAGTTAACTCATTCTCTAATGAGCACCTGCATTGTACCTCTAGTGTCTCCACACAAATGATTATGAGATCAGTCACCTCCATCATATGAACGAGTATACAGTACATCGGTCTGTTCGGTCATCTCGATATCCCTCTCGAGTAACCTATGACCGGGATGATTTAGGATCTATGTTTGAAGATGAATCAGTCTCATTATTATGATCTTATCACGATATGATTTCTATTGCATAGATCCAAAGACATTACAATATACATCAAGATAATATATAATGTGAGAAAATATCAGTAATGATAAGCAAAGAAATCATCACACCATCTCACAAGTACCATCACTCACATGATTGGCTTGTAGGGAATCTATAACTAATAATCTCCTACTTGACCTAAAGCTAAATCACTTATGTGTCTGATCCCCATCAAACTCCTGTGACGCTCAAATACAATCTGAGACAATGGCTTCCTTAGTGAATCTACAATGCTATCTTCGGATGAAACTCTTTCTACTACTATATTTCCACAGGCCACGATCTCTCTAACTAGGTAGAACCTCCTCAGAACATTTATGATAAGACTTAGGTTTCCTTGCTTGAGCGATCATCCCATTATTGTTGCAATATATGGGAATCGGCTCCGTGCTACTTAGTATGACTTGCAGATCTGTGACGAACTTCTTCATTCAGATTCCTCCTTTGCTACTTCTGCCACAACAAGGTACTCTGGCTCTATAGTCGAGTCAGCAGTAGTATCTTGCTGGGAACTCTTCCAGCTTACTACTGCTCTATTCAATGTAAACATATACTATAAATTTAAATTATTATCGTTGACATCAAATTTGAAACTTAAAGCCCGTGTAGCCCTCAACCTGGAGGCTATCTCCTCTCTATACTAGTAAAAGATTCTTAGTCTTTCTCAAATACTTAAGGATATAATTTACTTCTTTCCAGTGCTCCAAGCATGGATCCGTTTGATACCTGCTCATGACACTCAGAGCATGCGCTATATCAGGCCTGGTATATAACATAACATACATGATGATATGAGATCCCTTTTGGAATTTTTTGTGTCAAATCTTTTAACAATGGTGTCTATGTACCTAGATTGAGACAAGCCAAACATTCTCGTAGATCTATCTCTATTAATCTGAATCCCTAAGATGTAGGATGTTTCTCTTAAGTCCTTCATGGAGAAGTGTCTAGATAACAAAGCTTTAACCGTGGAGAGCATTCCTACATCATTCACAATGATTAGAATGTCATCCACATATAATACTAAGAAGGTGATAGCACTCCCACTTACCTACCTGTACACATAAGGCTCATCTTTGTTATTAACGAAGTCTTAAGATCTGATTACCTCATCAAATCTTATGTTCCAACTTCGAAAGCCTGCTTTAGTCCATAAATGGACTTAAGCAACATGCACACCTTATCTAGACTTTCCTTGGACATGAATCCCTCAGGCTATATTATATACACCTCTTCCGAGATGTTGCTATTGAGGAATACAGTTTTCACATTTATATGTCAGATCTCATAATCATAGTGCTACAATAGCTAAAAGAATTCAAATGGATTTCAGTATGACTATGAGTGAGAAGGTTTCATTATAGTCAACACCTTGCTTGTGACGATACCCCTTAGCCACTAGTCATGCCTTATAGCTCACCATCTTTCCATCTACTTTGATCTTCTTTTTGAAAATCCATTTGCAGCTAATGGGTACAATACCCTCAGGTGCATCGATAAGGTTTCAAACCTTATTAGAGTATATGAAGTTCCTTTTAGAATTCTTAGCTTATTGCCACTTTCTGGAGTCTATGCTCATAATAGCCACCTCGTATGTTGGAGGATCAACATCCTTAGTGTCCTCTCCACTGATATATCCTACATATCTCTTAGGAGGGTGTGACATTCTGCTAGACCTACGCAAAGCTAGAACTTTCTGATACATGGACCACATTATGTCTAATAGTGTGTGATTCCTTCTTTCTGATTCACCATTGAGTTGAGGTGCATAAGGAGGTGTTCATTGGGATAGAATCCTAAGGTCCCTGAATGGGTGAACTCTGTGCTCAAGTACTCTCCTCCTCGATCTAATTAAATATTCTTAATACACTTTCTAATCTAGTTCTTCATTTTTATGTGAAAATTCTTGATGGCTTCAAACTTATACTTCATCGAGTATATACGCCTGTACCTAGAGAAATTATCAATAAAAGTAATGAAGTAGGAATAACCACCTATAGCTTGAGTCAATATGGGACCATATACATCACTATGAATGAGTTCCAATAACTCAGTAGATCTCTCTCTAGTTCCACTAAATGGAGAGTTGGTCAATTTTTCACGATGACAAGGCTCACAAGTTGCATATGACTCATAGTTGAACGGATCTAAGTATTCATCCTTTAACAAATTTTGAATCCTTCCCTCATAGATGTACCTAGCCTAGAATACCACAGGTATGCAGTGTTCACCTTATCTTATTTCCTCTTGAACATGATTATATTCATGATATGTGGAGCAGTGTCTAGCATAAACAAACCACTATGCAATATTCCTCTAGTGATGATCTTATCTTCCTTAATAATTAAATAACTATCATTCTAAAAAACCAGTTTATAACCATTTAATATCAAACATAAATTGGAAATAACATTTTTGATATAGAGGGAACAAAATAACATATATCTAATGCAATAGTAGCCCCACCAAGCAGATGTAAAATGACCTCACCGACAGCCATAGTAGTAACTCTTGCCTTATTCCCCATCTTAAGGTCCATCTCGCCTTTGGCCAGTCTCCTAGCCTTGTTAGAACCTGTAATAATTTACAGATGTGATAAGCACTCCCGTTATCGAATATTCATGTGTTATCACAAGAATTTAACAAATGGAGACTGATCATAAATGTACCTGAAGCTTCTTCAATCTTATGTTTCACCTTTTCTACATGGTACTCCTTGCATTCCTCTTATAATGCTCATTTTTACCACAATCGATGCACTGACCTTTGTCCTTTACTGGGTCTTTCTTAGCAACCTTTGCTTTACCCTGTTTGTCCTTGCCCTTGCCCTTCTTAAGGGACTTCCCAGCTTTCCTTTTCCTTTTGGTCTCATTAATGTAGAGAACTGGTTTCTTTTTCTTGATGGTGCTCCATATTTCCCTCAATATATTGAAGAGCTCAGGGAAAGTCACATCAAGCTTGTTCATATTGAAATTCATAATGAACTAGAAAAATGAATCTGGTAGGAATTAAAGTATAAGATTAATGCATAGGTTATCATCTAAGATCATTCCTAGACCTATGAGTTTCTCAATCCACTCTATCATCTTTAGGATATGGTTTTGAACTAATGTCCCATCAGTTATCCTAGCACGGAAGAGACTCTTTCATTGAGTCCTTCCTTGTTTCTCAAATAATTTACAGAGATCCAAGAGTATGGATCTGACATTCATGTTTTCAGGCAGTTTCTATAACTTGGGAATCATAGAGGCCAACATTTAACACTGAGCGAGAGTGGAATCATCTATATACTTCATATATCAAGCAAATTCTTCATGAGGTGCTCCTACCTCAGGTTGTGGTATCACTATATTTAGGACATATACTATTTTCTCTATTGTGAGAATTATTCTGAGGTTATAGAGCCAGTCCGCATAATTCAAATCAATGAGGCAATTGGCATCAAGTATGTCACGTAGAGCGTCAAAAGCCGACATATTTATGACAAACAGGAGATATAACATAAATAAATAATATACATATTTTACATAGAACTAAATAATCAAGATATAGACTACTATCTTGAATTGCTCCTATCATTTTTTTAGCAAGTCACGTGACACCCTTAGCACGTGAAACAGAAGTCTCCGATAGACTTCTAGTGGGTATTGAGATCCAAACAACATCTTAGTGTAATATCGAGACACTCGACCAATCACACTAAGCCCAAAAATGTAGTCAACTCTTGCCAATCACAATGCCTTATGATTTTCGTCCTTTTGGCCTTCAAACTATCATGGTCTCGAGAGACTCAACCAATCATGACATTTGATTAAGTCATCATCATCGTTACAAAACGAGTCTGATTCGACGATATGCCATCTAGGGACTCGACCAAGCATCCCATGTCCTCAGGTCACCGATGACATCTCTATGTCATAGGCAAGATCTCGAATTACGATATATGTGAGCCTCAAGAAATTCGACTAACATCAGGATTCAATTTCTTCCTATAATGATGGAAGGCCACATGAGTCAATCTAATTGACTTACGCTTATTAACTTAATATTATCATAGGAGGGGATTCCGATTTGGTCTACTAGTATGACGTGTCATATACATATATATTTAATATATATTTATATCAAATACACACATATATATATATATATATATATGTATATATATATATATATATATGTATATATATATATATATATATGTATATATATATATATATATGTATATATATATATATACACATACATATCTGGTATGCGTATAGTAATCACATACACAAGTACACTAGATGATCATAGACCACAACCTAATATGAAAAGGCCTGAGTCAGTAGGCCCAATCACTTACATCATGATTTATGTGTGCATCGACGCATCTTCATGCCCGATGATTATCCATATCATCATTATAGGATTTGTCGGCACCTCGGTGCATCTCCATGGGTTGCGATCGTCCGAATGGGCCTCGAAGGCTCTACTACCACCTCCAGGCTTTGTATATCTTTTCGTGTCATTATAACATAATTACAAGCACACAAGCCCGACAATAAATGAGAAAATATAGACTCGCAGGCCCTAATAATAATAATCACATACACACATCACACTGTCTATGATCATCCTCCTGTTAGGATCAAAGCGGCACTAAGAGAGGGGGGTGAATTAGTGCTTATGAAAAAAATTTACATCAATTTAAATATTCGCTCAATAAAAATCATATCAAAAATGCATTTAAGTGTATAGATGTTTATAATAGTGCAAGCAAAGATAGTAGACATTTAAATAACAAAGCAATGAAAATAAAGAGAAAAGAAGAGGAAGCAAATCGATTTTATAGTGGTTCGGTCCCGTGACCTATGTCTACTCCCGATTCCTCCTCCGTTGAGGTCACCGGCTTCCATTATTGATCTTCTTTCAATGGTTGAAGATCAACTACCCTCTTACAACTCTATTTTCCTTTTATAGGTTTAGGGGATAATCTTTACAAATCTCTGAGCTCTTGCTTAAACAAAAAAACCCACACAAGATAAAATGAGGAGAAGCTCTAAATTATAATAGCGTTTTCATAAGATTTTTGCTCTTAATGCTTGCATACTCCTGCAAGAATGGATGAGGTCTTTATAGGCCCTAAATGGCTTCAAAAGTGGAGCCAAAAATCAAATTTTAAGTGTTCCCAAGGTGTGGTCTCGAAGATTGTGTTCTAGATAGTTCAGCCGCCTGACATAGTTTGGCAGACTGTGTCTGGGCGGGTCAACCGCCCAATCTGGGCAGGTCAGCCATCTGACACATCTTCGAAGACTGTGTCATCTTGGTGACCATGTCTTCGAAGACCTTGTCTCATCTGAACTTGGGTTACTAAAATGACTTTTATAATAAATCTAAATCAACCCCAATTAAGGCCTAATGGCTCTTAATTGAGTTAGTCAAACTAACTCTCATTAAGATGCTAACTATGACACTTAACGTATAATCTTCATTGTCCGATCGTATCTTCGGTGAACTCCTGACATCCTTCCGATGAACCCTCGGTGAGTTCTCGATTTCCTTCGGTGAACTCCCAATGAACTTCCAGCATTGTTCCGGTGAACTCCTGACAACATCGTCCGAACCTCGGCCGACCTCCAGTGAACTCTCGACGAGCTCCCATTGAGTCATCTGAACCTTGACCCGATGTTCGAACTTGACTCCGGCCCAACATCTGATTGTAATGCCCTTTTATCGTCGCAGTTAATTCTGCGTCACTTTCTTTAACACACAAATTAGATTATAAATCTCATCAATTGATTTCACCATCAAAATCTGAGATTCAATAATCTCTCCCTTTTTGATGATGACAATCAATTAATTATGAGAGTTAACCTTAACTCCCCCTATGTATATGCCATATGATAAATACAATAAACTTGAGTTCAAAAAAATACATTACTTTGAATTCAAATATAGTATTTTCATAATTTAACCATTAGTGATACCATACATAATAAAATTTTTAAAGCAATCATCTTTTTGGCATCATATAAACATTTCAAAGATTTCAAAATACACATTTCTCTTACGTTATCAATTATGTCATTTCTCCCCCTTTATCATTAACTAAAAGGAGAAATGTATAATTCATATTTAAACATTTATCACAAATATCCATCATTTAAATATTTATTATTTTTAAATATTTATCAAAAATATTCAAACATACCATTTATCATTTGTCATCAATATTCTATTTCTCCCCTTTTTGTCATCAAAAAGGAGAAATATTCAACATACCTATTGTTGAAAATAAATATTTATTATATGATAAAATTTGAAATACTGCATTTATCATATGTCATCAATCATGCCTCCCCCTTTGTTATCAAAAATGAGAAATATTCATCACATATTTGAATACTAAGTATTCAATACATATGTCAATACATTTATCATAAATATTCATTACACAAAGAAAGAAATCTAGTCTATTTCTCCCCCTTAGTAAAATAAGAAGAAAAATTAGAGTAGACTTTAATCCATTTCATATTAAATTGTTTTCTTCCCCTTTGTAAATAAAATAGAAGAAGAAGAAAGGGAGAGAGTGTCAAAGATCTAAAAATTAAGTATCTCAAGACAAAATAAATTATTAAGAGGAGGGAAACATATTTATGAATCCAAAAATAAAAATATTGAAAGAGAGCTCAAAGTCGAGAGAAGTCTAAGAAAAATATAAGAGCTACTCATGTAAGCAAAGGCTCAAGAAATCTACCAAATCATGCATTTGGATGGTTTAACATTCCTAACTCTCTTCGAATAAAGTCAAATTGTTCTTCATTTAGTGGCTTGGTAAAAATATCAGCCAATTGATTGATAGTATCAATAAATTCTAAAGATATATCATGATTATTTACATGGTCTATAATAAAGTGATGCCTAATGTCAATATGTTTAGTTCTTGAGTGTTGAATGAGATTTTTAGTTAAACATATTGCATTAGTGTCATCGCATTTGATAGAAATATTCTTTAAGTGAATTTCATAATCTTCTAAGGTGTTTTTCATCCAAATGATTTGTGCACAGCACGCACCAACTGCTATGTACTCAGCTTCGGTTGTAGATAATGCAACCAAATTTTGTTTCTTAGAAGACAAAGAAACAAGAGCATGTCCTAAGAATTGACATGTTCCGGTTGTACTCTTTCTATCTATTCTACAACCTCCAAAATCGGCATCTAACACTAAATTATGTTCGGTCTAGTAGTAGTTAAATATAATAAACTATCTATCATTCTGCTATATGTTTCTTGATCAAAATCTTTACCTTCATTATCTAAGTTTAATTTTGTAGTAGTGCTCATAGGTGTGTTTATGGCCTTAACATTATCCATACTAAAACGTTTTAACAAATCTAAGGTATACTTAGTTTGACTTATAAAGATACAATCATTTAACTATTTTATTTATAATTCTAAGAAAAAAGTTAATTCACTGATTAGGCTCATTTCAATTTCTTGACTCATATTCTTAGTAAAAGATTCATATAAGGATTCATTTGTTGAACCAAAAATAATATCATCAATATAAATTTGAATAAATAAAAAATTATTTTTAAAATACTTAAAAAATAATATGGCATCAAACTTGCCTTTCAAAAAATTATTTGAAATAAGGGAAGAGTCAAGTCTTTCATACTAAGCCCTAGGGGCTTGTTTCAATCTATAAATAGCCTTAGATAATTTGAAAACATGATTAAAAAAAAAATTATTTTTAAAACCGGGGGGTTGTTCAACATAAACTTCTTCGGAAATGAAACCTTTAAGGAAAACACTTTTGACATCCATTTGAAATAACTTAAAATTCTTAAAAGAGACAAAGGCAAGGAGCATCCTTATAGCTTCAAGTCTAGCCATAGGACCGAAGGTCTCTTCATAATCGATCACTTCTTCTTGGTTGAAACCCTTGGCTACTAATCTAGTCTTGTTTCGAACAATAATATCATTTTCATCTTGCTTATTTCTAAAGACCCATTTAGTACCAATCACTAAACGATCATTAGGTCTAGGAACAAGCTCCCATACCTCATTTCTCTCAAATTGGTTTAACTTTTCATGCATTGAAATAACCCAAGAATCATCTTTTCAGGCTTCCTAAATGCATTTTAGTTCAATTGGAGATAAAAATACGATGTTAGCACAAAAATTCATAAATGATGAACGAGTTTAAACACCTTTTGATGTATCTCTTATTATTAACTCCTTAGGATGAGCATCTACATACTTCCATTCCTTAGGTAAGAATTCTTTGGAAGTAGATGCATCCAAGTTATTTTAAAGAGGATGTTTATCATTCAAATTTAAAGTATCAAAATCAAAATCATCATCAAAATCAAAACCATTATCAAAATCAATTTTCTTCAATTTGGGAACCTCATTAAAAATAATATAGATGGATTATTCAATTATTAGAGTTATTTTATTAAAGACACGATAAACTTTTGAAATTGAGGAATAACCAAGAAATATACCTTCATCAGATTTTGCATCGAACTTTCCTAAGGCATCTTTTTAATTCAAAATAAAATAATTACAATTAAATACTTTAAAATATAAAATATTAGATTTTTTATTATTCCATAATTCATAAGGAGTTTTGGAGAGTAATAGTCTTACGAGAACCCTATTCATGACATAGCATGTCGTGTTAATGGCTTCGACCAAAAAATATTTAATATAATTCTAACCATTTCTTATAAGCTCATATTTTTTTTCTTTCTACTACTCCATTTTGTTGTGGATTTTTAGGAATAGAGAAATTATGATTATACCTATTTGAGTCAAAAAAATTTAAAAATCTTGATTTTGAAACTCACCACCATGATCACTACATATAGATGAAATCATAAAACTTTTTTCGTTTTGAACAAGTTTATAGAATTTTGAAAAACATTTGAAAGAATCACTTTTGTGTGCTAAGAAATAGGTCCAAGTATATCTACTATAATCGTCAACAATAACAAATGTATATTTGCTATCTCCTAAGCTTGTAGTATCAATTAGTCCAAATAAATCCATAAGGATCAATTATAGTGGCCTAGAGGTGCTTATTTGATTTTTTTATTTGAAACTACTTTTTAATTATTTTCCTAGTTGACATGCATCACAAACTTTGTCTTTTATGAACTTGATGCTAGGCATTCCTTTTACTAGATTTTTAGTTGAGATTTGGTTTAATAATTTCATGCTAGCATCTTCTAGTCTCCTATGCCAAATACATGCATAATCATTTAAGACCGATAAACATTCATTACAAAAATTAACAATGTCAATAGTATACACATTATTTCTTCTTAAGGCAATCATAGAATTATTTTTGTGTGGTATTTCAATTATACAATCATTAGATTCAAATTTGATAATATATCCTTTATCGCACAATTGGCTAATGCTTAGTAGAATATGTTTTAAACCTTCAACTAATAATATATCTTCAATCAAGAGGTTTGATTTGTTACCTATGGTTCCTTTCCCAATTATTTTTCCTTTGTTGTTGTCTTTGAATGTGACAAATCCTGTATTTAGGCTAGTAAGCTAAGAGAAATGAGTTGGATCTCTGGTCATGTGCCTTGAGTATCGACTATCAAGGTATAATTTTGTGCTTCTAGCCTTTGTTTAGAGACATACATACAAGAAAAGTGGTTTTGGTTTAGGTACCTATTTGCCTTTGGGTTTCTCATGAAAAATTCTACCTAATTTTACTAATGACATCAAGTTGTTTATGGTTCTTTTAGGAACCCAAATTAATTTATATGAATTATGCCTTTTAAATGAACATTTATAAGCATAGTATTCAATTCTTTCACAAAAATTATATTTATTTAAAGGTAAAAATATAATGTAGGTCCTTTAACGAAGATAGTTGGTTTTTGTTGAGTGTTACTCATAAAGCCAATTTCTTCCTTTCTATGAACATGACCCTTATTAGCAAGGATCATGTTTACGAATTTGTTACATATTTTAAAATTTTCTAATATTTCTTGTAATAAAATATTTTCTTTCTTAAGTATATCTAGTTCTTCACACTTATTGCAAGGAGCTATTCTATGTTCATCATATTCCTTTTTTTAATTTTTAAACACACTAGCAAGTGAAGCATGATCTATTTTTAATAATTTATACTTTTTACTAAGTAATTTAAGATCATCAAACAAGTCATTAAATATATTAAATAATTCATTGTAAGATAAAGAAGACTCGTTTAAGTTACTTACCTCGTTGGCAAATGCCATTAAAGCGTAATTTGTAACTTTTTTCTTGTTGGTTGGCTCCTCGTCTTCGGATGAACTTGAGTCGTCCCAAGTAGCTTTGAGCTCATTCTTCTTTGGTTGCTTCTTCTTCACTCGGGGATATTCATTTTTGAAGTGTCCCAGCTTCTTACATTCGTAACATATTATTGAGTCCTTTTTTAGTTCACTTTTGTTCTTAGCATCTTGTTTTGGTTTAGTCATTTTTAAGAATTTCTTAAATTTTCTTAAGAAGTGCGAAATCCTCATCATCATCATCATCGTCACTTAAGTTTTCTCCCAAGTAGTCTTCCTTGGTTCTAAGTACTATGTCCTTCCTGTTCTTTGGAAGGTTGTCCTCGAGTTTATCATGTGTTATACATGTCATTTTGTAAGTCATCAAAGACCCAATTAGTTCTTCAAGCGGAAAATTATTTAGGTCCTTTACTTCTTGTATTGTCGTTACTTTAGGATCCCAACTTTTAGGAAGAGATGTTAATATTTTGTTAACAAAACTTTTACCAAGCACTTTTAGACAATGACGACATCTGTAAAACATGTGTACATGTCTCCTATGGTCTCATTTGGTTTCATTCAAAACAACTCATAGCTATGCACCAAAAGATTAATTTTTGACTCTTTGACTCGACTAGTGCCTTCGTGTGTGACTTCGAGTGTGTGCCAAATCTCGTGCATAGTTTCACATATAATAACCCGATTAAATTCATTTTTATCAAGAGCATAAAATAAAGCATTCTTTGCTTTAGCATTCAAAGAGAAAGTCTTCTTTTCTGAATTATTCCATTCGTTTATCGGTTTGGAAGACTTTTCAAAACCACTTTTAACAATATGCCATAATTCAAAATCCATAGAAAGTAGGAAAATTCTCATTTAAGTTTTCCGATACGTGTAATCCATCCAATTGAACATCGGAGGACGAGTGATAGAAAGTCCCTCTTGATTTCCAACAAAAGCCATCTCTCTTGGATTTTAAGCCAAATAGAGAGAAACGTGACTTTGATACCAATTGTTAGGATCAAAGCGGCACTAAGAAGGGGGTGAATTAATACTTATGAAAAAGATTTATGTTGATTTAAATATTCACTTAATAAAAACTGTATCCAAAATGCGTTTAAGTATAGAGATATTTGTAATAGTACAAGCAAAAATAATAGATAGTTAAATAACAAAGCAATGAAAATAAAGAGCAAAGAAGAGGAAGTAAATCGATTTTATAGTGGTTCGATCTCGTGACCTACATACACTCTCGATTCCTCCTCCGTTTAGGTCACCGACTTTCACTATTAATCTTCCTTCAATGGGTGAAGATCAACTACCCTCTTACAACTCTATTATCCTTTTACAGGTTTAGGAGATAATATTTATAAGTCTTTAAGCTCTCCCTTAAACAAAAAAACCTACACAAGACAAAATGAGGAGAAGATCTAAATTACAATAACATTTTCACAAGATTTTTGCTCTTAATGCTTGCATACTCCAGTAAGAATGAGTGGGGTATTTATAGGCCCCAAATGACTTCAAAAGTGAAGCCAAAAATCAAATTTTAAGTGTTCCCAAGGTGTTGGTCTCGAAGACTATATTCTGGGTGGTTCAGCCGGCTGACATAGTCTGGCAGACTGTGTTTGGGTGGTTTAGCTGCCTGATATAGTCTGGAAGACTAAATCTGGATGGGTCAACTGCCTGATACATCTTTGAAGACTGTGTCATCTTGGTGATCGTGTTTTCAACGACCGTGTCTCATATGACCTTGGGTTACTGAAATGACTTTTATAATAAGTCCAAATCAACCCCAATTAAGGCCTAATGGCCTCTCAATTGAGTTAGTAAAACTAATTCTCATTATGATGCTAACTACGACACTCAACGTACAATCTTCGTTGTCCGATCGTCTCTTCGATGAACTCCTTGCATCCTTCCGATGAACCCCTGGCGAGCTCCAGATTTCCTTCAGTGAACTCCCAATGAACTTCCAGCATTCTTCCGATGAACTTTTGGTGAGTTCTCAACGAGCTCCCAACAACATCGTCCGAACCTCGGCTGACCTCTGACGAACTCTCGGCGAGCTCCCATTGAGTCGTTCGAACCTCGGCCCGATTTCGAACTTGACTCTGGCCCAACATCTGATTGTAATGCCTTTTACCGTCGTAGTTAATCCTGCATCACTTTCTTTAACACACAAGTTAGATTATAAAACTCATAAATTGATTTCATCATCAAAATCCGAGATTCAACACCTCCCACATCACACAACACATGTATACATCATCATGTAGGAGTGCTAGATAAATAATAATAATAGTTAATTAAATATTTTAATTAATAAATATTTTCTGAATATCAAAATATATAAGGAATTTTTTGATTTGTAAAGGGTATTTTGGTATTTTGGATAAATGGATAAACCTTAGAATTTCTATAATTCAAAGGGGTAAAATCATCTTTTTTATAAAAATCCCTAATCCCCCTTTGTTGGCACCCGCGTGGCCACCCACTTCGAAGGCGGTCACCGCCTTTGCCTATAGGTGGCCTGCCCGTGGGGGTCATGCCCGTGAGTGCCGCCTCTGCAAGTGTCCTGCGGGTAGACGACCATCGCCGACGATGCCCTTGCCCGCATCCAGTTTGCCCATGGGCACTGCCTTCGCGGGTAAGCAGCTCCTCCACAGCCCATGCGTGCGAGCTGACTCTTTGTAGTCGGCCGTTGTAGGCTCTTTCTCAACTGCGAGGTGTGTTCTTGGCCATGCTGATTTTGGCCAAATTGAGAGCATCAAACAGACTCTCGACCAAGGTCGCAAGCAGCCTATGGCCAATCTACCGAGCAATAACAGTTGTCGCCCCTTTTACATCAACAACTTTGACGTCGAAAAACCACTCTAAAACACCTTTTAACCAAAAAGATAAGGCGCTTTTCGGATCTAAAAACTATGTCGTAGCTAGAATGCGTAAAATAATTCAACACGAGTGAACATATCACATGTTGTTTATAAGCCAATCATCGCACGATGAACCTGGCTCTGATACCATTGTTTGGAAATCATCGATCGACATCTCATGCATAGCGGAAAACAAAAACAAAACCAAAATTTTTAAAGTCAAGTACTTTGTCATTGTGCGATGATTGGTGTGTGAAAAAATCACGAAACCAAAAATCGCATGTCTCATGTAAGATGCGTTACCTAGGGAGATCGTATATCCATAAAACTTTTAGATCCGATGGAAAGGATGAAGGAAAACTCGCCTGCTCCTCTCTAGTTGTGATCCACATGGCAGACGCGATGATGACGCTTCTCAGATCACTGTGGGATCTACCTCTCCACACACACCACAAGGCTATCAGGCCAAGGATGAGGAGAGGAGGCTGAGTAGAATAGGAGGGCAATCACCAGTTCTAGCCTATTAATTACAGAAGTGCATGCAGCTTCAGCCTAATAGATCTTTGCCAATTCGGTATTGGATCTCTATCTATTTACTAGTGGATCTCTATCAAATAATCTCTTATTGGATCTTATCTATAAGATCCAATAATATCGGGGCTTATTGAAAATCCAGTAAAATAGGGGCTCCGCAGATATCTCATATCTGCACCTCTACTCATCACAACATCTACCATATGTGTGTGACCCTTTAAGCCCGATACCGAACTGGATATGAGTCACTCATATTAGAACTCCTTCTGATATGATGAATTATTATCTCCATAATAATTCACTTAACTCAGCGACTATGGACGTACTATGTCACTACGCCATAGTCCCCAAACGGTACAGGGGGATCTAATCCAAATGACCTATCTATCCATAATTACCGTGTATTTATAGTCCCTCATCCATCTAATATCTCAAAGACCATATATTGGGCATAGTACTATCAGGCCTCATACGGAATCCATCCAAGCCTTACATGAATCACATTCTCGCGGATAACTCCTCTCAATTCGAATGACCCTGGCTAGGGATTTGTTTGAGCGAGCACACACGAGATACTCCTCTCATGATATCCTGAGTGAATGATCCTCTGTTGACACTTAATTGTCTTTATAAGTTTGGCTACCAATCCCGATAATCGATTGTACTAGACCTGAAACTTCCAAACCTATAAGGCTAGCGTTAAAGAAAGGAGTACTCATACAAGGCATCCTTGGTGTCTTAAGTCTAAGGACCATATATATAATTGGGACTATAAAGTTACTGTCTGACGTCATGTATCATTAACCATCCAGCATTCTATAAGTGGATCAATTAGTGAACTTATTCTATAATGAGCACCTGCACTGTACCTCTATTATTGAATCATAGATTTTGATGATTAAATCAATTGGTGGGTTTATGATCTAGCCTGTCTGTTAAAGATGAATGATATATGATTAACTATGATGGTGAAAAGATAATACAATCTAATGTTGGGCCGAAGTCAAGTTTGGGCATCGGGCCGAGGTTCAGACAATGCAGTGGGAACTCGCCGGGAGATTGCCGGAAGCTTGTCGAAGGTGATTGGGGGCTTGTCGGGAGTTCACCGGGAGCTTACTGGAAATGATCAAGAGCTTGCCAGGAGTTCGTCGGGAGCTCGCCGAAGGTGATCGGGAGCTTGCCAGGAATACATCGGGAGTTTGCCAGAAGATGATCAAGACCTCGTCGGGAGTTCACCAGAGGATGTTGGGAAGTTCGCTATGAGTTCTGAAGATCAATTGATATGTCGTACAACAAGAATAATTGAATTTGTGTGCCTTAGTGTGTCATAGTTAGCATCATGTGTTTTGAGACCTAATTGAGTTAGATATGGAAGAAACCCAAATTAACTCAATGTGAGGCAACCATGTCTAATTTGTGTTAGATTTGAGTTCAGGTTGAGCTCATTTTGTTGACCTAGAAAGAGCTCATTTTCCTCTAATTCTTGCTCCATCAAGCAAGCATGAGTGGTGTATCTATAGACCCCAAAAGGCTTCAAGAATGGAGCCAAAAATTTAAATCCATGAGATTTCAGGGTACTAGTGATACTACTACCGACGTCCAATGGTACCATTACCAGCCTAGGTGATACCACTACTTCATGGGTGGTACCACCACTGATAGGGGGTGGTACCACCATCGGAATACTCGAAAATGCACAAACAGTGCTTTCTATCTCTTTGGGCGGTACTATCAACTAGTCCTGGTGGTACCACCACTTAGGCCTACACAAGGTCACCAAATTGGTCTTCCAACAAGCTCAATTAATCCCTGCTTCAAGCCTAATTGGCTCCTAATTAAGTTGATATGATTTCAGCCTAATATTAACTCAATTTGACTCAAAATAATCATGATCAAGACTTAACCACTCTAATTACTATTACGAAACCTTTAGCACGTTGTCCAAGATTTCGACATATCATCTGTTCCTCTAGCACTTTGTCCGAACCTCCGATGCATCGTCATTTACTTTGGTGTATTGCCTAATCTATCGACATGTTGACTTTCAATAACATCCGATCTTTTGATGCAATACCTAATCCTTCCTGCCCGATGCCTGAACTCATGACACGAAGTTCATCTTCTGTCACGTTGGCCAATCCTTTGACCTAACGTCCAATATCTGACGTAATGCTTTCCCCTCCCCCTATCATGCCCCCCCGAATTATATCACATTCGAGAGGTGTGACCATGTCATAAATCGATAATTTTACAATCATCACAATCCATCCAGGATCCAATCAAACATTTAAGGACATCGAGAAAACATTCATTCTTCAAAATTCATATATATAAAATCTGTGCAGTTTATAAATATACATCGCATCACTCAAACATCTATGAAACTCAAAGCCAACTTAACAGATATTAACCACACTTATAATTCATTAGCGAAGGAATCTATACAATCACCAAACCAACCATTTATCATAAATTCACTTCATCGTAGACAAAACTCAGCATTCCAAAATAACTCCAAACGTAAGAGGTCATTTAAAACTTTTACATGATACATCAATTAATTTCATTGACCACATATCATTACATACAAGATATACTTATACAACAACTATGATATATCATCCGATAATACTTGCCTACAATCTGTATAGCTCTTCACTGCCTCAGCACAATCTTAACATTCAATGAGTGTCAAGCTGACCTGAAAGATTTGATAACAAAGGAGTGAGCTAGAAAGCTCAGCAAGTGTTTAACAAATCCAAGACAAGAGCGGATGGCTTCAAATAAGCTGGTATCAAGATACAAAACATATATATAAGAATTCATGGATATCAACTCATTAGATACATAAGTTCAAATGTCATTTTATTCAAAACATATTTGGTTCATAACAAATAGAATACAGAGTAATTGGAGCATCTCAATGACGTAAATATATTTTGAAGCATATCAAGGCACATAGGACATTTCAGAACATATCAATGGCAAATGGAACATTTCAGAACATATCAATAGAGTGTGAAATGTTTCGGAACATATCAATAGCAATTGAAATATTTTGAAACATAACAATGACATAAGGAAACATTTCAGATCATGTCAAAGCTGTAAACATATTGCAAAACATGTCAATGGTGAATGGTTAATCTTAAAGCTTATCAAGTGAACAACTGAGGAACAGAAGATTAATATCATATCAAACATAACATTCATTTCATTCTTATCCAAAGCGTAAAAATAACTTAAAAGCAATGCTTTGAATATCATATCAAAAATATAGAGGGTGAAGTGTGATGTAGACAGAATATGATTTATCCATTTCTGAATGACCATAAAACAAAAGTCTCCCATGTTCGGGAGCTCCATCCACTCACGTTTGGATAAAGTTAGAAGGGGCCGACATAGCATCGTGGGCTCAAAGCATAACCCCCTTTACCATTTCTAGCAAAGGTTCATATTATCCCACAAACACCTGAGTACAAAAGGACATGAGCAATAAAAGTGGTATATATCGAAAGCACATGCGGAACAATGAAATATACATATGCCAATATGAAGCAATACGATGTCAACATAAACATTCACAATTTGTATTCGGATAGACAAAGAATAAAGAACAGGAGTGCATAAGAATTCAAAACAATAATGTAAGACTCAATTAAAGAAAGGGCTTTAATTGGATCATAGACAGAATATGATCTGATAGTATATCAAAACATAGATGGTGAAGTGAGATCACAAACACAATGTGGTCCATCTGACCACCAAATATAATAGAGCGTCACAGGCTCCAAGCATAACATACCTTTTACCATTTCTGACAAAGGCCCATAATATCCCATAAACATCGGAGTATAAAAGGACATATGCAATAAAATAGACATATATCAGAAGCACATGTCGAACGATGAAAAATACATGTGCCAATATGAAGCAATACGATGTCAACATAAATATTCACAATTTACATTCGGATAGGCAAGGAATAAAAGTTAAGAGTTCAAAGCTCAATTGAAAAAAAATCTATTTCCAAAAGATAAACAAGAATAGACAAAGATCAACAGACACATGATTCTAACAGAATTTAAGAGGCATATAACACGAAACATTTAGACAATCAATTATGCTCCAACTTACTCAAGATAGGTATGGATAGAAGGGTATGCGAGTCTAGTTTCTCATGAAGCATATTTTACATATATCAGAGTTACAACATGAAGTTATAAGTAATTTAACGTACAAAATTCAAAATCTCGAAACTAGACTCAAATCTTTACATCCAAGCAGGAAAGATATCAATTGAAATGTTGTAACAATCAATTGAATCATATATGAATACAAAGACTGAGATGACAATAAAAAGAATTGGAAACTTACAAGGTTATAAATAAACAATTATCATAACAAGATGAAATCAAAGACTGAGATGACAATAAAAAAGGATTGGAAACTTGCCTTTCAATGATTTTGATCCGAAGTCCTTAAGCCCAAATTCTTCTCTTTCTTTTGTTTCTTTGTTTTCTTTCATTCTCTTCTCTCCGTTTTCTTATATTTTTTGTCCTTCGTAATGATAGCTCGTGTAGAATGTATAAGGGACACAATCATATGCTAAACACCTCGTCATTCTCACCTTTTCTTTCTCCCACTAATATAATAACAACCATATTTCTCTTCTTCCTTCCTTTTTTTTTTTTTTTTCCTTCCTTATCTTCCTCTTCTTCTTTCTTCTTTCTTCTTATTCTTTACCTCTTCTACTTTGCCCCTTCTATTCTTCTTTTCGTCCTTTTCTCTCTTCTTTCTTTTCTCTTCTTCTCTCCCACCTTCTCTTTCCCACCCGCAGCTGCCATAGCTGCAGCCCCTTCTTCCCTTTCTCTTCTTTCTCTTCTTCTCTTATTCCTCTTCCTTCCTCTTTTCTTTCCCCTTCTTCTTTCCCAACCGCAGCTGCCACAGCTGCAACCCCTTCTTCCCTTTTTCTTCTTCTCTTCTTCTCCCTTCCTCTTCTTCTTTCCCCTTCTTCTTTCCCTCTTCTTCTTCCCCTGCCGCAGCTGCTACTGCTGCAGCCACAGCCGCTGCCACCCCTTGTTATTCTTTCCCCTTTTTCTCCTCTTTCTCTTCTTATTCTTCTCTTCTCCTCCTCTTCTTCCCTTCTCTTCCCCGACGCACAGCACTTCCTCTGTTTCCTCGTGCAGGAAACAGAGGTGCATCAACACATGCCGCAGCCTCCTTCCTCTCTTCTCCTTCTTCCCTCTCTTTCCCCTCTTCTCTTCTTCTCTTCTCCTTTTCTTCCCTTCTCTTCCCCGATGCACTGCACCTCCTCTGCCGGAAACAGAGGTGCTGCAACAAGCTGCCGCCCAAACGCAGCCTCCTCTTGCGGAAGAAGAGGGGCGCAGCTCCCTTCTCTTCCTTCTTGTGCTACTCTTTTTCCTTCCTCTTCTTTTTCTCTTCTTCTCCTCTTCTTCCCTACCTGCAGCCCCTTCTTCCTCCCCTGTTCTTCTCCTTCTCTTCTTATCCTCTGTTTCTTCTTCTTCTTTCCCTTTCCCTTCTCAACCGACGCATCTGTGTGGAAGCAGAGGGGCGCAGCCCCTTCTCCTCTCCTCTCTTTCCCTCTTCTTCTTCCTATCTTCCCCTTCTCTTCTTCTTCTCTTCCTTCTTTTCGCACTTTTTTCATTTTCTTTCTGTTTTTTACAATTTTAGAGTTTAATCCATCAAATAATTATATTCACGATCCTTAAATCTTATAAACAAATAGATCATTAAATTTTATAAATAGATTTTTTATTTATAATTAAATCATGATCTCAAAATATGTTATTATATAATTTTTAAGAATAAAAGGTATTTTCATCACTTTTCTTTCTTATCAATAATCTGAATAGATTATCGTACATAAGACAAGCTTATTTTCAATCACAATCTACGTCATATTTAATGATATGAGAAGAATCTGATATATACTTATATGTCTTTACATTCATTACTACTTCCCACTTGACTATCATTTCCACTCTTTTTGGATCATCACATGGCCCTATTGCAACTTAATTTATCTAAAACTCACATTTGCTAAACTTTATATATACGAAACTCAAAAATCTAACTTCAATCCTTTTTTTTTATCACATGATTTAACTATCCACTATTAATACAAAGCCTCAATATTCCATCCATTTTTCTTAGGTAATGATACTAGAGCATCCAATGGTGAGATGTTGGATTAAATGAAAACCTTATCAAATAGTTTTTTATACTTGCTTCTTTAATTTCACTAACTCGAGTGGTGTCATTCGATAGGAAGGCTTAAATATGTAGGTTATCTCCAGGACCAAATCAATAACAATGTCACCCTCTCTGTCGAACATATCCCAGATCGAACCCTAGCATGGTGCATGTGAGGCTTAGCCCAGTGGTGGCTCCACATTGTGTCGAGTTCAGAGCACTCCATACACACATGTAGCCCGTTCCTACTTGGGTCCCCTCACCATGCCCGAATACTAGGTCGGCTCTGATACCAAATGTCACGACCCGGGTTAATGAGCTAACTATCCTGATAGCTTCAACTTGGCCCAACCACTAGCCAAAATGCTCGAGCCGAGAGTTACCAGTAATACACTCATCAACCCTTATATTGCATTCATATGTTCCTACTTTTTCCAATGTGAGACTAAGGGGTGTTACACCCCCTCCCCCCACCACCCCTACCACCCCCCTCCCCCCCCCCCCCCTCTCCTCCCCCCCTCTTCAAACATCTGATTTTTCTGCTTCGACAATTTGCCCTCGGATGACTCAAGTCTATGATCGAAGTTTTTCCTATGTCACTTATCTTAAAATCATATTAGTCTATAACTTTATCAATTGATTTCATCATCAAAATCCAGGATTTAGTAACATTTATCTAAAAAATATACTTAGTCTAGTAAACTCATCAATTGATTTTATCATCAAAATTTGAGATTTAATAATCTCTCCTTTTTTTATGATGACAACCAATTGATGATGGAGTTTTAATAAGACCCCCCGATCCATTTGTTATTTTAAAATATTATTGATAAAATTGAACTCAAATAATCATATATCATCTTAATTTCATACACTGAATTTAAGTTGAAAGAAATTTGATGTTGTCAATATTATGATTAAATTATTTAAGCCCAAAAATCAATGTTCAATCAAGTTTCAAGTTATAATCATAATCATTTTAAATATCAAATTTTAACAATTATCAATGTATAATATTAATTAAAATATAACTATAGTTAATCATTTATATAAATCAAATAATAATAATAATAATAATAATAATAATAATAATAATAAATCATAAGACATAATGCTTCATTCTATTCTCCCTCTTGGTTAATAAAAAAATATACTTCTCCTCCTTTATTAACAAAAAGCATGAGTTACTACTTTTCCCCCTTTATAGGAAAATGAAGAGAGTGATATCATAGTATTACTTCTCCCCTTTTGTATTAATGTTTCAATTCTATAAAAAAATAAAAATTACTTTGACATCATTATACATGAAGGATCTCAATATTATGTCATCAACCATAAGTTCAAGTTATGGATGTCGAGAGGTCAATTAAGAATGAGATCTTAACAAGACTTCTCCTATCTGTATGTCATCTTAAAAATATGATAATAATACTTTTTCAATGGTAGTTTTGAATTGAAGTTGAGACAAATATGATTTTATTAATATTATCATTGCAAGCCCAAATATTAAATCAACTTTTAAATTTTAAAAAATGATTAACAAAAGTTAGGAATGAGTCACTACTAATAAAAAGTTATAAAAGTATCATTAGTATCATTATTCAACACATAAACTAGGAATGAATCACTACTCTTGCTTTATCATTAACAAAAAATATGAGTTAGTTCTTCTTCTCTGTCATCAACTAAATGGAGTATACAAATCATGAATATAAAAGAGTCAAAATAAATCTTTAGTCGTGAGTATCAAAAGATCATAATTTGGATAAATCTCCTCTTTGGTCATTAGCAAAAAGAAAGAATCATAAGAAAATAAATAGTAAAAGATCTTGATTCATACAAAACTAATCTCAAGTCGTGAACGTCTAGAACTCAAGTGAAAGATCATAATTCATTTAGATCATAGGATCATAGCAGAACAAATAGTAAAGGTTATTGATTCATACAAATAAACCTCAAGTCATGAACACCAAAAAGTAAAGTGAAAGATCATTATTTATTTGGATAAATCTCCTCTTTAACAACAAAAGAAAAAAATCATATGAGAACAAATAGTAAAAGATCATTAATCATACATTTGAAATATTCAACACACTTAATTCTTTTTGAATAAAATCAAATTATTTTTCACTTAGTAGTTTAGTAAAGATATCTACTAACTAATGTTTAATGTCAATGAAATATAAACATGTATCATGATTACTAACATGATCCCTAATAAAATGATATCTTATGTCAATGTTCTTAGTTATAGAGTATTGAATATGATTCTTTGTCAAACAAATTATACCAGTATTATCACATTTCATAGAGATATTTTTTTGATAAAGTCTATAATCTTCCAAAGTGTTCTTTATCCAAATTACCTGCGCATAACATAAACCTACTGCAACATATTCAGCTTTAGTTGTAGATAGTGCGATAGAGTTTTGCTTTTTAGATAACCAAGAAACCAGTGCATGATTTAGGAATTGACAAGTTCTAAAGGTACTTTTTCTATCTATTCTACATCTTATAAAGTTAGAATCAGCATAAGCAATAAATCAAAATTATAGATTTAGGATACCATAATTCTATAGACGATATTCTTTTTAAGTATCTAAATTTTTTTACTATTTTAAATTAAGATAGTTTGGGATTAGACTAAAATCTTACACAAAGCCCAACACTAAACATTATATTAGGTCTAGTTATAGTGAGGTATAGTAAAATGTCTATCCTGCCTCTATATATTTTTTTATCAAAGTATTCTATTTCATTATCCATATCTAATTTAGTAAAAATGCTCATTGGTGTGTTAATAGCCTTACTATTTTAAATTAAGATAATTTGAGATTAAACTGAAATCTTACATAAAGTCCAACACTAAACATTATATCAAGTCTAGTTATAGTGAGGTATAGTAAATTGTCTATCATGCCTCTATACATTTTTTGATCAAAGTATTTTCTTTCATTATCCATATCTAATTTAGTAAAAATGCTCATTGTTATGTTAATAGCCTTAGTATTATCCATGTAAAATTATTTTAATAGATTAATAATATTCTTGGTTTGACTAGTAAAAAATCTCATCTTTTAGGTGCTTAATTTATAATCCTAGAAAGAAAATTAATTCACTCATTAAACTTATTTCAAATTATTGGCTCGTACTCTTACGAATGATTTACATAAAGATTCATTAGTAAAATAAAAATAATATTATCAAAAAAATTAAATAATAATATAATTATTATTAAAATAGTTAATAAATAATATAATATCAATCTTATTTTTAAAAAATATTTGAAATAAAAAAGAAGCCAAGCCTCTCATAACAAGCCCTAAGGCTTGCTTTAATCCATAGAGAGCTTCAGATAATTTATAGATATGGTTTAGGAAAAGATCATTTTCAAATCTGGATGGTTGATGAACATAAATTTCTTTGAAAATAAAACCATTAAGAAAAATACTTTCGATATCCATTTAAATAATTTAAATTTTTTAAAATATATAAAAGTAAGGAGTATCCTTATGACTTCAAGTCTAACTATAGGAGCGAAGATTTCTTCATAGTGTATACATTGTTCTTGGTTGAAACATTTCACTGCTAATTTGGCCTTGTTTCGAACCATGACACCTTGTTTAATTTGGTTATTCTTAAAGACCCATTTAGTGTCAATTATAATATGATTACTAGGTTTATGAACAAGCATCTAAACTTTATTTTTTTCAAATTAATTTAGTTATTCATGTATTGCCAAGA
Organism: Ensete ventricosum; assembly: GCA_029747655.1. Lineage (NCBI taxonomy): Eukaryota > Viridiplantae > Streptophyta > Magnoliopsida > Zingiberales > Musaceae > Ensete > Ensete ventricosum. Next base: position 20,417,513 of record JAQQAF010000009.1, read on the forward strand.
CACATGAGTAATCTTTAAGACATTATCAATACATTTAAGCTCAATTTGATATAAAAATATAGCATTTGCATAAATATTTTTCAACAAAGATAAGTTTGGACACCTTATGATATATTTTTAATAATTAGCTCCTTAAAATGTATATCTATATACTTTCATTGGTAAGGCTTCTTTGAAAATAGATGTATTCAAGTTGCATTAGGAAGATGAATCATCATTCAAATTTAATTTATCAAATTCAAACTCATAATCAAAAGTATTTTTCATAGTTGTGAGAGATTCATAAAAAATAACATGAATAGATTCTTCAATAACTAATGATATCTTAGTGAAAACTCAATAAGCTTTAGGATAGAATAATATCTAAGAAAAATATATTTATCAAATTTTATATCAAAATTTTCTAAGGTAAACTTATCATTTAAAAAATATTTACTATCAAAAACTTTAAAATATGAGATATAGGATCTTTTATTGTTCCATAATTCATAAAGAGTTGTAGATATATGAGGTCTTATAAGAATCCTGTTGATATAGCATGTCGTGTTAATGGCTTCGACCTAAAAGTATTTTAGGTAAGCTATGTTCATTAAACATGGTCTTTATAATCTCTTGTAAGCTCCTACTCTCTCTTAATAGTTTTATTTTATTATAGATTTTTTGAAGTGGAGAAATTATAGTCATACTAATTCAAATCATAATATTATTAAAAATCATGATTTTTAAATTCACCACCATGATCATTATTAATGGAAGAAATTATAAAATCTTTTTTATTCTGAACTTGTTTATAAAATTTGGTAAAATATTTGAAATAATCATTTTTATGTGCTAAGAAGTATATCCAAGTATATTTACTATAATCATCAATAATCACGAAAGTATATTTGCTATCTCCTATACTTATGATATCAATAAGTGCAAATAAATCCATGTGAATTAGTTGTAATGGTCTAGAGATACTTCCTTGATTTTTGGGTTTGAAGTTATACTTTATATGTTTTCCTAGTTGGCATGCATCATAAATTTTATCATTAATAAAACTAATTTTAGGGATTCCTCTTATAAGTTTTTTTAGTTCTAGTTTATGAAGTTAATTTCATTCTAGCATATCCTAGTATTCTATGCTAAAGCCATGAATCATCATTCAAAATAAAAAAAAGTTACATCATAAAAATCATCAAGATCAATAGGATAAATATTATCACTTCTTAAAAATATCAAATACTTATTTTTATTTAGTATTTCTATGATGCAAGTATGAGAAAAATACGCATCCTTATTTTCTAATACGTGTAATCCGTCCCATTAAACATGGGAGGACATGAAATGAAATGTCCCTCATTCATGCTGAAAGAAGTCATTTACTCACTTGGGTTTTTAGTCCAATGAGTAGCACTTGGCTTTGATATCAATGTTAGGATCAGTTGGCACTAAGAGGGGGGGGGGGGGGTGACTTAGTGCAAAAGCAACAGTGCTTGATTTGAAAACCTTGCTTTCAAGAAGTAAAGAATTAAAATCAAAAGCGTCTTTTGTATTTTGTTTAAAAACGATTAAGAACCTGATTTATGAGAAAAAGTCATGAGAATGATGATCATATCTTTCTATGAACTAGTTAAGAGCAATAGAAGGTAGTAAATAAGGAAGTAAAGAACACTCATAGTTTATAGTAGTTCGGCCCCAATCTTGGGCTACGTCCACTTTCGAGTCCTCTTCGTCGAGGCCCACCGGTGTCCCTACCGATCTTATTTGGGTGAAGACCAAACCCTTACAAACTTTCAACTTACAAGGGAGACTCTTTACAAGAATATAACACTTAGCTCACTCTCTTCCCCCTTATAAATTTGGGGTATTTATAGACTCATTTGGCTTCAGAAGAATAGAGCCAAAATTCAAACGCACCTAGAAAAACTGGGTACGGGCGGTACAACCACCAACGCTAGCGGTGCCGCCGCTGAAAGCCACCCAGAAGATAAGGTACGGGTGATACAACCACCGGCTTGGGCAGTACAACCATCGCTTATTACCTGGATTCCTGAGCGGTGGCGATACAACCACTGGAATTTTTGGAAAAGTGATTCCCTTCACTTTTTCAATCTCGACTTGTACCTCCTATTGACAAATTTTTAAGTCAATCAATTGAGCTCAACCTGAACTCAATTCACTCTCCATAGTGGACCCAGTTAGCCTCACTTGAGTTAATTTGGATCCCTTCCAAATTTAACTCAAATAGGACTCAACCTTAACGATGCTAACTATGACTTAATTAATTACTATCGACATGGCTAACAATTTCACTTTAAGACCTTCCCAACTCCCGGCAACCTTTTTGGCTACCCCCGATAATCTTCCGGCAAGTCTCGGTCTTCTTCCATCGAACACCCTTGCGCCATCCTTGCAAGCTCCCGATACCCTCGGCAAAGTCCCGACAGCATCGTCTGAACCTTGGCCCGATGCCCAAACTTGATTTTGGCCTATCGTCTGGTTGTAACTCAATTCCTCCATCCTAGTTAGACCTGCATTACTTCCTCTAACACACAAGTTAGATTAAACACTCATTAATTTATTTCATCATCAAAATATGATATTCAACATTTTCATATCATCGTGCGATGATTGGTGCATGAGAAAACCATAAAATCGAAAAATCTGCATAACACATGTTAGATGTTTTACCCAGAGAGATCCTATATCACTGAAAAACCAGATCCAAAGGAGATGATGAAGGAGATCAGATGTCCTCCTCTCTAGCGGTATCCACATGATGGAAGAAGCAGCGATGCTTGTCATAGCCATAGAAAACTTACAGCTTTTGTGCACTTTCTTCCCAGCTTTTATGCACCACCTTGTAGCAAGCATGAAAGAACTCCTTTCTTCTTCACTATCCTCACACACCAAGGAGAGGGGTGGTTGGCTGAGAAGAAAAGGGAGAGAGGAGAATAGGAGGAGGTAGCCAAAAGTCTCTAGCCAATGAGCCCTGTGGCCCCTTCCTATTTATAGAGGTCCCTATCAACTTAACCCTAATGGATCCTACCCTATTGGATTTTGGTTCTCAATCCAATTACCCAAGCCTCTTGGATTAGTGGATTTCTATCCAATAATCTCTTATTAGCTCTTATTGGATCCCATCCGTAGGAACCAATAATACAAGGGCCAATAAAATAGAGGTGTCGTAGATATCTCATATATGAACCTATGCTCATCACAACATCCACCATATATGTGTCATACTTTAGGTCCAATACCGAGCTGACCATGAGTTGCATTTGTCAGAAGGAGTTATGTGGTCAGAACTCATTCTGATACAGAACTCCTAACTCAGAACTCTTTCTAACTTAGTGAATTGTTATTCCATAACAATTCACTCAACTCATCAACTATGGATACATTAGGCCACTATGCCATAGTCCACATACGGTACAAGGAGATATAATCCATTGAACTTGTCTGCCCTTATTTACCATGTATCTATAGTCCCTAATCTATCTAATTTCCTAAAGACCATATATTGGGTATGGTACTGTCAGGTCTCATACGGAATCCATCTGAGTCTCGCTCTAATCAGATTCTCCTAAAGAACATCTCTCTCAATTTGAATGACCCTCGCTAGGGATTTGCTTGAGTAAGAACACACGAGATATTCCTGTCATGATACCGAGACTGAACAATCCTTTATTGACACTCAATTGTCTTCATTAACGTTACTACCAATCTTGATAATCCATTGTACTAGATCTGAAACTTTCAGATCTTTAAGTCTGACATCAAAAAAAGGAGTGCTTAAACAATGTATCCTTGGTATCTCAAATTTAAGGACCAAATATACAATTGGAACTATGGAATCGTTATCTAACATCATGTATCATTAACCATCCAGCATTCCATAAGCGTATCAATAAGTGAACTCATTCTCCAATAAGCATATGTACTATACCTTTAGTGTCCTCACATAGGTGGCTAAAAGACCAACCACCTCTATCATATAGACAGATATACAGTACATCGGTCCATTCGGTTATCTCAATATTGTTGAATCTCATATTTTGATGATGAAATTAATTAATGAATTTATGGAGTAATATGCTTTTAGGATAAGTAACGCAGGAAAAACTTCAATCATGGACTTGAATCATTAGAGGGTAAATTGTTAAAGCAAGAAAACCATATGTTGGGCCAAAAAATGTCATATCAAAGATTAGATGTTGGGCCAAAGGATTGGTCGATGTGCCGTAGGATGGACTTCGTGCCATGAGTTCGGGCATCGGGTCGCAGGAAAGGATGAAGTGTAAAATGATTAAATGAGATGTCGGAATGCCAGACAATGTGTTGTAAGCTTCATGATTGTAATTAGAGTGGTTAAGTCTTGATTGTGATCGTTTAGAGTCAAATTAAGTTGATATTAGGTTGAAATCATGCCAACTTAATTAAAAACCTATTGGGCTTAAATCAAGAGTGAATTGGGCCTGATGGAAACCCAATTCAATGACTTGAAATTGGCCAGGTGATGGTACTGCCAGGCCCAGGAGATGGTACTACCAAGCCTAGTGGTGGTACCCCCCAAACATCTGAAAAAAACAATTTGTGCTTTTCCAAGTACCACCCCCTGTCGATGGTGGTACCACCCAACAATGGTAATACCACCTAGGCTGGTGATAGGACTACTAGAGCCCAAATTCTTGGGCCTTATTCGATGGTAGTATCGTCGGGTACTATCAATACCCTGAAAACTTAGATATTTAAAATTTTGGCTCCATGTCTGAAGCCTTTGGGGTTCTATAAATATCCAACTAATGCTTGCTTGATGTAAGAGTGAACAAGAAAAAATTCTTGAGGTTAAAAGTACTCTAAACTCTTGAAAGAATTTAAGTCTCTTCCTCTTTGAGTTTAGTGGTTACTCGAGGTGTGAGATCTTGTGTAAAAGAGTTTGTGTAAAGGTTCTCTCCTAAACCTGGTAAAAAGAGAAGGGTTGCAACAAGGGTAGTTGATCTTTGCTTATTGAAAAAAATATTGGTAGTGGAAGCCGATGGCCTCGAGAGAAGAAGAATCGAGAGTTGACGTAGGTCGGGACAACCGAACCACCATAAATCAGGTTTCATTTCCTTTCTTGCTTTGCCTTATTATTGCTTACTGGTTTACTTCACTCACTATCCTTACTTGCACTTTCAAGTTAAATGTATTTCTTAATTTATATTTTTGTTCAAACTTTTTCAACATGGATCTTTCTGTGATAGCACTAATTCACTCCCCATGCCCTCCCCCTTCCCCCTCTCTCATAGTGTCATTACGATCCTAACATATGTCTAACTCTCGAGTAACCTATAACTAGGATTGTTTAGGTTTGTGTTTAAATATGAATTGATCTCATTATGATCCAATTTCCATTGTATAGATCCAAGGACTTCACAATATATGTAACAAGCAACATAAAGTGAGAAAATATCAATAATAATAATATGCAAAAAGACTGTTCAATGGGTCACACGTGTCATCACTTACATGATTGGCTTGCAGGGCACCTATAACTAGCACATACTACTCTCGACCAAGCAATAGATCCCCATGCGACCAAGGAGTCCTAGCCTCATGTGGAACCCTGATGGCTAGGGTTTCCTAGCTGCAAGTGGTGACCCTACAGCCTGGGTTTCCTAGCCACCCATGACAGATTCAAACCAAGGGTGTAGACTGCAAGGGACACCTCGGGTGCTAAGGTTTTTTAGCAGCCCAAGGTTGCCTAGTGGCCAGGGCCTCCTAGTCATAAGGGTGTCCCTATCGATTAGTGTTTCCTAGTTGCATAGGGATTTTTCCTGCTATATGGGGCACCCTATGGTAAGGTATCCCATAATCTAATAAATTAATTAATTAAATTATTAAGTAGTCCTACATGATGATGTGTACATGTAATGTATATGTGAATGGATGATCATGGACTATATTATGTGATGTGTGTATTTGTGATTATTATTATTGAGGCATGCGAGGCTCCAACTTTTCTCGTTTGTTGTCGGGCCTACGTGCCTATGATTATGTTGTAATTATATGAGGAGGCACAGTGAGAGCATGAAGATACCATAGGGACTCACGAGGTTGAGACGGACGATTGTAACGTATGAAGATGCTTTGAGATGTCGGTGGAACCAATGATGATAAGATGGATGATCACAAGGCATGAAGATGTGATTGGCAAGAGTTGACTACCTTTTTTAGCTTAGTATGATTAGTCAAGTCTTTGGAGGTTACATTAACATGTCGATTGGATCCTGATCCCCATTGAAAGTCTGTTGAAGATTTTCATTTCACGTGTTGAGGGTGTCACGTGACTCGCTTGAAAAAATAGTATGAGTAGATTAAGATAGACGTCTATATTTTAATTATTTACTTTTTTATGAAATTTGCATGTTATTTATACTACATCTTTTCTTGTCAGAAACATGTCGCTTGCAAACTCTCTACATGACATACTTGATGTCAATCGCGTCACTAGTCCAAACTACACGGATTAGCTCTACAACTTGAGGATCATTCTCATAGCGAAGAAAATTACATATGTCCTTGATATAATTATGCCTATGCCAGAGGAAGGGGCAAGCAAAGATGAGATCGCTTGCTATATGAAGTACATAGATGATTCCACCCTAACTAAGTGCTATATGTTAGCCTCTGTGACTCTTGAGCTACAGAGGCAACATCAGAGCACGGATGCCAATTTTATTTTCTTTCATCTTCACTAGCTATTTGAGTAACAGTAAAGAACTCAGAGATATGAGCTGGATAGTCTATTTTGTGCTAGGATGATAGAGGGGACATCGGCTCAAAACCATATGTTGAGAATAATTGAGTGGATTGAGAAACTCATAGGTCTAGGAATGGTCATGGACTTTTTGTGTATGGATCTTTTACTTCAGTCTCTCCTAGACTTATTTTCATAATTCATTATGAATTTTAACATAATTAAACTTAAGGTGACTTTCTCTAAGCTCCTTAATATATTGAGGGAGGTAGAGAGTCCCATCAAGAAAGAGAAATTAGTTATCTATATTGGTGAGAAAAAGAAAAAGAAATCTGATAAGTCCCTTAAGAAGGGTGAGGCCAAGGGCAAACCAGGTAAGACAATGGTTGCCAAGAAAGACCCGATAAAGGACAAAGGCCAGTGCTTCCACTATGGTAAAAACAGGCATTGAAAGATGAACTACAAAAAGTACCTTGTAGAGAATGAGAAATAGAAGCTTGGAGAAGCTTTAGGTACATTCATGATCAGTCTCACGAGCGCTTATCACATCTGTAATTCGTGGTAAGTTCTTGCAAGACCTAGGAGATTAGCGAGAGGCGAGATGGACTTCAAGATGGGCGATAGAGTAAGAGTTGCTATAGTTGCTGTTAGCGATGTCATCATACATCTACCTGGTGGAGCTACTATTACATGAGATGCATGTTATTACGTTCTTTCTATTATAAAAAATATTATCCCAATTTTATATTTAACCGTTATGAGATATAAATTAGTTATTAAGAATAATAATTGTTCATTGATATAAGATATAAATTAGTTATTGAGAATAATAGTTGTTTATTGATTTTAAATAATAGTTATTTATATTAGACATAGCTCCACATATCATGATTATAAGTGTGTCCAAAAGGAAATGAGATGAGGTAAACAATGCATACTTGTGGTATTATAGGCTAGGTAATATACACAAGGAAATGATTCAAAAGTTGCTAATGGATTGATATTTAGATCCATTCAACTATGAGTCATATGCAAGTTGTAAACTTTACCTTTGTGGAAAGTTGATCAACTCCCATTTAGTGGAATTGGAGAGAGAGCCACTGAGTTATTAGAACTCATACATAGCGATGTGTGTGGTCCTATGTCGACTTAAATATGTGGTTACTTCTACTTCATTACTTTCAGTAATGATTTCTCTAGGTATTGACATGTGTACTTGATAAAATATAATTCAAAGAATATAAGAATAAAGTAGATAACTAGACTGGAAAAAATATTAAGACTCTTCGATTGGATCATGGAGGAGAGTACTTGAGTATAGAGTTTACCCATTTTCTTGGGACCATAAGATTCTATTCCAATGGGCACCTCCTTCTACACCTTAGTTCAATGGTGTATCAGAAAGAAGGAATTACACGTTATTATACATAGTGCGGTCCATGATGGATTTCACCGACCTACCCATATTAGCTTACCTTATGAATAGAGTTTTATCTAGGTTGGTAGTGTCTACAATGTATGAGATATGAAAAAAGAAGAAGGTTATCCTAAGGTAGTTAAGATTTGAGGTTGTCCTACCCACGTTATGAGACACAATCCTAACAATTTAGAATCAAGGACAAAGGGGTGCAAGTTCATGGGATACCCCAAGAAAACTGTGGATATTATTTCTATCATCCCGAGGACCAAAAGGTCTTTATTCCCAGTAGGACAATGTTCCTTGATAAGGAGCACATTCTTGGTAGAAACAATAGGAGCATGATAGAGTTGAGCGAGGAGACAAAACCTAGCTCAAACACTATTCCGGAGGTCCTGTCTGTTCAGGTACCTAGCACAAAAGTTTCAACCTTGTGCAGGTCTGGCTGAGTATCTCACCCTCCTAAAGGATATGTGAAACAAATCAATAGAGAGAACACTCAAGATGCTAATCCTCACACCTATGAGAAGGCTATTATGAGTATAGACTTCGGGAATTAATAATAAGTCATGAATTCTGAGATAGATTCTATGTACTCCAATAAGGTTTGGAAACTTATTGATGCGCCTGAGAGAATCATACTCATCAGCTTCAAATAAATCTTCAAGAAAAAATTAGAGTAAATGGACAAGTGGAGACCTATAAAGCAAGGCTAGTGGCCGAAGAGTATCGTCAAGGATAACGAGTTGACTATGACGAAACCTTACACTCTTAGCCATATTGAAAACCATCAAAATTCTTTTGGCCATTGTAGAACACTATGAATATGAGATACAGCAGATGGATTTGTAAACTATGTTCATTAATGGCAACATCGAGAAGGAGGTGTATATGATACATCTTGAGGGATTGGTGTCTCAGAAAAGTTTAGATAAGGTGTGCAGGTTGCTCAAGTCTATCTACGGACTGAAGCAAGCTTGCTGAAGTTGGAACATAAGATTTCATGAGGTGATAAGATCTTATGACTTTGTTAAGAACAAAGATAAGTCTTATGTGTATAGGAATGTAAGTGGAAGTGCTATTATATTCTTGGTATTATTTGTAGATGACATCCTGATCATTGGGAATGATGTAGGAATACTCTCCACAGTTAAGATTTGGTTATCTAGAAACTTCTCCATGAATGACCTAGGGGAATCATCCTACATTTTGGAGATTTAAATCCATAAAGATAGATCCAAGAGGATGCTTGTCTTTTTCCTAGTCTAGGTACATAGACTCTATTGTTAAAAGGTTTGACATAAAAAATTCCAAGAGATGTCTCATACTGATGAGACATGAAATATCACTTTCTAGGAGTATGTCCCCAAAAGACTCCTGAAGAAAAGGGTAGACATGGATATGATACCCTATGCATCAGCGTTAGGGTCTATAATGTATGCTATGTTATGTACCACTGTTAGAACCCTTGCGGATTCTAAGCTTGGGTTGATCTCTATAGGGGATTGGCCTCCTTGGAACTCTATAACGGTTCCTCCCTCCTTGGTTTTCTGTACAAAGGTGGAAAGATAATTGATTTTGATAACGAAAAGAGGGTTGAATACATGGCTATTTATAGGACTTCTAAACCCTAACTCCTAATAGGATTCATACTCAAAAGACACCTACTCCTAACAACTCCTTAGCCGACTTCCACTTCGAGTGGCCGACAGCTACAAGACTCCTAACTATAGTTGAATGCTAACCCTTACCCTAGCCGACCCCCTTAACTATAGTGGGTGGTGGCTAGTTAGGGTTTTGCATGGTGTATCCCCTATTAACTAAATTAAAATTAAGACTTAATTAGCTAGAGTCCTAACACTCTAACCTGAATCCAACTATGACTCATAATCTGACTCCAATTCAACAAAATCCTAACCCTACTAAGATTTGGAATGATTTATTATAATGGATTCAAATCTTATCATAGCCAACCTAATGTCAGGTCTAGGTTAGCCAATAAGAACCAATCTAAGGACTCAACTCAATCGACTAGGACTCGACTCAGTTGGGGTCCTAACAGACTCACTCTCTCAAATCAACCATGTCCTCAAGGCTAAGACTCCATGACTCCAGCTCCTGATCTACAACTCCTCATGAGGCTTCCTCGTGGCCCCTATAGAAGGTGCACCATGCTCTTGCTCGTCTGGATGGTGATGTGTCACGGTCCTACGATCCCATGCAATCATCAGCTGAACCTGGGCCTCCTCATCCGTCAGAATATCAGGTGGGTGGACCTAGGTTGAGTCGTCCTCTCTAAACTTTCATTTGTGGTGAGATTCCTGGAGGATCAATTGTAATTCTGAATTAGTGTGTAGATCCGATCAATAAGTTACGGCTCCGATGTGATCTTCAATTTTATAGGGTCTAAAGAAACTGGGAGACCACTTCCGTGAGGCTCGAGTCTTCATAGATTCCTACTTGTAGGGCTAAATATGAAGGAAGACTCGATCTTCAATAACAAACTTCTTTCTAGTCTAGCGTTTTGCGAGTGGTTGTTTCTTTCTAGTGTGGGTTGGCGTGCGATTGTTCTTTAATGGTAGCCAAGCTTTCCTCTGATATGGTGGCTGCCCTCTGGTAGAGTCTATGGAATGTGAGCCCGATCTGAGTTTGGAGGGAGTGAGGCTATAATTTTTTAGGACTTATTTTCATCTCCCCTTTGTGTCGTTGACTTGTAGCATGCCAAGCTACAAATTCAGCAAAGGTTAGCATTTCCTCATCATTGATTGATAACTTCAAGTGATATAGACAGATGGCTTTGCTGATGTAGGCTAGGGGTTGGCCAGCTTGCATGTGGATAATACAAATTCTAGCTCCCGATGTATCAATCACAAATACTTTGCCAAAGTCAAGTAAAGCTAGCACCGACGAAGAGTAGGGGCTGTAATTTGGTCAGATGATCCTTGTTTCAAGCATCTTATTTTCAATCCTCTCTATTTTAGCTTTCTAGAGGTGAGGATAATGATACTACCAAGTGTTTGCTGCTGATTTGCCCGAGAGAATCAGCATTCGGTGGTTATGTCGTCGGGTAAGAGGTAGGTTGCGTGGTTCGGCAAAGACATCTAAAAATTTAGCAAGCAATTAGAGAAAGTATGGGTCTTCAATTTTTGTCGGCTCCCTCATATGTTGCTACTGGAGTTGCTTAGGAAGCCACTATTCACTTTGTGTAAGACGTTCTCCATTCGTTGTGTTGAAACCGTCATCACGTTGCTCCCACGTTTCCCGCATAGGATATCCTATTTCCTATGGCTGAAAAATTTTATGATAAATTTAGAAAAATTCCATGGAACATCACCTAATGTAGTCAGTCATTTGATGTTGAGCACAGCCTCATAATCATCGAGAGGGAGGAGGAAAAAAATCAGATTTACTTCTTGGTCCTGTAGAAATAATTTCACATGCGGACATCTTCGATTGCACTTCAAAATTCAATCGTCGGCTACCTCAACATCAAACCTATTGCAATCTTCATTTTGGAGCATCAATTGGGCAGCACCTTGCTATTCATAAAGTTATTGGTGCTCCTGGTCTCGATGAGGATGGTGACGGGTTATTGCTTAAGAGATTCTTCAACTTTCATTGCTTACGGGTTCACATGGCCGGCTAGAGCGTGAGTCATGCAATCGGTCGACTACAGGTCCTCCTTCACGTTCTCCTCCTTAGATTCAAGGTTCTCTTCTTCAGATTCTTCAATAGGTTCTATCATGGGAAGCTTTCCCTTTTTGCAGCGATGGTTGCAGCTCCAAAGTTCGTTGCAATGCCAACAAAGGCCCTTCGTCGATTTGTCGCGAAGTTATTCTCTTATCAATTTCTTTGGTGGCGAAGGATGACTGGGAGCAGGGGATGCTGAAGGTTTATACGTTGTTGGTCTAGCAGTGGTCATCGTCCTTCGAGCTTCTTGGTTTACCCGCTCCTCTTGGATTCGGGCGAAGGAGATTGCGGCAATCAAGGTGCGGGGCTGTCGCGTTTTAACTTCTCTTATTTTTGACATGATTCCTTTAATGAATGTCACTAATAATTATTTGTTAGACCAATCATGAGTTTGATTTGAAAGATGCTTAAACCTGGTTTGATATTCTTGCACGATTGAGGTTTGGCAAATCTTTATGAGTTAGTTGTTCGTGTTCTTGTACTCCGATGGTCCGAAGTGGAGTAACAGCCCGCTCTTGAATTGTCTCCATGTGGGGACTCCATAGGTGTGCTCAAAATATTATACCACTGTATAGCATCTCCTTCAAGGTGGATGACAACAATGTCTACCATGGAAGCCTCCGGTGTCCGATGATAACAAAAGTAGCGTTCTACGCGCGAAAGCCATCCTATCGGGTCTCCCTCTTCCCATCGAGGGAAGTTCATCCTCATGCATAGTTGTATCAAATCAGTGGCTCATTCTTCTTTTTTGGGAGGCCTCTCTGAACTTTTACCTTGATGCAATTTTATCGGGCTTAGAGATCGATCAATTCTAAATTCTACGAAGAGAGCGTGTAGTCTGTCCTCCAAACGTATCTCAAAGGCCTCCAACTTGGCACTAATCAAATCTACCGATGCCATGGCTTAAGACCCTAGATCTGTGGTGTTAAGATTCTTCTCTTGCTGTTGAGTTAATGGTATGAATTGGTTGGGTGGATTGATGGCCGAAAGAGGTGGTGGATCAAAGGCAGATGGTTGCGATTTAGGATTGATAGGTTACTGTTTTTGGCTGTTGTTGGGGCCATAGTTTGGTGCTACTCTAGGGGTCCTATAGGAGGGTATGATGGTTGAGGATTAAGGTTAGAGGGATGGCTTAGGGTTACTATTAATGACAGCAACCAGTTTGGTAGGGATTGGTGGCCAAAATGGTGATGGATCAAGGTTGTGGTTTAGGGTTGATAGCTTACGATTTAGGTTACCGATAGTGCTACAGTTTGAGGGTGTTATAGAGACTGCAAAGGATTTTTGTGGTAATGTTTTGAGGTTGGGAAGGAAGGTTTAGGGTTGCTATTAGGGCAGCAACTAGTTTGGCAAGGTTCGGGTGTTGATGCAGTAAGATATGCCGAAGGGTAATGCTGTAGGATTCTTCATCAAGTGATAGCAGTTTTATGACGAAAGAATTCCAGCAGTATACCAAGGGTTTTGGGATGATTTTGATAGCAAGAAATAGATGATGATTAAGGCTAGATCAATGCAAAGTGTTAAAGCAAATATGGCATCGAGTTTTCGGCAAAAACACGGTAGCAAAGTAGTAGACGGCTGTTTTGCCTATGATTTTATGCTACTATTTGGGTTGGCTATAAAAATAAAAAAAGAGGCTACGATGGCTGTGTCATCAGGCTAGATGGGTGCCCTAGAGACAACGTGGGTGGTGGCAGCAAGATTGGTAGGTGTTTTGGTGGGTTGCGAGAAGAAAAATGACAAAAGGTACAATAGTAGAATTTTTTGTTGAAAAATTTCAGCAGGATAGATGTAATTTTTCCAGTAGTTCATGACAAGGATTCGAGTAAAACTTAAGAGAAATTCACTGGTAAGGGAAAGGTAATATTGACAAAAAAATTATGAAAGAATATAGCAGCAAGAAATTCGGCTAGATCAAGGAATACGAGAAGGTGCTACGGTAGAATTTTACGTCAAAGGTCCAGCAATTTGAACGTAAAAGATCAGTGGTTTATATCAACAATTTTTGTACAAAACCAAAAAGAAATCCACTGTTAAGGAGTGCCAAAGCCGTCATAAAAAACTCATAGAAGATTAGGCAGAAAAATAATCAAAATATGATAGTACTATGTGACTAAATTTTGCAGTGTAACTTTCATCATAAAGATGGTAATTTTGTAATGATAAGTTTGTGCAGTGAAATAGGAACACTTTTTTTTAGTTTTTTTGGTTTAAGGGTAACTTAATTTCAACAGTAGTAAGGTAGAATACTAGAACCTGATGCAATTCTTTGGGAGATCAAAAAATGATCTGCGATAGTAGAGATGACGATAGACTTCGACAATGATCGAAGCAATTGTGGGAATTGCTTTGGGTGGCTATGAAAGGATGATGGGTGAATGTGGAAGGAGCGAGACACCAAGAATGCTACTTTGATACCAAGTGTTAGAACCCTTGTGGATTATAAGCTTGGGTTGATCTCTATAGGAGATCAGCCTCTTTGAAACTCTATAGGGGTTCCTCCCTCGATTTTCTGCACAAAGGTGGAAAGATAATTGATCTATTGATGATGAAAAGAGGGCTGAATACATGGCTCTTTATAGAGCTTCTAAACCCTAATTCCTAATAGAATTCTTACTCAAAAAGACTCATACTCCTAATAACTCTTTAGCCGACTTCCACTTGGAGTGGCCGGTGACTACAAGACTCCTAACCATAGTTCAAAACTCTTACCCTAGCTGGCCCCCTTAACTATAGTGGGTGGTGGTTAGTTAAGATTTTACATGGTGTATCCCCTATTAACTAAATTAAAATTAGGACTTAATTAGCTAGAGTCTTAACACTCCAACCCATATCCAACTCTGACTCCAGTTCAGCCGAATCCTAACCCTACTAGGATTTAAGCTGATCTATTACAATGGACTCAAATTTTCTCCTAGCTAACCTAATGTCAGGTTTAGGTTGGCCAATAAGGCCTAATCTACGGACTCGACTCAATCGACTAGGACCCGACTCAGTTAGGGTCCTAACAATCACGCCTAATATAGTGTATGCTCTGAGTGTCATGAGTAAGTATCATGCGTATCCAGGTTTGAAACACTGGAATGCAGTAAAGTGCAACCTTAAGTACTCAAAAAGGAATAAGCATCTTTTACCAGTATATGGAGGAGGTAGCCTCCATGTTGAGGGTTACATGGACTTAAGTTTCAGGTTTGATATCAATGATAACAAGTCAAATTCAGGGTATGTCTACACCTTGAATAGAGGAGCAGTAAGCTGAAAGAATTTTAATCAAGATACTATTGCTGACTCGACCATAGAGGTGGAGTACACTACTGTAGTAGAACTAGCAAATGAGGGTGTTTATATGAAGAAGTTCATAGTGAATTTAGGAGTCATACCGAGCAGCGAGGAGTCGATTACCATATATTGCGACAACAAAGGGGTGATTACTCAAGAAAAAGGAACCCAAGTCTCATCAGAAGTCCAAGCACATTATGAGGAGATTCTACCTGATTAGAGAAATCATGGCCCGTAGATATGTAGCAATGAGAAAAATTTCATCCGAAGATAACATTGTAGATCCACTAATGAAGCCATTATCTCATATTATCTTTGAGCGTCACAGGGGTTTATGTTAGGATCAATTGGCACTAAGATGGGGGGTGGTTGAATTAGTGCAAGTGCTGAAATTTTGGTTTAAAGAAAACTTTCGTTTGAAGCAAAACTAGAAATCAGAAGCATTTCGTTTAAGTTGAGTCAGTGAGCAAGAAAGTTATTTAACGAAGCTAAGTTATGATCTTGCTAAAGGAAAGCTCTAATAAGAACATGTATAATCAAAAAGCAAAGTTAAGAGATGCTCACAATTTATAGTGGCTCGGCCACAACTTGGCCTACGTCCATATCCCGACTCCCCTTCGTCGAGGCCCACTGGTATCAACTACTGATCTTCTTCGAGTGAAGACCAAACCCTTATAATTATTTCACTTACAACTCACAAGGAAGACCTTTATAAAGATTACAACACTTTTACTCACTCCCTTGTCCCCTTTCTTTTTCTTGCACACTTTTAATACACTATTTTCTCAGTTTTCTTGCCCAATTTCTTGTACATAATGCAAGAAGACTTAGGATATTTATAGACCCTAATTGGCTTCAAAAAATGGAGCCAATAATTTAAACATATCCAAAAAAATCCAGGTATGTATGGTACAACCACCAGCGTCGACGGTACTATCATTGGAAGCTACCCTGAAAACAAGGCAGCAATGGTACAACCACCGACCTGGGTGGTACTATCGTCGACCTGGGTCGTACAAACACTGCCCATAGTGGTATTACCACCGGCAATACCAAAGAAGTATTTCCTCCACTTTTCTATTCCTAACTTGTATACTCAGTTGACCCTTTTCCAAGTCAACCAAATGAGCTCAACCTGAACTTAGTCCAAACCCAAACATGGATCTGATTTGTCTCACTTGAGTTAATTTGGATTATTTCTAAACTTAAATTAATTAAGACTCGAACCTAACTACGACTTACTAATTACAACCATATAAGACCATCATGTTTAATAATCGACCTAACCCCCGGTAATCCAACAACATCTGACATTTTTTTGACGAGTCTTACGGTCATCTTCTAGTAATCCGGCAACCTTCGACATTCTTTCGATGAGTCTTACGGTCTTCTTCCAACGATCTCTCGACGTGTTCCTAGCGAGCTTCCCGATTCCTTCTGCGAACTCCTAGCAAACTCCCGGCGAGCTCCCACTGCATCGTCCAAACCTTGGCCCGATACCCGAACTTGATTTTGGCCCAACATCTGGTTGTAATTCCTTTTCTCTATCGTAGTTAATCCTGCATTACTTTCTCTAACAAACATGTTAGATCGATAAACTATCAATTGATTTCATCATCAAAATCCGAGATTCAATAATCTAAATGGGATTTGACACATAGGTGATTGGCTTTAGGTCAAGTGGGAGATTGCTGGTTATAGGTGCCCTACAAGCCAATCACATGAGTGATGGCACGTGTGACACATTGTATAGTATTTTTGTATATTATTATTAGTGATATTTTTTCACTTTATGTTATATTGTGATGTCTTTAAATCTATGCAATAAGAATTGGATTATAATGAGATCATGATAATAAGATCAATTCATCTTTAAACATATATCACAAATAATCACTGTCATAGGTTACTCGAGAGGGACATTGAGATAATCAGATAGACTAGTGTGTTGTATGCTCGTCCATATGATGGAGATAGTTGGTCTCATAGCTGCTTATTTGAGGACACTAGAGAAATAGTGCAGGTGCCCATTGGAGAATGAGTTCACTACTTGATCCGCTTACGGGCTGTAGATGGTTAATGATATCTAACATCAGACAACGATTTTATAGTCACAATTGTGTATTTGGTCCTTAGACTTAAGACACCAAGGATATCTTGTTTGAGTACTCCTTTCTTTGATGCTAGACTTATAAGTCTAGAAATTCCAGATCTAGTATGGCGGGTTATCGGGAACGATATTGAATCTTACGAAGGTAATTGAGTATCAATGAGGATCGTCCACCTCGGTATAATGAGAGAAATATTCAGTATGTTCTTGCTTAAGCAAATCTCTGGCCATGGTTATTTGGATTGAGAGATGAGTTCTCCGGGAGAATCCGATTAGAGCGAGACTCAAATAGATTTTGTATGAGGCTTGATAGACCATGCCTGATATATGGTCTCTGGGATATTAGATGGATAAGAGACTATATATACATAATAACTAATGATAGATTGGTCCAATGAATTAGATCTTCTTGTATCATTTGGGAACTATGACGTAGTAGCCCAGTACGTCTATAGTTAATGAGTTGAGTGAATTATTATGAGATAACAATTCACTGAGTAAGGAGTTCTGACAAATATGACTTACGACTAGCTCGGTATAGACCTAGAGGGTCACACACATATGATAGATATTACGATGAGTAGACGTTCGGATATGAGATATCCGCGAAGCCCCTATTTTATTGGATATCCGATAAGCCCTTGTATTATTGAATCCTGTTGATGAGATTCAATAAGAGCTAATAAGAGATTATTATACAAAGATCTACTAATCTAAGAGACTTGTGTAGTTGGATAGAGATCAGTACCTAATAGGGCAAGATCCATTAGGGCTAAGCAGTATACACCTCTATAAATAGGAGAAACATTATGATCATAGGCTAGAGCTCTTTGTGACGGTTGCCCCTCCTATTCTCCCCCCTCGTTCTCCTCATTAGCTAATGGCCATCTTGGTGGTGCAAGAGAACAACAAGAAGGGGTCGGCCCTTCTTAATCAGTGTTGCAAAGGAGTGCATGAAGACTACAAGGATTCACGCTATAAAAGGAGCATAATTGCGTCGATCTATCGTGTGGATTACTGCTAGAGATGAGAAAATCTAACCTCCCTCATCCTCTTCTTTGGGTCTAGTTTTTCAGGATATACGATCTCCCTAGGTAAAACATCTAACATATGACATGTAAATTTTTCAGTTTTGAAGTTTTTCATGCACCAATCATTACACGATGATTTGATAAACGTGGAAAACCAATTTTATTTTTATTTTCCACTGCACATGTGATGCTCCTATCAGGTTTCCCAACACATTTATGATTCCTCTTCCCTCAAGGTCACCATTTACTATCGATCTTCTTTCCAATAGGCAAAGATTAATTACCCTTGTTACAACTTTCTATTTTTTTATTTTTTCACTCTGATGAGACAATCTTCATATTCACTTTTTACACAAAGATCTCACACCTCTTATAATTTAGAATTATAACTAACTCAAGAGGAGAAAAAGACTCAAATTATGCTCAAAATGAGAATCTACAACACTATTTTTTCTCAATAATAGATGCTCCATTAACCAACCCTGAGTGGTGTATTTATAGATCTTAAAAGTCTTTAAGAATGGAGCCAAAAATTTAAATCCTTGAAATTTCAAAGTACGTGTGATACTATCGCTGGCACTAAGTTGTACTACCGCTGCAACTAGTGGCTCTAACAATACTACTGCCTACCTAGGTGGTATTATTGTCGTCCTGGGTGGTGCTATTGTCAGTATAAGTGGTACCACTACTGAAATGTCGAAAAAGCATAAACTATGCTCTTAAGTTTACTCAGGTGGTACTATCGCTTGAGCCTAATGGTACCACCACCTAGGCCTAGTTTAGGCTATTGATTCAACCTTCTAAAAGATCCAATTTGTCCCTAGTTTAAGCGCAATGGGTCCCTTAATAAGTTGGCAGAGTTTCAACCCAATATAAACTCAAATTGACCCAAAATAACCTCAATCAAGATATTAACAAATCAACCATATATTCGACACATTTACAAAGCTTTCAGTATGTTGTATGCTTTTTCGACTTATCGTTTAATCTTTTGACACTTCATTCAAACTTTCGACATATCATCATTTCCTTTGGCATATAGCCTATTCCACCAGCATGTTGACTTTTTCAGGTCATCTAATCTTCTAGCACAATATATGATCCTTCCAGCATAATACCCAAACCTATTGCACAAAATCTGATCTTCGGCACATTGACCAATCCTTTGACTCAACGTTTAATTTTTGTCACTATAATTTTTAAAATAACATACAACTCTCCTACTCGATAGTTGGTCATTTAGTGATCCAAGTCTTTAATAGAAGTATTTCCTACCTCACTTATCTCAAAAATATATTTAGTCAAATAAACTTATCAATTAACTTCATTATCAAAATTTAAAATTTAACGGATGATATATTTAAAAATAATAATATCTTTAATATTTATGGTAAAGCAAATTCAGCTGAAAGTAAAGACTCCTTTGAACTTCAATTTGGTTGATTGGTACAATTAATCAAATTGGAATGTGTTCTCATTCCATTATATGTACACAAAGCTGCCAACAATGAACACTCCTGGATTCTCCTCATGCCTTCCTCCAATGCTGCCAACAACACAGTTCACATTGCAGCAGCCTCAAGTACACATCACTCTTGCTTTGAAGAAACCTGTATCCAACCAATAACATATCACTAGATCTGAACTGAAAGCAAAATCGATTGCTATCCAGTTTAACCCAAGCTTCCATACAAAGATTTTAAACCTAGAAATAATTATTAATTTTTTTTATGAAGAAAGAAAAAAGAATAGTAGAGGATATCGGGAGTCTTTTAATCTATAGTCTTCAGTGCAGTCTTTGGTATCTTGGAATGATCCAAGAACACTTATTTATATTGATTAAAATATAGAATATAAATATTTTAAAATACTAAAAAATCTATCACATCTAAATAAATCTCGTCCTCATTTAAACCAATCTCATCATCATCTAAACTAAATTAGATCTAAATTTTTATCTTTCATTTTATCAAATCCTAACTCCTTAATCAATCTTAACTACTTGAATTATTTCTAATACACCCTCTTAATTCAAGTAGTTATAATTGAAAATTATTTTTGAAGAAATATTTTTTTTGTCAAAATTTTTGTAAAGATGTTGGCAAGCTGAGCTTCATTGCTGTAGTAGTTGTCTTATGTTTTTCTCTGTCCATAGATCTTTGAGAACTTCTGACCTAAAATAAGAACTTATATTTTTCTCTGTTCATAGATCTTAGATCTATAAATTGATATTTTTTATCTTCGATAGTCATCTTTGATGATCTGATGGGCACTCTATATTTGTAGTATCGAATATCTTTAAATGCGGAAGTTTCATTTTTCTTTTCTTTCTTTTAACTTTCTTCATATCATCAAAAACTTTTACCATCTTTGTGTGTGTATCTACATTATTGTCCTTGGAGTTTAAGACCTCATCATTTTCCTGTGGATGTATTTTATCAACTGCAGTTTTTAAATTATCATGACCTGCACCATCTACGATAGTTTGTATAGATCCACACAAATTTAGATGATCATAATTTATATGTCATAATGTTAATTATCAGTAGGAGTAGCAAAATTCAAAAATAATAAGGGAAACACTTTATTTTTGTTATCTTTACATTTGTTATCAATTTTCTAATTTTTTTATCATAAATCATGTATTTTTTATTATCAAAAGTAACATAATATTCTTTTCTTATTAGTTGTCCTATACTAATGAGATTTTATTTCAAATCAGGAATAAACAATATATCATCAATAACTTTTTTACTGGATTTGGTTTTCACAACAACTGTTCATTTTCTTTTCACCTTAACCTTGTTGTCATTTCCTATTTGTACAATAGATCTGACTAAATCATCGAACTTCTGAAAATAACTTTTATCGCTTGTCATATGATTACTACATCAACTATCTAAAAACCAAATAGATCTAGAATATTCTTCATCAGATGCTATAAAGAAAATATTTTCTTCATCTCTTTTGTCATCATTATTTTCCTCATGATAGTTTGTTTGATTTTTATTCCAATAATCTTTTTCAAGATAACCATATTTTTTACAGTAAAAATATAGAGGAACATTTAAATTTTTATTTTTGTACCAACAATTTTTTTCAATATATCCAACTTTTTTGTAATAAAAATATTTTTGAGTTTATTTATTACCTTCATTTGATCGGCCTCGTCCTCTATCCTTTTAATCTCTCCCTTGAGATCTGATTTCTGAATTCTCTCCTTCTGATCTACCTTCATTTGAAGAACATGTTCCAAAGTTTCATCTTAAGATCTGTTCACTTTTTGTTCATGAACTAAAAGAGAGCTCATTAATTCATCAATAGATAATGTACTTGTATCTTTAGCTTCTACTGTAGCAGTAGAGATCATATCAAATTTTAGAGATAAACTTCATAAAACTTTTTTTACTATAATTTGATCTTTTATATTTTCACCATAAGATCTCTTTTGATTCAAAATAGAAGAATTTTTAGAAAAGAAATCAATGATCGATTCCGAATCTTTCATCATAAGAGTTTCGAATTCATGACGAAGAATTTAAAGCTTTAAAATTTTTACCTTCTCTGTGCCTCCAAACACATTTTTTAATATATCTCAAGCTTCTGTTGATGTTGATGTCATCATGATTCTGGGAAATAGAGAATCATCTATTGCTTGTTGTAGCATATAAAGGGCTCTTGCATCTTTCTGTATATTTTCCTTCATCTAATTTTTTTTTTATCTTTTGTAATACTAAGATCTATGAACTAAACAAACTCATCTTCTATCAAATTCCATAATCCATATGAAATAAACAAAGTTTTCATTTTAATAGTCCAAAATTGATAATTATCACCTTTGAAAATAGGAAGAAGTTGATAAGGAATACTTACTCTAAGGCTTATCATTTTCTCTTTTTTTTTCTTTTTTTTTCTTTTTTTTTCTAGATCTACTAGTCTTCTCATGTACTCCTTTTGATGCTTTGGAATTATCGAAGAGCACCTATTTATATTGATTAAAAGATAGAATACAGATATTTTAAAACACTAAAAAATCTATCACATCTAAATAAATCTTATCGTCATTTAAACAAATCTAATCATCATCTAAATTAAATTAAATCTAAATTCTTATCTTTTATTTTATTAAATCTTAAGTCATTAACCAATCTTAATTAGTTGAATTATTTTCAAGAAGCTTCTAAAATCTAAGCCAGCGATGTCCAAAACATGCTCTCTAATATGGTAAAGAATAAAAGCATAAGAGACACCACTCCTTTACCATCAGACTTCCAAATCAGAGGTCATCATTAGGTTTTCAGTAAATATCCATCTAACTAATTTGGTCATAAATGTAGCGTCCAAAAATATTATAAATTTTTACCTTTTCCCAGTGGCTATCAAAGATTAAGTTAGACATCAAAGGATGCTAATTTAAAGAACTAAGAGGAGAAATTGGGTTTGAGAGCACCGGAAGTATCAAATAGCTAATTTAAACAACCATGACGCACCTTGTCCAGAGCTCTAAGAACCTACAAATCATTCTAGTTCTGCAAAATTGATCAAACTTCCAAAAATAGACATGTCCATATTTAGCTGAGACTACTTTGACCCAAAATACATTTAGATTTATTATTACTATTTTTACAAAGGATAAGTGATAAGATTATTGAATGATGAATTTTGATGATAAAATTAATTAATAAATTTGATAAACTAATGTACTCTTAAAATAAATGATATAAAAAATATTTAAGTCATAGAATCAACTATCAAAGAGTTAAATGTTGAATATAAGAGTTAGACATTATGTCATAAGATTGTCATATTAAAAATTGGACATCGAGCTAGAGCATTGGTCAATATATCAGAGAAGGAATTTAGTGCTAGAGATTCAGAGTTCATACTAAAAGGATCGGACATCATCTCAAAAGATCGGATGTGGCGAAGTTGACATGCCGAAGAATTGAACAATATGTCGAAGGATAAAATGATGTGACGAAAGTTCAAAGTGTTTGAATATCGGACTCGACAACATTTTAGACTTGACTCGGAAGGAGTATGTTTTAATGAGCTAGGGTTTTAGATATATTTAAAGGGCATCTAGTTTTTAGACTTGACATCATCAAGGAATAGGCAAGGTCAAGTCAATTTTACTATGTCAGGTTGACAATCATTTGTAACACTAAACATTAATGTTTTAAGATTATGAAAAAATCATGTCGGGTTGACAATCATTTGTGACACTAAATATTGATGTTTTAAGGTTATGAAAAAAATATTACAAAAATTCATAATTAAATCACAATCCCTCCTCACAAACCCCCCCCCCCCCCACCCCCCGAAAAAAAATAAAAAAAATCTGACATCACGATCAGGCATCTAACCTACTATGGCCATTTTGATGACTTTGATTCTCAATCCTCATTTTGAAATTTAAAATAAATCATCATGTTGATTGAATCCTTTTCTAGACTTACCCAATAAGTCAATGTATCCTCCAACTTAATTATCAGGCACTTAAGGCTCGGGTATGATAATGCAAGCTCAACATCAGGAGATGGATTGATATCACTATGACATAAGGCATAAAATCGGATTTGCAGAAGGACAATCCATTTTTTCTTAGAAAGTTAGGGGGAGTTTGTTCTCTTGATGATGGCCAACACGAGTAAATCCACTAACGTACTTTATTTTACAACCTTCCAAAAATTAAGCTATAATGATAAGGATATGGCAGACCAATAAGTCACTTCCAGTTTAGAGTGAAGCTAGAAGACTATACGATAAGTGTCTATAGTCGATGTCGTCTTAGCATATAACACCATCATTCGGAGACTGAGCTGAATCACCTCCTCTTGGTTTTCTTTATATATCATATTTCTATAAAGTTTCTAATAAGCTAATAAATCAAATAACTCAAGAGCAATATAAGAAAATCTCGTCAATGCTAACTAATTCCCGTCTCACCCTTGAAAAAGTTGACACCAACTTCGGAGCAACTCAACCCTCAGAAGTAACCCAAATCATACCATTGATATGTAAACTAGTAGAGAAAGTCCAATTTGACAAAGAAAAAAAAAATCTTCCACATTAATGAACATGAGTTAAATTAATAAGAACGATGCTATTATAATTAAAATCAAATCTTAATATTGAAAGCAAGAAAATGATGACAACCCACTTTCTAATAGTTCCCATGATGACAGCCCACTTCATAGGCTTATTCTTTGATAAAACGTGTCACCAAGAGTATAAGGAACTTTATCATTGAACTCAACCATAACAACAATCATGTCATCCTTAAGTTTAGGCAATAACCTTGACCTTGACCTAAATATGTTAAAGAACAATGCTTCATCCAAAGAGCGACCTCGACATGGCATTGATTTCTCTCTGCATAGTTCTTTAACATTGGCCTTATCAACAGTGAATGGATACTCGACGGGTTTCCTAATACCCATAAAGCATTGTTCTCCACATACTAATTATTTTTCATCTCAACCAACCACCCAGGAAATTAGGTTCTCTCCCTATCCTCCATCAAACACATATTTAGGTCAGTCGCATCTTCATGAGGTTGTTATGCTTAGTATCCCTTGAGACTCATGTGTATTACACTTCTTATATAGACAATTTAAGTCGGAATACCCCCATGCCTTTACACATACCCAATGTCTAACATTCCTTACATGGATGGTTCAATAAGTATGCCCCAATGCCCTTGTGTGACTCCTGTGTGTCTAACATTCCCTGTGTATTCAACTTTTCATGCTCTAACACCGTCATGTGTATCCTACAATTGTTACTATTGACACTTCGTAGTCCTACATCACGCATATCATTTTATACATTTCCTACATTTGACACTTCCTCAAGTCAACACATTCAAAACACCTTTATGCATCTTATGCACTTAACAAACCCTACATAGGTTGTTGAAGTCGTCATTCCCTAATGTTCTTTAGTTTTTATTCATGTGAGAACACAAATGTATCAGCATGTTTAGGCATTCTTGTGTGTCTTATATATTCAAAATTGCCTCAACATGAATATTTTAAATTTGTAAACATTTATATTTTATGCATCAAACACTCTTACATAACCAATTCAAGTTGGCATCTAGATGTGTCTCATGTATCCCATAATTTCTATGTGGTAAGCTAGCACACCCTTGTATACTCAAATATCTCATGTCTCAAACCCCCCCAATATAGGTGATTCATGTCCACACACCATGATGTCTTTATGCATCTCATACTCAAAAACACCCTATAGGTTGTTCAAGTTTACATGTTCTAATGCCCTTATACATCTCCTAAAGTCAATTTATAAATTTGAAAAACTAATCTTATGTTAAATATATTTCTGAAATAAATGAGATAGGAGATATTTTGATTAATACTATAGATTGTCAAAGGATTAGTTGTCAAGTAAAAAAATTCATATATCAAATCAAAGGATCAAATGTTAAACTAGATGATGTGATTCTTTGCCAGTGGATCAAACATTATGTTAGTACATCAAATGTTAAGCTAAAGGATTGGTTGGCATACCTAAGTATTGGCTAATATATCAAAGGATTAGTTGATGTGTCGAAGAATCGATTAATGTGCTAGAGGAATGGTTGGTATACTAAAGAATTGGTCGACAAGCAAGAGGATATGTTAGAGCCTTGGTCAAGTAATTGAGTTGCAATTAGGCTAAAAGCCGACCATCACTAGGCCAACATAAGTGTAATCTACTATGCGCTAGATTTTGGATGATTTTGGGCTCTTATTGGCTTGGAAGCCTAGCTTGGCAATATTATCGCCCAAACATGTGGTGTTACCTTAGCATCTCCTAGTTACACCGGCAAGCACTAAATTAGTGTTTTAATGGTAGTACCATATAGAGTAATTGTAGTGTCCAAGTCTCACACACACATTAAATTATAATTAGCATATCAATAAAAGTAGAAATAATATATATATATATATATATATATATATATATATATATATATATATATATATATATATATATATTATCCTCAATTAGTAATATGATTTATGATGTATACGTTTGGTAAATATGATAAAATGACATGCTCATAATTTTGACTTTTAAAGTTGAAGTACATATGTTTTTTAAATATTATTCTCAGTATTCTATCAAATATTGGTTGAGCATGCATAAGAATTAATATTTACCTTAGGCATATTTTACAATGAAAAAAGCATGATCCTTCGATGCAACAAGCTTAAGTGTGCAAGCGAGCATGAGGTTCAGTTATGGTAATAAGTATACATATAGTAACTAAAAGTGGTGACTGAATTATAATTAACCTTAAGTGAAATTCAAAGCTTCAATAAGTTTGAATATAATTAAAGTAGAAAAGTTGAAGTTTTAAACATAATATATTTGGAGAATAATAAGTTATATAAGTATGGATAGAGTAATAAAAAATTAAATAAAATATAAATCAAAGAAGAGTGTTATACTAAAAATATTAAGATACATAAGTGAGATTGAGGGATGAGTTAGGTCAAAAATATCATCCTTATCAGACCAAATGATATTTAATTAAAGTTATTACAATCTTATAATTATATTAATAAAAAATTAAAATAAGATCTAATGAAATTGAACCCTAGAGCTCAAGACAACCTCTTAAGCATCTCTATATTATTTTGACTTTATCCTCTTTACAAACCTGGTAAACCATGACCCTTTATTTTTTTATTCAACCATTCTTAGTTTTTTTTTTTTTTCTCATGGAGGCTATAAAACCCCAACTTTAAGAAGGTTGAGGTAAGAAGTTAATTTTTCCCTTGCTATACCTAGGATTTCGGTTTTATAGATTAGAAACTATTCTTTTAGCTACTTTTGAGTAATCTAGACTTTGAATTAATATCTAATTTTTAGATATATTTTGTATAAATCTCTTATGATCTAAAGCATTTGGTATAATCTTAATATGAGATTGGTGCATAGAGTTATGAGTGTCCTAATCTAAGATACTCAGAATCTATTATTTTCTGAGAAAGGATTTTATTCGAGCTAAATTGACTCCTATGATGAGGCTTTGTCATTTAATATGTTTTAAATAAATTTTTAGGGTTCTATGAAATTTAGAATTTGATAAATATCACCTCTATGAACAAAATGTGAGGTTCATAAATTCATATAGTTTCAACCCAGTTTTAGTAGAATAGAATATGTATTGGTGGTAAAATTAGGAGAGTCAATTAGCCTCTAAATGATTCTAATTAAGCTAAAAATCAATGTATATTTAGTTTTATATGTCTCCCAGTTTCTTATAATTCATGATAATTCAAAATCATTTTGTTAGCTAAAATAGTGAAGTAAATTTTTTTCGTAGAATTATGTGATGGTTTGAGTGATCCTAATTAGTCCATTAATTATAGAATGAATTGTTGAAAATTTAATAGTGAAATTTAGATTTTTTTAGGCTCAATATACTCTATTTTATTAAGGATTTTATTAAAAAAAATTATGAATTATTGCTATGAGTTATTATAAATCAATAATTCAAGAGGTGAGGTTTCAAATTAAGGCATCTCATGGGTACACGTCCCTATCGCACTTAATCATTAAAAACCATGGTCTTTCACTATTATCTTTATTTTTGAGTTAAATTATATAAGTATAAGTTTAATTCACTATAAAATAGTGGCCGTATAAATTTTTGTATTCAAATGTATTTTAAAAAGTATGGTTCGAATGATATGATTGTCATGAGTTAGCCATGACCTAAAGGTAAATGTATATATTATATAAGTATAAAAATATATAAATTATGATAAAAATATCTTGTATACATGTAAATATGACGACATCCGGTGTGAGAGTTCACAAATATGTTACAACGTGTAATGTATGTATATTTTATAACATATAGTGTGAAAGTGCACATATGTATTATGATGTGTAGTGTGGGAGTATATTTTTATATTAAGATGTGCAATGCGGGAGTGCATAAATATGTTATGATATGCAATGCACGCATATGCTATAATATGTGGTGTGGAAGTGCTCGTATATATTATGAATGCAGTGTGGAAGTGCATATATGTATTATGAGTGCAGCATGGGAGTGCACGTACATATAGTGTGAGAATATACATATATATTATGACATGTTGTATGGAAGTGTATATACATATTATGACATGTAATATATGAGTGCTTATATATATTATAATGATGTGTAGAAGACTTTGAATTTACTATGTTACCTGCATGTGCATATAAGCATTTTGAATTATTTTGATATATAATTTTATTTTTTATTTTGTATATATTATGTTGTAGGGTTATACTTACTAAAGAAGTTATAGAATAAGGGATTTACTGTTAAATATCTTCTATCGTTGATTTTAAAATATTATAATATGACATGATATATTCTCACCTAAATAAAGCTATGAAAGCTTATTATTAATTGAGTGATTACTCACTATAAATCTTATTTTGTAAGTAAAGATAATACCATTACTCTACCTAAGTGATTGGGCTGGGAAGTGAGCACACGCGAGCCCATGCTAGTATAGATATGAATGATAACCGATATGCATATTTATGTGTATAACTTTTAGATATTTTGTATAGATATGTTTTTCTTTTGGTTAAAGATTATAATTATGTATAGGTGTCAAAATTACTATGTACAGGAGAAACCCTAGCATTTTATTTAGTAAATTAGTATGTTTTACTTAGATTGCCTACACTCCTATTGATAGTTACAAAAGAACAAAAAAAGTGTCATCCTATTTGAGTTATGCATGTAGGTTATGGGTGAGAGTTGGAGTAAGATGTTACACAAGTATGTTTATATAATTTACTCCATATTTTGAGGTGCCTTGGGCCTTTATAAATATCGCACAAGGTTGGTCAGTTGAAGCAAAATTTCCCATGTGCTTTTTAGCATAAGTGTCTAATTTATTAAGGTTGGTCAGTTGAAGCAAAATTTCCCATGTGCTTTTTAGCATAAGTGTCTAATTTATTTTGTATGAAGTCCTCTCTTGTGTTGTAAGGGTAATTGTTTGCAGAGAGATGAGTACTTCAACTATAACTTTTAGTCCTAAGTCTTGTAAGGATAGTTGATTTTTACTAATTGAGACTAAGATTAAGATAATGAAAACTAGTGACCTCGAGTAATAGAGATAGAGTGTGGACATAGGATAGGATGATTGAATCACTATAAAAACTTATGTCTCTTCTTGTACTTCTATTCATACTCATTTAAACACTTGCTTCTATTGCTTTATATTACGCTTGCATCTTTATTTCATTAATTTTCTAAAAAGATTTCAAATACACTTGTATAATCCCCTCGAGTACCATCATTAACCCCAACATACCACAACACCCACATGTCTCTTAGGTCCAATACTAATTTCATGGACAATAAAAGTGAGCATGTCCCAATGCTCTCGTACATCTCCTATGTCTTAAACTCCTTATATAGGAAGTTCAATTTAGTACTCCCTAATACTCTTACACATCTATTGTGTTTCACACCTTGTATATAGATTGTTCAAGTAACACATACTGATTACCCATGGTGATCTCATGCATTTGACATATCCTATCAAACAATTCAAGTAGGCACATCTGACACCCTCTAT
The DNA here is from genome assembly GCA_029747655.1 of Ensete ventricosum. Classification (NCBI taxonomy): domain Eukaryota; kingdom Viridiplantae; phylum Streptophyta; class Magnoliopsida; order Zingiberales; family Musaceae; genus Ensete; species Ensete ventricosum. The sequence goes on from JAQQAF010000009.1 coordinate 20,447,379, forward strand.
GCGGGTAGTTATAGTATGCCCAATGCTCTCCTATGTCTCATATGTCTAACACCTTTTATATAGCTAGTTCAAGTTATAAACTCCAATGCCCTTATGTTTGTCTGACATTTCCTATAGAAGCAAATCAATTCATCATGCCCTAATGCCCTTGTGCATATTCTATGTTAAACATATTGAATCTCAAATCTTGATGATAAAATCAATTTATAAATTTATCAACTAATATACTTTATAAATAGGAGGAAAAACTTAGATCATGATAAGAACTATCACAAGGCAAATCGTCAAAGCAAGAGAATCATACGTCGGGCCAAGAAAGTATCATATCAAATATTGGACATTGGGCGAAAGATTGGTCGACGTGCCGAAGGATAGACTTCATAACATGAGTCAGGCATCGGGCTGGAAGGATCGAGTATTGTGCTAAAAGATTAGATGTTGTGAGAAGTCAAGATGCCGATAAATCAAATGATATGCTGAAGGAAAGGATGATGTGCGAGAGATTCAGATGAAGTGTCGAATGATCATATAACATGTTGAAATGTTGGACAACGTGCTGAATGGTTCGTGATTGTGCTAGATATGTAATTGAGTGGTTAAGTATTGATCGTGATCGGTTTGAGTCAAATTGAGTTAGTATTGGGTCGAAACCATGTCAACTTGATTATGAGCCTATTGGGCTTATTGGAATGCCAATTTGGTGACCTGAAGCAGGCCTAGGCAGTGGTATCACTAGGCCCAAGTGATGGTACCATCCACATAGTCAGAAAGCATTGTTTTGTGCTTTTCGGAGACATCTGATGGTAGTACTACCCATGGCCAATAGTGGTACCCACCAAGCGACGATGGTACCATCTAGGCCAATGGTAGCACTACCAGAGCCTAGATTCCCAAGCTCTATTCGATAGTAGTACCATCCAGTGTCGATGATGGTACCGTCAGTACGTCGAAAACTCGATGATTAAAATTTTTGGCTTCATTTCTGAAGCCTTTGGAGGTCTATAAATACCCTTCACTCATGCTTGCTTGATGCAAGAGGGAACAAGGGTAAATAAGAAAGAATTCTTGAGGTTAAAAGTGTTGTAAACTCTTAAAAGTGTTTGAGACTTTTCTTTCTTAAGTTTAACGATTATTCTAAGGAGGTGTGAGGTCTTGTATAAAAGAATTTATGTAATGGTTCTCTCCTGAGCCTAGTAAAAGGAGAAAGGTTATAACAAGGGTGGTTGATCTTTGCCCATTAGAAATAAGATCGATAGTGGAAGCTAATGGCCTCGAGGGAAGAGAAATCAGGAATGGATGTAGGTCGGGAAGACCGAGCCGCTATAAATCAGTTTGTATTTTATTTATTGCTTTGCCTTATTATTGCTTACTGATTTACTTCACTCACTATCCTTACTTATACTTTTAAGTTAAATGCACTTTCGATTCATATTTACGTTCGAAATTTTCCAAATCAGATCTTTTTGTGATAGCACTAATTCATCACCTCCCCCCTCCTCCTTTTAGTGCCATTACGATCCTAACAATTGGTATCAAAGTCTAGTTCTCTTAATTAGATTAACACCCAATAGAGATTTAATAATTTTTTATGGCAATCACGAGGGTCACTCTATCACTCGTCCTTCTATATTCAATGGGATGTACTACACTTATTGGAAGACACCAATGAGAATTTTCTTGACTTATATAATTTTGATTTGTAGAACATCATTGAATTTGATTTTCAAAAATCTTCTAATCCGATGAATGAATGAAGTGATTTTGAGAAGAGAACATTTTTCTTAAATGCTAAATTTGTGCTTTAGATAAAAATGAGTTTAATCGTGTCTCTACTTGTGACACTGCACATGATATTTGACACACACTTTAAGTTACTCTTAAAGACACAAATAGAGTAAAAGAATAAAAAATTAATCTTTTTAATACATAGTTATGAACTATTTAAAATGAAGCCAACCAAAACCATTGGTAACATGTACACTTGTTTTACGGATATTGTCAATGGTTTAAAAGCTCTTGGTAAATGTTATACTAACCTTAAATTAGTAAATAAAATTTAAAATCTCTTTCAAAAAGTTAGGATCCAAAAGTAATGGCTATCCAAGAAGTAAATGACTTGAACAACTTTTCTCTTGAAAAACTCATTGGACCTTTAATGACCTAGGAAATGACTTGTAAAACATATAACGAACAAGAAAAAACCTTCCAAAAATAGGAAGAATATTATACTGAGAACAAAAGAAGATTACTCGAGCGTAAGCTCAAGTGATGATGATGATGATGACATAGAACTCCTTATAAGAAGGCTTAAAAGGTTCATTAAAATGAATAAAATTAATTCTATAAGATAAGAATATAAGAATAAAAGTGAACCTAAAATAGATACAATAATATGTTTTGAATGCAAAAGGCCTAGGCACGTAAAAAAAGTGTCCACAACTGAAGAAGAAGTTGCCGACCAAAAAAAGTAGAAAACATTCAAAGCAACTTAGGATAAATCAAGTGCATCATAAGATGAAGTGCAAATCAATAAATACAAAATGGCAAACTATGTATTGATGGTCTTCAATGATGAAGTATGTGACTATTCTGAAACATATTTATTTTATGATGAATTATTTGATGCATTTCATGATTTATATAAGGAACTAAAAAATATTGGTAAGAAATATAAGTTACTAAAAGGGGATCATGCACTACTTACTAATAAATCTGATACATTAAAAATTATGCATAAAACATCAATATTTTGTACTCATTGCTCTAAATATAAAGATTTAAAATTATTTAATCTTGAACTTCAAAAGGTGTCATCATATGCTTTGGAAAATATAAAAAAGGACCTAATCGCCATGAATCATAATCATATAATATAATCTCTTAAAAAGGAAAACATATTACTATGACAAACATTAGAAAATTTTAAAATTAAAAACAAATCATTAAACATGATTCTTGCTAACCAAAGTTATGTATATAGAAAGGAAGGAATCAGCTTCGTAAATAGTAACACTTAACAAAAGCCAATAAAATTTGTAAAATGACCCATACTATATATTTCCCTTAAAGTTAAATGTAATTTTTGTGAAATATTTAGTTATTATGCTTATACATGGTCATTCAAAAATATAGCTCTCAAAAATTAGTTTGGATTCCTAAAGGAATAATAAATGATTTGATATCAAAAGTCAGAAGATCTAACCATGAAGGGATCAAAGATAAATGAGTACTTAGAACAAGCCCCTCATTTTTGTAGGTATGTCTCCATATAAGAGTTAGGAGCAAAAGATGGTATCTTAATAGTGGATGCTTAAGGCATATGACCGGAGATCCAACATAAATTTCAAAGCTCACTAACCAAAATGGAGGATGTGTCACCTTCGGAGAAAACAACAAAGAAAAATTATTGACACTTGAAAAATTGGTAGTAAATTAAATTTTTGATTAAAGATATTCTATTAATAGATGATTTAAACCATAACTTATTATGCATTAGTTAATTGTCTGATAAGGTATATAATATTAAATTTAAATCTAATGCTTGCATCATTAAAATATTAAGTAAGAACAAATCTATGATTACCTTAAGAAATGATAATACTTATACTATTGATCTTGATGATTTTCATGATAAAACTTACTTTTCGATTTTAAACGATGATGCATGACTTTGGTATAGGAGATTAGGGCATGCAAGTATAAAAGTAATCTCACAAATTGGAACAAAAAAATTTTAGTTAATTTTATTTTGTAAGAATCTATCCACGTTATTTTTAATGAATTTTTTGAAACTAAGAAAAATGATTTTGATTATTACTTTTGAATATTATTTGAATGAGAATTCTCTTTTCTAAAGCAACTTGGATACATCTACTTCCAAAAAACTTTATCCAAATAATGAAAGTATATAGATGTATACTCTAAGGAGCTAATTATTGGAGATATATCAAAATGTGTTCAAACTCACTCTTCATTAAAAAAATATTTATTCAAATACATGAATTATAATTCTTCTCATTCTTTCCTTTTGCTAAAGAGAAGATAAATTTTGTATTGTTTATGGTGTCAGATTTATATCATATGACTCCTTTGTATTAATATTCTTCATGTGATACCAAATTAGCTTTATTATTGGCACATTAATTTAAACAAAGAGAAGTAGAACCATGATAAAATGATACCCTTCTTTTCTTTTTGGTAATAACAAAGTAGTTGCTTACACTTTTTTTTTCTTTTTTTATTGATAACAAAGGGGGAGAAGTAATGGTAATATTTTTGATGACCTAGTACTCACATGCATGTTGTATTTGATGATATTAACTTATAATATTTGTTTGAGATGTGTAACTATTTTGACATTCGAACTATGGATATGATGTAATTATTTAATTAAAATTATGCATATGATTTTTACAATAATCACTATTGAAAGTCGCTATGATTTATGATTAAAATTGATTTGACTTGAATTCAAATGGTCTCTATTAGTACCCAATAAAATGGTGAAATAGAGTCAATCAATATAGTACTATTCAAAATAAAGAACCAAAAAAATTGTATTCATATAAAAAAAGAAAATGATTGATTAATTCATTACATGAATGCAAATTTGAATATTGAGGGCATCTTTGACTACTCAAAGTTTCATATCCGAAGCAAGTTTTCAAGAAACCGCTCGAGTTTTAGCAAAAGTTGCTCTAGCGGGTTTTTTTCAACGTTGTTGTAGGTGAAAGAGTTGAAAGATTATCATTTAAAAAAAAAATTAAAGTTCATTATTGTTAGGAACAATTGGCACTAAGAGAGGAGGGGGGGGGGGGGGGGGGGGGGGGGGGGTAAATTAGTGCAAGTGTAAAATCATGATTCAAGAGAAATATTTTCATTTGAAATAAAATCGGAAACGTTTCTTTGAGTAAGTGAGCAATAAGCTATTGAACGAAGCTAAGTTATAATTATGCTAAAAAAGCTATGTATAAGAACATGCATAATAAAAAATAACAAAGTAGAGAGATGCTTGGTTCGGCCTCAACTTGGCCTACAACCACTCCCGAGTCATCTTCTCTGAGGTCCATCAGTGTCCACTACCGATCTTCTTTGGGTGAAGACCAAACCCTTACAACCTTCAACTTACAAAGGAGACAAGATTTACAATACTTGGATCACTCCCTTCCTCTTTTCTTCTTTTTATAATTTCACACAAATTTTTCACAGAATTTTAGTCCCCAAAATTATTGTATGAAATGCAAGAAAACATGGGATATTTATAGGCCCCAAATGGCTTCAGAATTTAGTGCCAAAATTTAAATGTATCCCAAAAATTCAGGTACGGGCAGTTCACCCATCAGCGTCGGCAGTGCAGCCGTCGAAAGCACCTCGAAAATAGGGTATGGGCAGTTCAACCATCGGTCTGGGCAATTCAACTACCATCAGCCGTTCGAAAACCTGGATGGTGGCGGTACAACTGTCGCTCATCGGTGATTCAACCACCGGGAATCCAGGAAAAGTGATTCCCTTCACTTTTCCAATCTCGACTTGAACCTTATGTTGATCAATTCTCTGGTCAAATAATTGAGCTTAACTTGAGCTCAATCAATCTCATTTTGTGGACCCGGTTGCCTCTTTTAGTTGATTTAGATTCCTTCCAAATCACACTCAATTCGGACTCATACTTAACCTACAACTTAAGGATTACAACCATACATGACCACCAAGCTTAATTAACGACCTTACTCCCATAATCCGGCAACCTCCGGTATTCCCTACGATGAGTCTCACGGTCTTCCTTCAGCGATCTCCCGGCGTGTTCCTAACGATCTTCCCGATACCTTCAATGAAGTCCTAGCGAACTCCCGACGAGCTCCCACCGCATCATCTAAACCTTGGCTCGATGCCTAAGCTTGATCCTTGGTCCATCTGGTCTGTAACTCCTTTTCACCATCGTGATTAAACCTAAACGATGCTAACTATGACTTTATTAATTATGATCATGACCAATAAATCCACTTGAAAACCTTTCCAACTCCCGACAAGCCTTTCAACTACCTCCGACAATCTTCCGATGAGTCTCGGTCTTCTTCTAGCGAACCCTCTTACATCATCCTGGCAAATTCCCTTACGCCATCCTAGCAAACTCCCTTACGTCATCCTAGTAAACTTCCGATACCCTCGGCAAGCTCCCGATGCACTCTAGGTGAGTTCCCAACTGCATCGTCCTCACCCGATCTAATGCCTGAACTTGACTTTGGCTAAACCTTTAATTGTAATTTTCTCTCTATCATAGTTAATCCTACATCAATCAACTCCAACAACCTTATTAGATCAATAGGTCATCAATTGATTTCATTATCAAAATCTGAGATTCAACAATCTCCCCCTTTTTGATGATGACAATCAATTGATGACGAGAGTTAAACCTTACTCCCCTTACATCTATACCACAATAAAAAAAACTTAATTCAAGATAATCACATACTCTTGAATTTAAGTATCTTGAGGCAATCAATATTCTAAGCAAATTTTAATTAAAATTTACATCAAGTTATCAAAGCATGAATTTCAAAAAATTATGCATCATTGCCCTAGTATGTGCATCAATATTCATATGCCATCAATATCTATTTCTCCCCCTTTGTCACCAATAAAAAGGTGAAATATATAGCTAACGATTTCAAAGCACATGATGACATTACTCCCCCTTAGTAAAATAGAATATGCGTTATAGAATTTTCATCCCCTTTGTGAATAATGAGGAGAGAAACAATGGAGGAGTTATGAAATTATTACATCATTAATAAGAACTCTTAATAAATTTAAAAAAGAATATTAAGATGAGCTCAAAAGTCCATGTTGAAATTATTTTAGTCACATCATATGCAATGCATCATATCATCATAATAAAATCATGAGTAATGCATGCATTATTCTAAATCATCATGTATATTTTCAAAATCATCATTACATGTATGATCATTATATATTCTCCCCCTTTGTCATCAACAAAAAGGAGAAGTACAATTAGCAAGTTTTTGAGATATGAAAGCTTAGCAATTTAGCAAATTTTTCATCATTTAGAATATGCAAGCTAATGAGTTATTTCTTTTCTTTTGAGAAGTACAAGCTAGCAAATTTTTGCTTCCTTTGCAATATTCAAGCTAGCAATTTTACATTATACAATCTAATAAGTTGGCAGGTGTTACTTCTCTTAACATGTTTTTTTTTTTTAGAATATGATGTTAAGCAAAAATTTTGTTTCTCTTGAGATTTACAAGATAGTACTTCTTACTTCTCTTTTTAGATGAGCAAGCTGGCAAGTTTTGCTCCCCCTTTGTCATTGTAAAAAAGAATGGATAGTTACAATAGTACAAAACTTTTCCTATTACATCATTTTTCAAATCATCATATGAAATATATCAAAAAAAATTAATATGGTGATGAGATATACAATTCATGAAGATAAATTATGAATATTAAGAGACAAATCATAGGAGAAATAAATAAAATATCTTGATTCATGCATAAGAAATCTCAAGTTATCAAGATCATGATTTATATAAAAATCTCCTTTTAAATAATACGAGAACATATAATAAGAGATTTTAATTCATAAAAGATTTCAAGTTATAATTATGAGGAATCAAAATCATGATATAGGTAAAAACTCATTCAATTTCAAATAATCAAAATCATCAAATCATTTTTAAGAGATTCAAAATGAAATAAATAGACTTATCGATCTCTTGAAATGCTAGTGATTTCCTTTCTCCCCTTTGTCATTGTAAATAAGAAAGAAGAAAAGGGAAATAATACATAACAAAACTTCAAGTCAAAAATTATCAAGATGTCAAGTAGCATATCATGGTTTATTATGATATGTCTCTTTTTTAGTGAATAGCCAAAGGAATCGTAGGAGTAAAAAAATGAAAAATCTTGACTCATAATAAATCTCAATTTATAAATAGCAAGGAATCAATATCATGATTTGGATAAAAACTTATTCAAATTCAAGTCATCAAAATCACTTTCATAGTTCAAGAAATTCATAAAAAATAACATAATTAATTCATTAATCTCTTTTAAAAATTTATAAGATAGAGAAATTTAAAAAAAAAATGTATTCCCTTTTTATTTCATACAAGTATGCCTTTGTCATTTAAGCCAAATAAAAATATGCACCATCATTTAAAATCGAAAAAAAACTTTTATTATAGCAAAGATCAATAAGCCATAAATCATAAAAATCATTATGCATAATTTTGAAATATAAACTCATTAAGCATAATCACTATGCATTATTAAATCAACAAGCATAATTTCATTGAACATAAAGCATTTTCAATCAAAATAAAAAAGCAATACGAAAATCATCAAGACATATATTATTATTTCTTAAAAACATATATAGGATTTATCTTAAGCATTAGATTTAAGTCTAACATTTTGTTCCTTTATCATAAAATATGTAATTTTCATGATTAATATAATTTTTCAAAATCACTAGAATGAAAAGCATGATCCCCTTTTATTTATTTATTTATTTATTTATTTATTTATTTTATATTTTATATACTAATTTAAAAATAACTCATGAATAGCATTAAGTAATTTCAAAATAAAGCAAAGGGATTTTGATTATCTCGTTGTCGAAGTCCGTTAAGGCATAGTTTGCCACCTCGCCTTCATTAGTTTATTTTTTATCTTTGGATGAACTTGATTCGTCCTAAGCCATCTTGATTGTTTTATTCTTCTTTTGTAGCTTCTTTTTTTTAAGTTCATTTTTGTTCTTTGATTCTTGTTTTTAGAGTATTTTAAGCTTTATATTTAAGAGTTCAAAGTCATCATCACTTAAGCTTTCGCTCGAGTGGTCTTCATTTGTTCCAAGTGTCTAATCCTTTCTGTTCTTTGGAAGGTTGTTCTCGTATTCATAGAGTTTATTATGTGCCTTGCACATCATTTTATAGGTCATTAATGACTTGATAAATTCTTCAAGTGAAAACTTGTTTAAGTCTTTTGTCTCTTATATTGTGATTACTTTAGGATCCCAATTTTTATAAAGAGAACGTAAAACTTTATTAACAAGTTCAAGATTTGAAAAACTTTTATCAAGTGCTTTTAAACTATTGATGACATTCGTAAAATGGGTATACATGTCTCCAATGGTTTCGCTTGGTTTCATACGAAATAATTCAAAATCACTCATTAAAAGATTTATCTTAGAATCTTTTACTCTACCAGTGCCTTCGTGTGTGGTTTCAAGAGTGTGCCAAATATCGAAAGTGGATTCATAAACTAACGCACGATTATACTCGTTTTTGTCAAGAGCATAAAACAAGACATTCATAACCTTTACATTCAAAGAAAAATTCTTCCTTTCCGAATCATTCCAATCATTCATTGGTTTGAAAGATTTTTCAAAATCATTCTCTACAATGTTCTATAAATCAAGGTCCAAAGAAAGCAAGAAAACTCTCATCCGAGTTTTCTAATAAGTGTAGTCCATCCTATTGAACATAGGAGGACGAACGATAAAAAAACTCTCTTGAAAGTCGACAAGAGCCATTTCCCTTAGGTATTAAACCAAATGAGAAAAACGTGACTCTAATACCAATTGCTAGGATCAATTGGCACTAAGAGAGGGGGTGAATTAGTGCAAGTGTAAAATCACGGTTTAAGAGAAATCTTTTAGTTTGAAGTAAAACCAGAAATCAGAAGCGTTTCTTTGAGTAAATGAGCAATAAGCTATTGAGCAAAGCTAAGTTATGATTATGCTAAAAGAATGTATTAGAACATGTATAATCAAAAATAATAAAGTAGAGAGATGCTTACAGATTTATAGTGGTTCAGCCTCAACCTGGCCTACGTCCACTCCCGAGTCCTATTCCCTGAGGTCCACTAGTTTCCAATACCGATCTTCTTTGGGTGAAGACCAAACTCTTACAATCTTCAACTTACAAAGGAGACAAGATTTACAACACTTGGATCACTCCCTTCCCCTTTTCTTTTTCTTACAATTTCACACACAAATTTTTTCATAGAATTTTAATCCCCAAAATTGTAGTATAAAATGCAAGAAAACTTGGGGTATTTATAGGCCCAAATGACTTCAGAATTTGGAGCCAAAATTCAAACGTATCTAAAAAATCTAGGTACGGGCAGTTCACCCATCGATGCCGGTGGTGCGGCCACCGAAAGCACCCTGAACATAGGGTACTAGCGATTCAACCACCGGTCTAGGGCAGTTCAGCCACCATCAGTAGCTCGAAAACCTGGGCGGTGATGTTACAATCGTTGCTCATCGGCGGTTCAGCCGCCGGAAATCCCAAAAAAGTGATTACCTTCACTTTTTCAATCCTGACTTGAATCTTATGTTGACCAATTCTCTGGTCAACCAATTGAGTTCAACCTGAGCTCAATAGATCCCCTTTTGTGAACCTGGTTGTCTCTTTGAGTTGATTTGAATTCCTTCCAAATCACACTCAATTCAGACTCAAACTTAACCTACGACTTAAGGATTACAACCATACATGACCACCAAGCTTAATTAATGACCTCACTCTCGCAATCCGACAACCTCCAGCATTCCCTACGGCGAGTCTCACAATCTTTCTTGGGTGATCTCCTAGCGTGTTCCTAGCGATCTTCTCGATACCTTTGGCGAAGTCCTAGCGAACTCCCGATGAGCTCCCATCGCATTGTCCAAACCTTGGCCCGATGCCTAAGCTTGATCCTGGGTCCATGTCTGATCTATTACTCCTTTTCACCGTCATGATTAAACCTAAACGATGCTAACTATGACTTTATTAATTATAATTATAACCAACAAATCCACTTGAAAACCTTTCCAACTCCCGACAAGCCTTTCGGCTACCCTTGATAATCTTCGGGTGAGTCTCAATCTTTTTTTGACGAACTCCCTTATGCCATCTTGGCAAACTCCTGATCCTCGACGAGCTCCCGATGTACTCTATGCAAGTTTCCAACTGCATCGTCCTCACTCCGGCCTAATGCCTGGACTTGACTTTGGCCAAACCTGTAATATAATTTTCTCTCTATCATATCTTGCATCAATTTACTCTAACAACCTTGTTAGATCAATAACTCATCAATTAATTTCATCATCAAAATTTGAGATTCAACAATTATAATATTTCATAATGGCATATAGACAGGGGGAGTTCATTTAAAAATTCAACAATCATCAATTTATTATCATTAGTAAAAAAGGGGAGATTATTGAATCTTATATTTTGATAATGAAATCAATTGATGAATTTATGGACTAATATGCTTTCAAGATAAGTGATGCTGGAAAAACTTTGATCACATACAAGAACCATCATAGGGCAAATCGTCGAAGTAAGAGAATCAAACATTAGGCCAGGAAAGCATCATGTCAGATATTAGACATCGGGCCGGAGGATTGGTCGACGTGTCGAAGGATGGAGTTCGTAATATGAGTTTGGGCATCGGGCTAAAAGGATCGGGTATTGCGCTAACGATTGGATGTTGTGGAAAGCCAACATGCCAATAAATCGAGCGATATGCTAAAGAAAAGGATGATGCGCTGGAGGTTCAAACAAAGTGTCGGATGATTAGATGACATGTCAGAATTCTAGACAATATAAGATTACTTTGTGATTGTGCTAGATATATGATTGAGTGGTTAAGTCTTGATCATGGTCGTTCCGCATTAAATTGAGTTGGTATTGGACCGAAACTGTACCAACTTGATTAGGAGCATATTGGGCCTGAACAAGGGCTGAATTGAGCTTGGCTTGTTAGAAGGTCAATTCGATGACCTGAAGTAGGCCTAGGCGGTGGTATTGTCTAAAGAGCCAAAAAAGCACTATTTTATGCGTTTTTGGGATATCCGACAGTCGTACCACCTATGGCTGACGGTGGTGCAACCTAGGCCGACGATAGTACCACCAAAGTCAAGATTCTTAGGCTTTATTCAGCAATAAAAATGTTTGGTGCCGACAGTAGTACTACCAATACCCCAAAAACTTAGGAATTTAAATTTTTGGCTCTTTTCCTAAAGCCTATGGAGGTCTATAAATACCTCACTCATGCTTGGTTGATGTAAGAGGAAATAAGGGTGAACAAGAAAGAATTCTTGAGGTTAAAAGTGTTGTAATGTTTAAGTCTCTTCCTCCTTTAGTTTAGTGATTATTCTAAGGAGATATGAGGTCTCGTGTAAACAAGTTTGTGTAAAGATTCTCCCTTGAGCCTGGTAAAAGGAAAATGACTGTAACAAGGGTAGTTGATCTTTGCCCATTGAAAAGAAGATCGATAGTGGAAGCTGGTGGCCTCGAGGGAAGAGAAATTGGGAGTGGACATAGGTCGGGATAACCGAACCACTATAAATTGATTTGTATTTTTTTTCTTACTTTGCCTTGTTATTGTTTACTGATTTATTTCACTCACTATCCTTACTTACACTTTCAAATTAAATACATTTTTAATCCTTTTTTTTACTTTTTCAAATCAGATCTTTTTGTGATAGTACTAATTCACCATCCAACTCCACATACCCCCCACCCCCTCACTCTTAGTACTATTATGATCCTAATAAGACATTCTAAGGGGTTTCGAGTTGGTATCACACTCTGCATCTCTTATGTATGATAATCATTGCATGAGCAGTTGAAGTTAGCATACCATAATGCCCTTGCATATATTGTGTACGACTAACACTCTTTACATTGGTGGTTCAAATTAGCATCTTAAGATGTCCTTGCACTTCTCATGTGTCTAACAAACACTCCCTATAAGGATAGTTTGTGTTAGCATATCTTGATGCTCCCAGGTATCTCTTATAATCGTCACTTTTTATATGGATAGTTCAAGTCAACACACTTTGATACCTTTACAAGTCTATTACATTTGAGACTCCCTATGTAGGTAATTTAATCTAGCACACCATGATCTCCTCGTAGATCTCTTACCTACCATGCACCTTATATGGGTAGTTAAGTTTTTACACAGTAACACCCTCGTGTATCTTTTGAGTTTGACACTCTTTATGTGGATAGTTCAAGTTCACATGTTTCAATGCATCATATATCTCCTGCATTCGACAATACTACATAAGTTGTTTAACATGACAAGCTCCAATAGCCTTATACTTCTCTAGCATTAGAAACTACCTATGTGGGTAATTTCAATTAGGCATATCTCGACAATCCCAAGCATCTTAACATCCCACATGCCATGTGTAGGAATATCTATTAGGACCGTAATGGCGCTAAGAGGGGGGAAATTAGTGTTTATCAAAAAAATCTAATTTTATTAGAAAATCAAAAATCCATGTAACTTGAAAGTATGAGTAAAGTAGTAAGGTAAATCAGTAAGCAAATGATAGGTAAAAGCAAGAAGGAATTGTAAACTGATTTATAGTAGTTCGATCGTCCCGATCTACGTTCACTCATGATTCCTCTCATCTCGAGGCCATCAACTTTTACTACCGGTCTTCTTTTCAATAAGTGAAAATCAACTACCCTTGTTACAACCATTCTCATTTTACCAGGCTCAAGGGAGAACCTTTACACAAACTCTTTTACACGAGACCTCTAGTAACATCCGATCATTTGGCGCAATACCTGATCTTTCTAGCCCGATGCCCGAACTTATGGTACTAAGTACATCCTTCAACACGTCGACCAATCCTCCGGCCCGACATTCAATCTCTGACATGATACTCCGCTGGCCTAATGTTTGATTCTCCTACTTCGACTATTTGCATGCAATGGTTTGTGTGCATGATCGAAATCTTTCTTACATCACTTGTCTTGGAAATATATTAGTTCATAAATTTATCAATTGTAGCGTAATTATTTTTTTATAATAGCTCAATCAATACAATGATTATGTGGCACCACATCAGCCTACCCAATTAGCATGGTAATGATGTGGTGCCACCTAGACATGCCTAATCAATATGAAATATAAAAGAAAACATTCCCTCTTATATCCTTGCATGAGGTCTATAAAAGAATGGCCTTTCTAAGTATACACGAACCCTCTAATTTGGACACACGCTATATTCCATGCCCAAGCAAACAACCAAACACACCACTAGAAGGATGAATATAACATTCCTAGAGCTTGCGCAACAACCAAAGAGGTCGGACCTTAAGCGCATGTCTCTTATAACAACATCAGAGATACACCAATAGACCGAATGAGCTGTCCACGATAGTCTTTCGCCACTCTTCTGCTCAACTACCTCCGATTCCAACTCAAGATCTATATAAGAATTCCACAAAAGGTCAAAACTGATATCTACATGTGGCATATAGTCAACCACAGATAACAAATTAAGGATCGACACACATCACCAAGTGGACTATAAGAGCCCAGTCAATACGATGATGATGCACCACCTAAGACTACAGAGTTAGCAATGTGATTGATTACATGGTGCCACCTACATATGAATAATCAATATAATATCTAAAGAGAAAACTCTCCCATGATATCCTCCGGATGGCCTCTCCATCCCTCTATCTAAATTGGAGATGCTATATTCCATGCCAGCCACACCAATAGAAGGAAGGATGGACATAACATTCACCAAGCTTGTCCAACATCCACAAAGTTCACCGAGCTTGGACCTCAGTGACATGCATCTCTCGCAACAATACTAAAGATACACCACCATTAGAACAAATCAGGTGTCCAAAATAGCCCTTCACCACTCTTCGCAATTTCTTGCAATTCCAAATCAAGATCTTAAGTTGCATGAGAACCAACTTAAGATCTACATGAGAACTAAAGAGTGTGAAAAACTATTGCCCTCTGCTTAGAGCTCACTCGTGGAAGCCTCCACCTTCTTAGGTGTGCAACCTACTAGAACACAATTTATGTGGTTTGACAATAGTGATTATAAATGATATGGCTAGAATTGATGATCAATTTTAACTCTACATGTGGCATCTGATTAAACTATATATGGTAATAAAACCTCGACAGATGTTGTTAAATCAATCATAAAAGCTAGGTCAATATGATACTAATATGACACCACCTAACTATGCAGTTAGTATGATGATGTGGTGCAAATTATTAGAGCCTAGTCATGACATCTAAAATAGAATATTTTTCCTTGATGTCCTTGTTTCATGTCTATAAAAGAATGGCCTCTACAAATTATGCATTGACCCTCCAATTTGAAGACGCATCATATTTCATATGCCTATGCAAGCCTATCAATCACATCAACAAAAAGATGAACATAACATTCCTAGAGCCTGCCTAGCACCCAAACATTTTGCTAAGCTTAAACAACAATTCCATGCATCTCTTGCAACAACACCAAAGATACATATTAGATCGAATCAGGTGTCCAAGATAGCCCTTTACCACTCTTCTTCTTAAAATCCTACAGATCTATGTAAGAATTAAAAAATAATATAATTAGGATTGACAATGTGATGTCCAATCAAATCATAGGCAACCAATTAAGACTCAACACATATCGCCAACTAGACTATAAGAGCCTAGACAGCATGATGATGATGTCGCATTACCTGAAGCCATCCAATTAGTATGGCAACGATGTGGTGTCACCTATGTGTGCCTAGTCAGCATGACATCTAAATCATAATATTCCTCGTGATATCCTTGTTTGGTGCTTATAAAAGGATGACCCCTCTAAGTATGCACTAAACCTCCAATTTGATACTGCATCATACATATTCCATACCAAAGGGAGCACACCAACACCCATCAAGAATTGCAAGCTTGGACCACAATTGCATGCATTTTTTACCATAACACCAGATATACGCCATAAGAATTCCAAAAGAATTAAAAAGAGAATAAAAAATATATGACTAAAATTGATGGTCGATTTAAATTCTACATAATTTAGAATTGTATACTCAAATATAATAAAATTATTCCACAAAGATAGTATCAGTCCTCCATAAATGAACTTAAGTGAACATTAGATATATCAATATTTCATCAAAGTTAAAAATTGATGATATTAATAGTTCGTAATATTTTGACAAACTTAAAGTATTATTATTATTTTATATTCTACAGTGGTATTTCTGTCCATATATTCTCATGCTTCTAGTATTTCTGTCCATATATTCTCATGCTTCTAGTGTTCTTGTATTCTTTGGATCAAATTATTCAGAATGGTTAGAGTTTTTGTAATTCACACTGAGCGTATTAGATCTTGATTTAGTATTGCTTGTTGACAAATTCATAGAATTAACTGATGAAAGTATTATGAAACAAGTTAATGAAATGAAGCCTTGGAAAAAACCTGATAGACTTAGTTTAATGTTCATAAGAATGACGATTGCAAATGATATAAAGACTTTATTACCGATTGTAATTAGTACATGAGAATATTTAAAAGTTATTAAAGATAAATTTAAATCTACTGATAAGTCATTAGCCGGCACACTAATGAAAGAACTGACTACGGCTCAGTATGATGTCTTTCAAGAAATTCAGGATCATATTCTTAATATGGCCGATAAAGATGCAAAACTTAAAGCATTATGAATGAATGTTGATGAGCCTGTCCTCGTGTAGTTCATTCTTAATTCTTTTTCTTCTCAGTTTGGTCCATTCAAGATTCACTATAATAAAAATAAGAATAAGTGAGACTTGAATGAGTTACCTACTATGTGTGTTCAGAAAGAATTAAGATTAATGTAAAACATTTCATATAATATTATGACTACTACTCAAGGAGCTAGTAACAAGAAAAAAAAATTGAGGCATCATCCATCAAAGAAATTTGTCGAGTATGAAAATGTTAAGTAGACTAATGAAAAGAAAGCTATTATAGTAAAGTGCTTCTTTTCTTTAATATGTTTAATATTTTAAGACCCGATAAATTTCTCTAATGGATGGTGCCTCAATTTTATTTTCTTGTTACTAGCTCCTTGAGTAGCAGTCATAACATTATATGAACTTTTCTATCTTAATCTTAATTCTTCCTAAAAATATATACTAGTTAACTCATTCAAGTCTTAATCTTTATTTGTATTATAGTGAATCTTGAATGGGCCAAACTGAGAAGGAAGAGAATTAAGAATGAACTGTACAAAGAATGACTCATTAATATTCATTTCTAATGCTTTATGTTTTACAGCTTTATCAGTCATATTGAGGATGTGATCCTGTATTCCTCAAGAGTCATCATACTGAGCTATAGTCAGTTATATCATTGATATTTCTTTTATATAATTAAAATTATTTATTTTTGTTATCCTATTTATATTTATGATTGATTATGTATATTATAGTTGAATACAACGATGATTATCTTGACAAGATAAATTATAAGGGTCACTATAGATTATATAAGGAAAGACTAATAATGTTGTGGTACACATTGATGACATATAACTATTATGACTCACATTAATAGTTGGACTGAATATATTATTATTGTGCTTATTAGATTTATTGGTTTGTTTTAAAAATCATGATCATATATAAAATATTTTTTAAAATTTTAAGAATCTAATTATGTAAAATTATTTTCAAACAATTTTTTGTTTTATTTATTTTGATTTTGAATATCTTTTATATCTTAGTGGGAGAACATTAGATTATGTAGCTCTTTATAATTGGATAAGATATATAATAATATTAATTGATTTCTAATGATAGATATTAATTAATATTAAATTAAAGTCCATATTATAGTAGAATTCTTTAAGAGATGCCTTTGATGGAAGGAAATTTCTTAATAATCTATTCTAGACTCTCTACTCTCGTTTATAAATAGATAGGACCTCTAAACCTAAAGGGTGCATAAAGGAATAAAATTAAGAGATTATAATTATTCTCGCATCGTCCCTAAATCTATTAATCTCAATGGCCATGTGGAAAGATAGGAAAAGAGGAGAAGAAGTTCTAAATATATTATAGTTCTTTTTGTAGATCGATATTACGGTGATATTTAGATCCAAAGAATAATATTTTTTATATAGATCAGACAAAGATTTATTTTAGATGATATCAAAAGATACATATTGTAAATCGATTTAATACTATTTGATTTCAATTTTAACATACAAATTTTTAAGATAACTTTCAGTGCATATTATAGTTTTATGCTTTACTTCAGTTTGACATATTTAATGCAACAACACCATGGATACACCATTAGTCTATCACCACTTTTCTCCTCAGACCTCTACATTTCCAACTCAAAATCTATATAAGAATTAAAGAGAGACTGAAAAATAATATGTCTAGAATTGACACGTGCCATCCAATCAAACTATAGTCAACCAATTAAAGCCTAGCACATGTCACCACCCGGATCACAAAAGGTCGATTAGCATGATGATGACAAGGCGCCACATAAGCCTATTCATATAGTATGGCAATGATGTGGTGCCACCTTCGTGTGGGTAGTCAGCATGACATCTAAAAGGTTATAATCTTCTTGCTTTGTGCGTATAAAATGATGGTCTCTCCAAAAAAAAGTACTAAGACTTTAATTCGACAACACGTCATACTCAATGCCAAAAGAAGCACCCAGTACCCATCTAGCTTGGCAAGCTTGGACATTAATTGTAGGCATTTCTTGTAACAAGACTAGAAATACACAATTATAATGAAGAATCATATGTCCAAAATAGTTCTTGATCACTCTTCTCCTCAACCCCTTGCATTTCCAGCTAAAGTTTTCAAAATAATTAAAAAGAGAGAATGAAAATAGATATGACTAGAATTGATGACCAATTCAAATTCTCTACATGACATCTAATTGCACCATAAGAAAGTAATCAATTCTTGACATATGTTGCCAAGTGAGCCGCAAGAACCCAACATGATGATAATGTTGCACCACCTAAGCTTACCCAATTAGCATGGTGATAATAAATACAATGCCACCTATTTATACCTAGTCAACATGTCATATATATAAGGAAATATTACCCCTAATATCCTTGCTTGCGACCTGTGAAAGTATGGTCTTTCCAAGTATATACTAATTATCTAAATTCAGAGACATGATATTTCATTCTAAACAAACAAAGCCCACCAACCACATTAATAGAAGGATGAACACAACATTCCAAGAGCTTGCCGGGCACATAACATTCTAGGAGTTCGCCAAGTATGAATGAACATCAGTTTAATATGTCATTAATTAGTCCTTTGCCACTCTTCACCTCAAACTCTTATATTTTTTATTATAAAATGATGGCCTCTCTAAGTAAGTACTAAACCATTAATTCCATCATACTCCATGCCAAAGGAAGCATACCAACTACACCAATAAAATGGTGGACATGAAATTCCCCAAAGCCCACCATAAGGCCAATCTAGATTGGACCTCAATTGAATACGTCTCTTACAACACCATTAAAATAAATCAGATGTTCAGGATTGTTCTTCCAATTTTAAGGTTTGCAAAAGAATTAAAGAGAAATTAAAAAAAAAATGTTTTGATTAGAATTGATGGCCAATTCGAATTCTACATGTGGCATTCAATTATATCATAGGAAACCAATCAATGCTTGAAACATTTCGACATAGTTAGCATGCTGATGATATGGTACCACTGACACATGCTTAGTCATCATGTCATTTAAAAATATATATTTCCGATGATATGCTTGCTTGGGGCCTATAAAAGAATGGTCATTCCAACTATGCACTAACCATCAAATTTGAATACACATTCCAAATAAAGCCAACCAACCTCATTAATAGAAGAATTAAACATAAAATTTCAAGAGCTTGCCAGGCACATGACAGTCCAAAAGTTTACTGAGCGTGGACTTCAGTTGCATATGTCTCATGCAAGAACACTAGGAATATACCATTTGAACTAATCAAGTGTCTAATATAATTCTTCACCACTCTTCTCCTCAACCCATGTAATGCCAACTCAAGATTTTCATGAGAATTAAAGAGACCAATTTGAACTCTACATGTGGATAAGCAACCAATCAAGGCTCAACCCATGTCGTCAATTGGGCTATAAGAGCCCAATAAGTATGATGATGATGTGGCATCACCTAAGCCTACCTAGTTAACATGGTAATAATGTGGTGTCACCTATATGTGCTTAGTCAACATGACGTCTAAAATAAAATATTCTCCCTAATATTATCATGCTTGGACCTATTAAATGGTGGCCTCTCAAGACACAATATCTCTCTAATTTGGAGAAATATTGTATTCGTTGCCAAAGCAAGCTCACTAATACAAGGCTGAAAACATAACATTCTAGAGCTTGCTCAGCACCCAAAGAGCTTGCCAAGCTTGCACCTCAATTGCATGTCTCTTGCAAGAAAATAAGAGATACACCATTACAATGAATCAAGTGTCCAGGGTATTCCTTCACCACTCTTTCTTGGAACCCTTGGAATTCCAACTCAAGATCTACTTGAGAATTAAAAGGAGAGAAAAAATATTGCCTCCACTCAAGGTTCACTGGTGAAAGTCTCCTGCAATTTATTTGGTTTTGACTAGCATGATTATAAATGATATTGCTTGAATTAGCAGTAAATTTAAATACATAGCATCCAATCAAAACCAAGACAAACTAATGAAGGCTTGACATATGTTGCCAAGAGGGTTATAAAAGCCCCATCAACTTGATGATGATATGTCATCAACTAAACCTACCCGGTTAGCATGGTGATGATGTAGTGACACCTACTTGTGTCACTCACATAACATCTAAATAGGAATATTCTTTTCTAATACCCTTGCTTGGGACATGTAAAAAAATGATATAAAAAATACTTCGATTAAGGAGTTGAACCATAAAATGGTTGAACATTGAGCCAAAAACTTAATTATCATGTTAAAAGATTATCGAGTCAAAGAATGATATCCATCCAAAGGAATGATCAACATACGACGAAAGATAGGATAATGTGATAAAAGATTTGACACTATATCAAAAGATGCAACAACATGCAAAAAGCTTTGACAAATATATCAAATAAGAAATTGATGAGTCAATATCTTGGTTAAGATTATTTTAGACCAATTTAAGTCAATATCTAGTCCACACAGAGTCTACTTATTATGAAAGCTTACAATAACCGTTAATCTTGAAATTGGGCTGAAATTGAATATGTTAGAAGGCTAGACACATGGCCTAAATTGTCATAGCATGATGGTATCATTAGGCTTAAGCGATGATATTATCTGAGTAGCTAATAAGTATTGTTTGTGTTTTATCAATATTATCAGCATCAGAACCACCTATGATGGTGGTGGTGCAGTGCCCGATGTCTCATGTACAATAAACTACAACTAGTATGTCAATGGAAACATAAATAATATATATATATATATATATATATATATATATATATATATATATATATATATATATATATATATATATATATATATATATATATATATATATATATATATTACCATTATTTAATGATATGATACATGCTTTCCAAAATTATCATTCTCAACGTTCTACAAAATATTAGTTGAGTATACATAAACATTAATTATTTACATTAAGCATAGCACAATAAGTCAAAGTATGCTGGCAGACTTAAATATGAGGTTGAGTTATGATAATAAGCATACATATAGTGATTGATAATAAGCATACATATAGTGACTAGAAGTGGTGATTGAATTTTAATTAGTTTTAAGTGACTCAAAGCTTCAATAAGTTTGACCATGACTAATATAAGAATATTTGAGTTTTAAATATTATATATATGGAGGACTATAAGCTACCTAGGGAGGTATGGATGGAGTAATAAAAAATTAAATGAAGATGCAAATAAAAAAAGTATTATACTAAATGTTGAGATATATAAGTGAGATTGAAAGATGAGTTTAGACAAAAAATATCATCTTTATCAAATTAAATTAAACTCAATTAAGGTTATTGTAATATTAAAATTATATTAGTAAAAGAAGAAAAAAAGAAAAAAAACTTAAAAATGAGACCTAATGGGATCAATCTATAGACCACAAGGTAATATCTTAAACATCCCTACCTTATTTTAGCATCACCCTCTTTACCAACTTGAGAATCTATGATCTTTTCTAAGAAAGACTGAGATAAGAAAAACTCAATTCTTCCCTTGTTATATCCTAGTTTTTAGTTTTACATATAGACTAAAATTTAAACTACTTTTTAGTAATCTAGACTTCAAATTTATATTTGACTTTTGGATATATTTTGGATAATCTCTTATAATTCTAAGGCCTCTAAGATAACTTTATCTAAGATTGGTGCACAAAGTTATTACTATCCATCTGAGGTACTTAGAATTCCTTAGTTTTTTATGAGTTATATTCGAGCTGAATTAGCCCCTTAAAAATATGATTAGACTCTATCCTTTTAATTATATTTTAAAAAGTTCTCTTAAGATTTTGTGATATTTAAAATTGAGCGAGTACTATCTCTGTGTACCAAAATGAGGTTTATATATTCAAATAGTCTTAACCTAGTTTAAGTAGAATAAAATAAGTATTAGTAATTGAATTAGGAGGATAGTTTAGCCTTTAAATTATTCTATTTTAAGCTAAAATTTAGTGTGTATTTAGTTTTATATGTTTTCTAATTTTCTAGAAATCTCATGATAATTCAAGTTCGTTTGGTTAGCTAGAATAGTGAAGTAAAGTTTTTTTTGTAAAATTATATGATGATTGATACTAACTAGTCATATAGTGAATTACTAAAAACTTGATGGTAAAATTTAGATAATTTTTAAGTTGGTTATAGTCTATGTTATAAGAGATATTATCAAATTCTTTATGAATTATTATTATAAATTATTAAAAATCACTCATTCAAGAGGTAGTATTCTTAATTAAGGTATCTCATAACCCTATGCTCCTAATTTGATAGATGTATCACTCCCTAGCATAATCGATCATTAAGGAATGTGGACTTTCATTGGTATATTCATTTTTGAGTTCAATCACATAAGTATAAGTTAATTCACTGTAAAATAGTAGTCATATAGATTCTTGTATATATAATATATTTTGGAAAACATGTTTCGACTGATATTATTATCATGAGTTTGTCATGAGCTAAATATAAATGTATATATTTTATAGGAATAAAAATATATAAATTATGATAAAAATATCTTATATGCATGCATATATGGTGATGTGCAGTGTGGGAGTGCACATATTTTCTATAACGTGTTATGTCGAAGTGCATAGATATGTTATGACGTACAATGCTATCACATGTTTTATGACTGCGATATGGGGGTGTACGAATATATTATAACGAGCTATGTGGTAGTGCATGTATATATTATGACGTTCGGTGTGAGAATATATATATATATATATATATATATATATATATAATAATAATAATAATAATAATAATAATACATAATATGGGAATGCACGTATATATTATGATGACATATGATATAGGAGTGCACATATATATTATAATTTGAGGCATAGAAGTTCATGAATTTGCTATACTTCATGTGCATAAGCATCTTGAATTTTTGACATAGAATTTTATCATTTTATTTTGTATATACTATGTTATAGGGTTATGTTTGCTAAAGAAGTCATAGAATGAGGGTCTATATCATTAAATATCTTATGCTAATGATATAATGAATGCTCACTTGAATAAAACTATAAAGGCTTGTACTTACTAAGTAATTACTCACTATAAATCCTACATTGTAAGTAAGGATACTAGTACCATGCTAACACAAATATGAACAATAACCTTTGGGCAGTTTGTATGTATAAATTTTGGATATGTTATATTTATATTTTACTTTAGTTAGATGTTATTATATACAAGGGAAACTCTGTCATTTTATTTAGTAAGTTAGCAAATTTTAATTTTGACAATGCCTACTTTCAATTATACTCATATCAATAGCAGTAATAAAATTTGAAATATAACATCTACTTTAATCATGCATGTAGAGTATGGGTGAAACTAGGAGTAGATTATAGGTGGTACCACCTAGGGCAACTAATGTTAGGATCAATTGGCACTCACAGGATGGGGGTGAATTAGTAAAAAAAAATTTAACAAAAACTTTTCACTTGAAACAAGACAGGAAAATCGAAAGCTTTTCATTCAAGTAAAGCAAGTGAATGATTCAAAATAAAATGCTAAGTTTCTTGGAAGTGCTTGACTTGAAAACTTGCTTTCAATGAGTAACTAAAATTGGAAGCGTCACTTGATATTTTGTTGAACACAATTAAGAATCCGACAATTACAAGTAGTAAATGAAACAAATAAGAAACACTTACAATTTATAGTGTTCAGCCTCAATCTTGGCCTAGTCTACTTCTCAAATCCTCCTCCTTGAGGCACACCGACGTCCACTATTGATCTCCTTTTGGTGAAGATCAAACCCTTACAATCTTACAAGGGAGACAAGAACTTTACAACTCTTAGCTCACTCCCTTCCCCTTTTCTTTTTCTTACACTTCACATAAGATTTTTATAATTTTTATCCCAAACGTGTTGTTTTGAATGCAAGAAAACTTGGAATATTTATAGTCCTAAATGGCTTCAAAATTTTTGAGCCAAAATTTAAACATACCCGAAAAATCTTGGTACAGGTGGTTCAGCCGCAAGCTTGGGCGGGTCAACTGCTGAAGGTACCCAGAATCCAGAGTACGGGCGGTTTAGTCGTCCAGCCTGTGCAGTTCAACCGTTGATAGCCGCCTGAAATCCTGGTACGGGCAGTTCAGTTGCTCGAAAACCTGAGCAGCATCGGTTGAACCATCGCTCACCAACGGTTCATCCATCGAGAATCCTGAAAAAGTGATTCCCTTCACTTTTTCAGTCCCGATTTGAACCATCAGTTGATCAATCCCCTAGTCAACTAATTGAGCTCGACCTAAGCTCAATCACACCCCATGATGGACTCGGTTGCCTTATTAAGTTGATTTGGGTTCCTTCCAAATCACACTTATTCATGACTCAATATTATACTATGACTTAAGGATTACAATCATACATAACCACCAAGCTTAATGACCTCACTCCTGCAATCCGGTAACCTCCGGCATTCCTTGCGGCGAGTCTCACGGTCTTCCTCCGGTAATCTCTCGGCATATTCCTAGCGATCTTCTCGATACCTTCAGTGAAGTCCTAGCGAACTCTTGGCGAGCTCTCACCGTATCGTCTAATCCTTGGCCCGATGCTTAAGCTTGATCTTGGGTCATGTCTGATATGTAATTTCTTTTTACTGACATGGTTAAACCTGAACAATGCTAACTATAACCTGATTAATTACAATCAACATAGTCACAAATCCTCTTCAAGACCTTCCCAACTCCCGACAAGTCTTTCGGCTACCCCCGACAATCTTCCGGCGAGTCTCGGTCTTCTTTCAGTGAACTCCCTTGCGCCATCCTGGCAAGCTCCCGAGACCCCTCAGCGAGCTCCCAACGCACTCCAAGCGAGTTCCTGACTGCATTGTCCGAACCTCGGCCCGATGCTTGGACTTGACTCTGGCCAAACCTCTTATTGTAATAATCTCTCTGTCATAGTTAATCCTACATCAATCAACTCTAACAACTTTATTAGATCAAACACTCATTAATTGATTTCTTCATCAAAATTCGAGATTCAACAATCTTCTCTTTTTGATGATGACAATCAATTAATGACAAGAGTTAATCCTAACTCCCCCTAAATCTATGTCATAATAAAGAAAACTTAAATTTAAGAGAACCACACCCTCTTGAATTCAAGTATCATGAAACAAATCATATTATAAGCAAATTTCAACATGAATTTGCATCAAGTTATCGAATCATAAATGTCAAAAAGAATTATACATCCATATCCAAGATATCCAAGTATATCATCAATATCATATGTCATCAATGTATATCATTAATATCATATGTCACTAATATATATTTCTCCCCCTTTGTCATCAATAAAAAGGTGAAAAATATAGCTAATAATTTTAAAGCACATGATGACATTACTCTCCCTTAGTAAAATAGAATATGCATTATAAAATTTTCTCCCTCTTCGTAATTAATAAGGAGAGACACAAGGAAAGAGTTGTGAAACCATCGTTAAGAAGAGCACTTAATAAATTTTAAAAAGAATATTAAGATGAGCTCAAAAAAACTATTTTAATCACATCATATGCAATACATCATATCATCATAATAAAATTATGATTATTATTCTAAATCATCATGTAAATTTCAAAATCAACATGTATTATCATCATTCATATATTCTCCCCCTTTGTCATCAACAAAAAGGAGAAGTGCAATTAGCAAATTTTGATATATGAAAGCTTAGCAATTTAATAATTTTTTCATCACTTTAGAACATGCAAGCTAGTGAGTTCTTTCTTCTCTTTTGAGAAGTGTATGCTAGCAAATTTTTGCTTCTTTTGCAATATTCAAGCTAGCAATTTTACATAAAGGAAGTTAACAAGTTAGCAAGTGTTACTTCTCTTAGTATGTTTTTTTCTAAAAATGTGAGGTTAAGCAAAAAAAATTATTCTCTTAAGATAGCACTTCTTGCTTCTCTTTTGAGATGAGCAAGCTAGCAAGTTTTGCTCCCTCTTTATCATTGTCGAAAAAAAGGGATGGTTATTATAAATTATTAAAAATCACTCATTCAAGAGGTAGTATTCTTAATTAAGGTATCTCATAACCCTATGCTCCTAATTTGATAGATGTATCACTCCCTAGCATAATCGATCATTAAGGAATGTGGACTTTCATTGGTATATTCATTTTTGAGTTCAATCACATAAGTATAAGTTAATTCACTGTAAAATAGTAGTCATATAGATTCTTGTATATATAATATATTTTGGAAAACATGTTTCGACTGATATTATTATCATGAGTTTGTCATGAGCTAAATATAAATGTATATATTTTATAGGAATAAAAATATATAAATTATGATAAAAATATCTTATATGCATGCATATATGGTGATGTGCAGTGTGGGAGTGCACATATTTTCTATAACGTGTTATGTCGAAGTGCATAGATATGTTATGACGTACAATGCTATCACATGTTTTATGACTGCGATATGGGGGTGTACGAATATATTATAACGAGCTATGTGGTAGTGCATGTATATATTATGACGTTCGGTGTGAGAATATATATATATATATATATATATATATATATAATAATAATAATAATAATAATACATAATATGGGAATGCACGTATATATTATGATGACATATGATATAGGAGTGCACATATATATTATAATTTGAGGCATAGAAGTTCATGAATTTGCTATACTTCATGTGCATAAGCATCTTGAATTTTTGACATAGAATTTTATCATTTTATTTTGTATATACTATGTTATAGGGTTATGTTTGCTAAAGAAGTCATAGAATGAGGGTCTATATCATTAAATATCTTATGCTAATGATATAATGAATGCTCACTAGAATAAAACTATAAAGGCTTGTACTTACTAAGTAATTACTCACTATAAATCCTACATTGTAAGTAAGGATACTAGTACCATGCTAACACAAATATGAACAATAACCTTTGGGCAGTTTGTATGTATAAATTTTGGATATGTTATATTTATATTTTACTTTAGTTAGATGTTATTATATACAAGGGAAACTCTGTCATTTTATTTAGTAAGTTAGCAAATTTTAATTTTGACAATGCCTACTTTCAATTATACTCATATCAATAGCAGTAATAAAATTTGAAATATAACATCTACTTTAATCATGCATGTAGAGTATGGGTGAAACTAGGAGTAGATTATAGGTGGTACCACCTAGGGCAACTAATGTTAGGATCAATTGGCACTCACAGGATGGGGGTGAATTAGTAAAAAAAATTTTAACAAAAACTTTTCACTTGAAACAAGACAGGAAAATCGAAAGCTTTTCATTCAAGTAAAGCAAGTGAATGATTCAAAATAAAATGCTAAGTTTCTTGGAAGTGCTTGACTTGAAAACTTGCTTTCAATGAGTAACTAAAATTGGAAGCGTCACTTGATATTTTGTTGAACACAATTAAGAATCCGACAATTACAAGTAGTAAATGAAACAAATAAGAAACACTTACAATTTATAGTGTTCAGCCTCAATCTTGGCCTAGTCTACTTCTCAAATCCTCCTCCTTGAGGCACACCGACGTCCACTATTGATCTCCTTTTGGTGAAGATCAAACCCTTACAATCTTACAAGGGAGACAAGAACTTTACAACTCTTAGCTCACTCCCTTCCCCTTTTCTTTTTCTTACACTTCACATAAGATTTTTATAATTTTTATCCCAAACGTGTTGTTTTGAATGCAAGAAAACTTGGAATATTTATAGTCCTAAATGGCTTCAAAATTTTTGAGCCAAAATTTAAACATACCCGAAAAATCTTGGTACAGGTGGTTCAGCCGCAAGCTTGGGCGGGTCAACTGCTGAAGGTACCCAGAATCCAGAGTACGGGCGGTTTAGTCGTCCAGCCTGTGCAGTTCAACCGTTGATAGCCGCCTGAAATCCTGGTACGGGCAGTTCAGTTGCTCGAAAACCTGAGCAGCATCGGTTGAACCATCGCTCACCAACGGTTCATCCATCGAGAATCCTGAAAAAGTGATTCCCTTCACTTTTTCAGTCCCGATTTGAACCATCAGTTGATCAATCCCCTAGTCAACTAATTGAGCTCGACCTAAGCTCAATCACACCCCATGATGGACTCGGTTGCCTTATTAAGTTGATTTGGGTTCCTTCCAAATCACACTTATTCATGACTCAATATTATACTATGACTTAAGGATTACAATCATACATAACCACCAAGCTTAATGACCTCACTCCTGCAATCCGGTAACCTCCGGCATTCCTTGCGGCGAGTCTCACGGTCTTCCTCCGGTAATCTCTCGGCATATTCCTAGCGATCTTCTCGATACCTTCAGTGAAGTCCTAGCGAACTCTTGGCGAGCTCTCACCGTATCGTCTAATCCTTGGCCCGATGCTTAAGCTTGATCTTGGGTCATGTCTGATATGTAATTTCTTTTTACTGACATGGTTAAACCTGAACAATGCTAACTATAACCTGATTAATTACAATCAACATAGTCACAAATCCTCTTCAAGACCTTCCCAACTCCCGACAAGTCTTTCGGCTACCCCCGACAATCTTCCGGCGAGTCTCGGTCTTCTTTCAGTGAACTCCCTTGCGCCATCCTGACAAGCTCCCGAGACCCCTCAGCGAGCTCCCAACGCACTCCAAGCGAGTTCCTGACTGCATTGTCCGAACCTCGGCCCGATGCTTGGACTTGACTCTGGCCAAACCTCTTATTGTAATAATCTCTCTGTCATAGTTAATCCTACATCAATCAACTCTAACAACTTTATTAGATCAAACACTCATTAATTGATTTCTTCATCAAAATTCGAGATTCAACAATCTTCTCTTTTTGATGATGACAATCAATTAATGACAAGAGTTAATCCTAACTCCCCCTAAATCTATGTCATAATAAAGAAAACTTAAATTTAAGAGAACCACACCCTCTTGAATTCAAGTATCATGAAACAAATCATATTATAAGCAAATTTCAACATGAATTTGCATCAAGTTATCGAATCATAAATGTCAAAAAGAATTATACATCCATATCCAAGATATCCAAGTATATCATCAATATCATATGTCATCAATGTATATCATTAATATCATATGTCACTAATATATATTTCTCCCCCTTTGTCATCAATAAAAAGGTGAAAAATATAGCTAATAATTTTAAAGCACATGATGACATTACTCTCCCTTAGTAAAATAGAATATGCATTATAAAATTTTCTCCCTCTTCGTAATTAATAAGGAGAGACACAAGGAAAGAGTTGTGAAACCATCGTTAAGAAGAGCACTTAATAAATTTTAAAAAGAATATTAAGATGAGCTCAAAAAAACTATTTTAATCACATCATATGCAATACATCATATCATCATAATAAAATTATGATTATTATTCTAAATCATCATGTAAATTTCAAAATCAACATGTATTATCATCATTCATATATTCTCCCCCTTTGTCATCAACAAAAAGGAGAAGTGCAATTAGCAAATTTTGATATATGAAAGCTTAGCAATTTAATAATTTTTTCATCACTTTAGAACATGCAAGCTAGTGAGTTCTTTCTTCTCTTTTGAGAAGTGTATGCTAGCAAATTTTTGCTTCTTTTGCAATATTCAAGCTAGCAATTTTACATAAAGGAAGTTAACAAGTTAGCAAGTGTTACTTCTCTTAGTATGTTTTTTTCTAAAAATGTGAGGTTAAGCAAAAAAAATTATTCTCTTAAGATAGCACTTCTTGCTTCTCTTTTGAGATGAGCAAGCTAGCAAGTTTTGCTCCCTCTTTATCATTGTCGAAAAAAAGGGATGGTTATTATAAATTATTAAAAATCACTCATTCAAGAGGTAGTATTCTTAATTAAGGTATCTCATAACCCTATGCTCCTAATTTGATAGATGTATCACTCCCTAGCATAATCGATCATTAAGGAATGTGGACTTTCATTGGTATATTCATTTTTGAGTTCAATCACATAAGTATAAGTTAATTCACTGTAAAATAGTAGTCATATAGATTCTTGTATATATAATATATTTTGGAAAACATGTTTCGACTGATATTATTATCATGAGTTTGTCATGAGCTAAATATAAATGTATATATTTTATAGGAATAAAAATATATAAATTATGATAAAAATATCTTATATGCATGCATATATGGTGATGTGCAGTGTGGGAGTGCACATATTTTCTATAACGTGTTATGTCGAAGTGCATAGATATGTTATGACGTACAATGCTATCACATGTTTTATGACTGCGATATGGGGGTGTACGAATATATTATAACGAGCTATGTGGTAGTGCATGTATATATTATGACGTTCGGTGTGAGAATATATATATATATATATATATATATATATATAATAATAATAATAATAATAATAATACATAATATGGGAATGCACGTATATATTATGATGACATATGATATAGGAGTGCACATATATATTATAATTTGAGGCATAGAAGTTCATGAATTTGCTATACTTCATGTGCATAAGCATCTTGAATTTTTGACATAGAATTTTATCATTTTATTTTGTATATACTATGTTATAGGGTTATGTTTGCTAAAGAAGTCATAGAATGAGGGTCTATATCATTAAATATCTTATGCTAATGATATAATGAATGCTCACTAGAATAAAACTATAAAGGCTTGTACTTACTAAGTAATTACTCACTATAAATCCTACATTGTAAGTAAGGATACTAGTACCATGCTAACACAAATATGAACAATAACCTTTGGGCAGTTTGTATGTATAAATTTTGGATATGTTATATTTATATTTTACTTTAGTTAGATGTTATTATATACAAGGGAAACTCTGTCATTTTATTTAGTAAGTTAGCAAATTTTAATTTTGACAATGCCTACTTTCAATTATACTCATATCAATAGCAGTAATAAAATTTGAAATATAACATCTACTTTAATCATGCATGTAGAGTATGGGTGAAACTAGGAGTAGATTATAGGTGGTACCACCTAGGGCAACTAATGTTAGGATCAATTGGCACTCACAGGATGGGGGTGAATTAGTAAAAAAAATTTTAACAAAAACTTTTCACTTGAAACAAGACAGGAAAATCGAAAGCTTTTCATTCAAGTAAAGCAAGTGAATGATTCAAAATAAAATGCTAAGTTTCTTGGAAGTGCTTGACTTGAAAACTTGCTTTCAATGAGTAACTAAAATTGGAAGCGTCACTTGATATTTTGTTGAACACAATTAAGAATCCGACAATTACAAGTAGTAAATGAAACAAATAAGAAACACTTACAATTTATAGTGTTCAGCCTCAATCTTGGCCTAGTCTACTTCTCAAATCCTCCTCCTTGAGGCACACCGACGTCCACTATTGATCTCCTTTTGGTGAAGATCAAACCCTTACAATCTTACAAGGGAGACAAGAACTTTACAACTCTTAGCTCACTCCCTTCCCCTTTTCTTTTTCTTACACTTCACATAAGATTTTTATAATTTTTATCCCAAACGTGTTGTTTTGAATGCAAGAAAACTTGGAATATTTATAGTCCTAAATGGCTTCAAAATTTTTGAGCCAAAATTTAAACATACCCGAAAAATCTTGGTACAGGTGGTTCAGCCGCAAGCTTGGGCGGGTCAACTGCTGAAGGTACCCAGAATCCAGAGTACGGGCGGTTTAGTCATCCAGCCTGTGCAGTTCAACCGTTGATAGCCGCCTGAAATCCTGGTACGGGCAGTTCAGTTGCTCGAAAACCTGAGCAGCATCGGTTGAACCATCGCTCACCAACGGTTCATCCATCGAGAATCCTGAAAAAGTGATTCCCTTCACTTTTTCAGTCCCGATTTGAACCATCAGTTGATCAATCCCCTAGTCAACTAATTGAGCTCGACCTAAGCTCAATCACACCCCATGATGGACTCGGTTGCCTTATTAAGTTGATTTGGGTTCCTTCCAAATCACACTTATTCATGACTCAATATTATACTATGACTTAAGGATTACAATCATACATAACCACCAAGCTTAATGACCTCACTCCTGCAATCCGGTAACCTCCGGCATTCCTTGCGGCGAGTCTCACGGTCTTCCTCCGGTAATCTCTCGGCATATTCCTAGCGATCTTCTCGATACCTTCAGTGAAGTCCTAGCGAACTCTTGGCGAGCTCTCACCGTATCGTCTAATCCTTGGCCCGATGCTTAAGCTTGATCTTGGGTCATGTCTGATATGTAATTTCTTTTTACTGACATGGTTAAACCTGAACAATGCTAACTATAACCTGATTAATTACAATCAACATAGTCACAAATCCTCTTCAAGACCTTCCCAACTCCCGACAAGTCTTTCGGCTACCCCCGACAATCTTCCGGCGAGTCTCGGTCTTCTTTCAGTGAACTCCCTTGCGCCATCCTGGCAAGCTCCCGAGACCCCTCAGCGAGCTCCCAACGCACTCCAAGCGAGTTCCTGACTGCATTGTCCGAACCTCGGCCCGATGCTTGGACTTGACTCTGGCCAAACCTCTTATTGTAATAATCTCTCTGTCATAGTTAATCCTACATCAATCAACTCTAACAACTTTATTAGATCAAACACTCATTAATTGATTTCTTCATCAAAATTCGAGATTCAACAATCTTCTCTTTTTTATGATGACAATCAATTAATGACAAGAGTTAATCCTAACTCCCCCTAAATCTATGTCATAATAAAGAAAACTTAAATTTAAGAGAACCACACCCTCTTGAATTCAAGTATCATGAAACAAATCATATTATAAGCAAATTTCAACATGAATTTGCATCAAGTTATCGAATCATAAATGTCAAAAAGAATTATACATCCATATCCAAGATATCCAAGTATATCATCAATATCATATGTCATCAATGTATATCATTAATATCATATGTCACTAATATATATTTCTCCCCCTTTGTCATCAATAAAAAGGTGAAAAATATAGCTAATAATTTTAAAGCACATGATGACATTACTCTCCCTTAGTAAAATAGAATATGCATTATAAAATTTTCTCCCTCTTCGTAATTAATAAGGAGAGACACAAGGAAAGAGTTGTGAAACCATCGTTAAGAAGAGCACTTAA
Organism: Ensete ventricosum; assembly: GCA_029747655.1. Taxonomy (NCBI): domain Eukaryota; kingdom Viridiplantae; phylum Streptophyta; class Magnoliopsida; order Zingiberales; family Musaceae; genus Ensete; species Ensete ventricosum. Next base: position 20,481,033 of record JAQQAF010000009.1, read on the forward strand.
TAAATTTTAAAAAGAATATTAAGATGAGCTCAAAAAAACTATTTTAATCACATCATATGCAATACATCATATCATCATAATAAAATTATGATTATTATTCTAAATCATCATGTAAATTTCAAAATCAACATGTATTATCATCATTCATATATTCTCCCCCTTTGTCATCAACAAAAAGGAGAAGTGCAATTAGCAAGTTTTGATATATGAAAGCTTAGCAATTTAATAATTTTTTCATCACTTTAGAACATGCAAGCTAGTGAGTTCTTTCTTCTCTTTTGAGAAGTGTATGCTAGCAAATTTTTGCTTCTTTTGCAATATTCAAGCTAGCAATTTTACATAAAGGAAGTTAACAAGTTAGCAAGTGTTACTTCTCTTAGTATGTTTTTTTCTAAAAATGTGAGGTTAAGCAAAAAAAATTATTCTCTTAAGATAGCACTTCTTGCTTCTCTTTTGAGATGAGCAAGCTAGCAAGTTTTGCTCCCTCTTTATCATTGTCGAAAAAAAGGGATTGTTACCATGTTGCAAAACTTTTTTCATTACATTATTTTTCAAATCATCACATGAAATATATAAAACAAATTAACATGATGATGAGGTATGCAATTCATGAAGACAAATTGTGAATTTTAAGAGATAAATCATCGGAGAAACAAATAAAATATTTTGATTCATGCATAAGAAATCTCAAGTTGTTAAAATCATGATTGATATAAAAAAAAAATTCTTTTAAATAATATGAGAATATATAATAATAGATTTTGATTCATAAAGGATTTTAAGTTACAATTCCGATGAATCAAAATCATGATATAGGTAAAGAACTTATTTAATTTTAAAATTATCAAAATCACTTTCAAGAGATTCAAAATGAAATTAATAGACTTATCGGTCTCTTGAAATGCTAGTGATTTCATTTATTCACTTTATGTGAACAAGAAGTAAAATCAAGGTTGAAAATTATCACAAAAATACTTAATTTTATAGATGTAAATTTTATAGACGTAAATATCAAAATCTAAGAAAAAATCAAAGAGCTACATATGCAATTTAATTTATCTTATGTAAATTTCAAGTAATGTAGCAAATCATGCATTTTGCATGTAAAATTTAAAATTTTCTTCTAAGCAAATTGTTTCTCATTCAATATTATCATATCCAATTTACTTCTAACCACTTTTATCTCCCACTTTTTGTCATTATTAAGAAAGAAATATAATTGCATAATTTCTTCTTAAAGTTCATATTCAAATTACATCAAAAAATATAAGGAGATCATGTCATAAATTAAATCTTTAAGTAACAAAAGACATGATTTAAATTAATAAATTTGCCCCTCATTATTTGTGAATTTCAACAAAACTAATCAACAAATCTTATGTATTCAAAATTTCAAGTAAACATAGAAACCTAATCATGCAAATCTCATGTATTTATAATTCATAATTTTCTTTTTAGCAAATCGCTCCTCATCCAATTGAAAGTTGTTCATAATCAAAGTATTTAAATTCATTATTGCAAAATATCACTTTAGTCTCTCCCTTAGCCATTGTAGAAGTAGCAATTAGAAAGTTTATGTAAAGTTCATAATCAAAATATTTATGTAAAGATTTCAAGTTTCATTTTCTAAACTTGCCAAAATCATGACTTATTCAAGTTCAAATCATCAAAATCACTTTCATAGTTCAAGAGATTCATAAAAAATAATATAATCGATTCATTAATCTCTTTTTAAAAAATTTATAAGATAAAAAAATTTACAAGAAAAATATATTCTCTTTTTATTTCATACCAACATGTCTTTGTCTTTTAAGCCAAATAAAAAAACATGTATCATTATTTAAAACTGAAAAAAAACTTTCATTACAGCAAAGATCTATAAGCCATAATTACAAAGATCATTATGTATAATTTTGAAATATAAACTTATTAAACACAATCACTATGCATCATTAAATCATTAAGCATGGTTTCATTGAACATAAAATATCTTCAATCAAAATTTAACCTATCTCAATTTCAACTTTTAAATGAGTCTAACTCTTTACACATAGTGCAATGAGTTAAAAAACTCATTTCCAAATTTTTATTTATTTCATATTCAAATTCAAAATTAATATTTCATTTAACAATACACATTCAATCTCAACATATAATTTTTCAACCATTTAAATCAATTATTCAATAATGATATTTAACTTAGCCAAAACATCATAATATTTAAATCATTTAACAATAGCCTTTGCATTTAAATCAATAAATATTTAAGCCAATGATTTTGAACCTATCATTCAATCATAATCATCATTAAAATCTTTCTTTCATAAATTTAAATTTAGATAAAGTCTCTAAATCATTTTTGTATTAGCAGGCCAAAGTTAGAGCAATCAAGATTAATGAGTTATCCAAATATCTCAAATCATGTGTCTTGAGTATCTATATTTAAAACACTACTTAGTTACCTAATTAAGTATCCAACAACTACGGTATTACCTATGGCGATGGTAGCACCATCAATGTTAGTGTTGTGACTTTATATCAAAAATTATAATAATAGTATGGTGCATAGTCAGCGATATTATCACCCATACCCCAAAACCACGTAAGCTTAGATTTTTGACTCAATTTTTTGAAGCCTTTTGGATGCTAGTATGGTTGATAAAGCATATAATTCTTGAGTTTTTCAAGCATTATAACTCTTTCTTTGAATTTTATTTGAGTCTCCTTCACCCTCTTGAGTTATATTATGATTTTAAGTTATATAACGCGAGAGCTCTCTAACAAAACATTAAGTAAAAATATTCTCTCCTAAGTTTAGAAATAAAAAAAAATATAATAAGCGAATTTGATCTTTACTTATGATAAGGTAGATTATCGGTGGAAGCCGATAGTATCAAAGATAGATGAATTAAAAATAGACATATTTCAGGAAAACCAAATCACTATAAATCAATGTGTCCGACTTGTGTTTAATTACTTACCTGTTATCATTCATTATGCTTATATTTCTTACTCACATTCAATAATTTATTATCATATTTTTTTTATATATTTTTCTAATGATAAAAAATTGAGTCAGTTAAAATTTATAATAACATTAATTCACCTCCTCTTAGGATACCAAAGTAATATCAAAACAAAATTCTCTCAATTAGATTAACACTAATAGAGACATATTAGTCTTTCTAGATAATCAAGAAGACTATTCTATTATACATCCTCACATGTTTAATGAGTGGACTACACATATTAAGAAATTAGAATGATTTTTTTTTTTTACTTTTTATGTATTATGATTTATGAAATATTATTGAGCTTAATTTTTAAAAATTTACTATACTGATGGATGAATAAAATTATTTTGAAAAGAAAATATTTTCGTTAAATACTAAACTACGAGTGTTTCTTTCAAAAGAAACGAAGTTAGTTGAATTTATACTTGCGACATATTACATGATATATAAGACATACTTGAAGTTAACACGAAGAAACTAGTAGAGTAAATAAATCTAAAATTAATCTTTTAATTCATAGTTAAACTTTTAAAATGATACCAAGTAAATCTGTTTGTGATATATACACTTGCTTTACAAATATTATCAATGGATCAAAAAATTTTGAATTTTTTATGTATGATCTTAAGGATTTTTCTCAAAAGTTAAAATTCAAAAATAATGATGATCCAAAAAGTTAAATATTTCAATATCATTCCTCTTAAAGAATTCATAGGAAACTCGAGTAATGATAATAAAGGTATGACACCACACAAAAGATCTAATAAGTTCATGAAAAGAATTAACATAAATTAATTTAAAAAAGATAAGATCAAAACTAATATAATCATATGCTATGAGTATGAAAGACAAGGATACTTCATTACCAAGTGTCTACAATTGAAGAAGTCATCGTTACTAAAGAAGAAAAACAAACTTAAACATACGATGAATCAAGTTAATCAGTGATATAATAGAAATTATATAATAAAATTAAAAAGATTAGTAAAATATATAGTTCATTATTAAAGAGATATCTACAAGTTATTGAGTTTCTAAAACCTTTTGCTTTACACTGTTATTGCAAAAAAATTGTATGCTCGTATGCTCATATGAGTATATAATTATATAAAATTAAACTAATAAAAGCACAATTACAGAAACTAATGCAAAACTGAATTTTATTTATTTTATAGAAGTGCAAATAAAGTGCACAACTACTAAAAATATAATTAAAAAATCCATTGTGACCAAACAAAAAAAAAAAAAAAAAAAAAGAACAAGTCAAAAAGAACGTGATGCGAACTGGTTTTCTGTCTCCATGTGAGTTAGCCGCCATGGTCACGACTAGCTGCACTCCATGTTTTCATGCCCAAATGTTCGTGTCAATAACAAGTTTGTCAACTCTGTACGACTCATTTAGACCATTGTGTTTACTCAACCACTCATGAAACAATTAAAACATTGAAGCAAACTTGATATAGTCAGATATATAATATATATAATGAGAGGCTCTTTCTTAATCATACATATATATTTAAAATTTTAATACTTTAGGTATAAATGTAAGGGTCAATTGATCAAAAATATAACTACTAATAATAATAACAATAATAATAATAATAATAATATATTACGATCTTAATAGCACAAAGAAGAGAGATGAATTAGTGTAATAGGATCTTTAATTGATTGCTTAAGTTAAATTACAAGTAAAGAGAATAAAATTAAGTCAAGTAAAAAAACAAATAAAGAGAGTTAAATCAATTTATAGTTTGATTATAAATTATAAAATACTTCAAGTAATTCTTTATGCCATAAGAAAGTTTCATGGGAGTGAAATATCTCATTTTGAAAAAATGGGCATAATTTGTAGTTTCTTCTTTATTGATTTGTTCTTTCTTTCTAACTTCCTGGACTCATCCAATGTTTGTTGCTTTGAGTGCTACTTTCTTTTTCTTTTGGGTTAAAGATCTCTTCAATTCTAGATACTTATTTTTTTAAGTGTCTTAGCTTTTCATATTTGTAATATATGTCCTGCGATCACTTTTATTCTTTCATTCTTTTCTTGTTAGATTTTTCTTATTTTTCCACATAACTTTCTGAATTGTAAGAAGTGTTATGTCTTAATCATTAACACTTGAGCTTTAGCTCAAGTAATCTTCTTTAGATCTGGGAGCAATATCCTTCATTTTCCTTTAACGGTTTTTTTACTTCTTCATCATGTGTTTTACATATTATTTTATAAGTCATCTAAGATCATATGAATTTTTCAAGAGGATGGTTATTTAGGACTTTAGCTTCAATAATCATAATTACTTTTGAATCTTAATTTTTGGAAAAAGATATTAAAATCTTACTAACCAATTCAAAATTAGTATAGTTATTACCAAAAGTTTTTAATCCATTGACAACATTTGTGAAATAGGTGTATCACCGATAAATTTACTTAGCTTTATTTTAAAGAATTTATAATTATGAACAAGAAGATTAATCTTATAGTCCTTTCCTCTATTGCTTCCTTCGTATGTCTTCAAAAATATATTATATGTCACATATGCTATCATAATTAGAAACTTGATTAAATTTTATTTTTATCTAAGGTACAAAATAAAGCATTCGTAACTTTAGCATTTAAAAAAAAAATTTAAAATTATTTATTCACCCATCGATTTAGTAAATTTTTAAAACTAAATTTGATAACATTTCATATCATAATCCATAAAAAGTAATAAAATATTTATTAATATTTTTTAATAAGTATAATTCATCTCATTGAATATGGAAGTACGTGTGATAGAGTATCCTCTTGATTAATACAAATATCTCTCTTAGGTATTATCCAAAGAGAGAATTTGATTTCATACTAATTGTTAGATTCTTAATGAAACTAAGAGAGAGGGTGAATTAGTGCAAAAACATTTTTAATCAATCTTAAAACTTGATCAAAAAATTAATACATTTTAGAAACTCAATTGATACTAATAATAATACTAAGTTATATGAAAAAAGATAAATAAAAAAAGGTAAACTAATTTATAGTGACTCGGTCTTCTCAACCTACATCCAATCTTGATTTTTCTTCCATTATGGTTATCAACTTTCACTAACGATCTTGATCTTATTTCTAACGAGTGAAGATTAACTATTGTTGTTATAATTTTTTTATTTTTAAACTTAGGAGATGTCCTTCACACTCTTTTTACACAAGAAATCTCTCACATTGTATAACTTAGAATTATAACTAAACTCAAAAGGAAGAGGAAACTCAAACTATACTCAAAACAAGAGCTTGTAATACTTCACTAGCTCAAGAATGAATACTCTATAAGCAAGCCTAAGTGGGATTTTTATAAGCCTCAAAAGTCTTCAAGAATGGAGCCAAATATTCAAATCCTTGAAATTTCAAGGTACGAACAGTATTACCATCGCAACACTACTATCAAAACAACTTTTTAACACAATTGTAATTTTAGACTTTGATAGTTTTACCATCATAATTTTTAAATTTTAGATGTACTATAATTGGCCTAGGTAGTACTATTATTATCATAGGTAATACCACCATCGGAAAGGTTGATAAAGAACAAATAATGGGTATCGATTGACTAAAGCGATATTACCTTCAAGTGTTCTGGTACCATTGCTCAAGTCTAGTTTAGGCCAATGATCTGGCTTCCTAATAAGCCTAAGTTGACCTTCTTTTAAGCCCAATGGCTTTTTTGAAAAGCTAACTTACTTCATCTCAATACCGGCTCAAATTGGTTCAAAATAATCTCAATCAAGACCTCGAGAAATCAATCATTCATCTGACACATCTTTGAGGCTTTTGGTACATTATCCATTCTTCTAACATGTCATTTGATCTTCTGGTACTTCGTCCAAACCTCCAGCCCATTGTCATTCTCTTTGGCATATCACGTATTTCTATGTCTTTTGGTACGATTTTTTAACGACATTCAATTTTCTGACTTAACATATGATCTTTCTGGCACAATATCAAAACCTCTAGCATAAAGTCTGATCATTGGCACATCAACTAATCCTTCAACTTAACGTTCCATTTTTGATACGATAATTTGATATGGGAAGGATATGATTATAACTTATGTGTAGGCCTCGTTATGATTTATGTGTGAGAGGTGGGTTGGGGGGTAACCTTATGACGTAAAAATATATCCCAAAACTCTTAGAAATATATTTAATCTTGATTTAATTGAGTAAAATAAAAAGCCATCATATTAATGAAGGGATTGATAGATCATCATGTAGAAAGTGTGGCCTAACTTGCTAATTGTACTAAAAGAAAAAGATTGTTACACATGTGAGGTCCTATTTTATACTTGCTCAAAAAATAAAGAGATGGTTTTGGTACAACTTTGCAGATGAAAAATACTTGACCTTGTATTATATAACAATCGCCCCAATAGGAATCTTCTCTTGATTGTATCATTTACTGTAGGAAGAGATCACCTCAGTACCTAATTGCCCCTTTCCCTGTTCAATGGTCACAAACATCATTTAAAGAGGATGACAAGGACTACAGTACAACCACATAAAATAATACCATAATTTTCTTGGTTGGAGTAGCTACTCAAGTAAGATATCACAGGCGTATGAACCTCGTGAATGCTTCTATATGCAGTGTATCTGATAACTGGGAATTCTTTTATTCTTTTACCTGCATAGAAATAGTTTATCTTGTACCATGTGGTTAGATCTACACACTAAATAATGAATGCATAAGCTTTGATTTGGATCCAGCTTCATTCATCAATTCAACATGAACAAATCATCAATTTCATGTGAGAACCAAGGTTGAGAACACAAGTTAAATATATGAAAATGGCGACTCCTCGTGCTTTGCAAGCTTAGTATTTCTATGTCTTTGTGGTTTAAAAAAAGGTGGCAAAGATCTCTTTGGATTCATCTAATGCAGCAACAAAGCTTACAAAAACGTCTGTCTTCCTTTCTCTTTGATGAAGCATCAAACACTTTGATTCATACATGTTATTACACCTCTTATCAAAATCAACAAACATAATATGGTACCTATAAAATATTTAAAGATCGAAATATGCTATGGAATATATCATATGGTTGATTTTTATGACAGGAATGACAACGGCTAGAGTCTACGTGAATTTTAATATATTCACATCAAAAATGATAACATGACTTTGGTACTGAATTATTTTCTATATGAAACTGTCTCACATCTGATTAAAAGGTATTCAAACTCAATTAGATCAAATAGTATAGAATTAGAGTCAGGTAATTTCTTGTTTTGTAAACTTTTGTATTCGACAACATGTGAGATAGACGTAGGATTCGTGCTTGATATCCAATATAAATATACATATCTAATATTTTAGATTGAATTTTGAATCATATTCTGCGTTATTGATATTATTATCATACCATTAATATAATTATTGATCTCAATAAAAATACTATTTATATATAGTTCAATAATAAATTTATAGAGATGACCGAGATCATCTTTCCTAATTTTAACATCGTCAACCAAATTATGTAAAACATCAGAATCAATCTGAGCATCTGATTCCACCAGTCAATCAGTTCCACTAGAAGTCTATCCTTCCAATTCATTTTTTTTTGTTTTTTTGTGGACCATCCATTTTTCAGATAATTAAAATTAAATTCCAATTAATAGATTCCTATATTATGTATAGTTTTGACAATTCCAAGTGGAGACATTTATATCCCAATTAAGCATACAAGTCAACAATTATACTTATTCATGCACAAAACATAAAACAAGCAAATTAACAAAAGAAAATAAAAATAATTATTAAAAATAATAGGAAAAAAATTGGAGCACTTATTAAAGTAGGTAGGAAAAAAAAAAAAAAAAAACACTGAAGCATGAGGGTAAGTATAGACCGGCGTTCTGTAATTCTATATAGAAAAGGTTTGTATTTGCTTCTTCCACCGCCTCCTGCATTGCTTTTCTCCTCCCATAATTGGCAAGAGGAGCTCTACTGCCCCTTTTCCAGGCCAAAAGGATCGCCCAGCCGCCGGAGGAGATGTGAGCGCTCCGGCGGCGGAGGAGATGGCGCGGGACGCGTTGGCGGCGGTAGCGGACACGCAGGCCGCGCTCAAGAAGAAGACGGCGTCTCCGAGGAGCTGGATTCTGTTCGACTCCAGCGGGGAAGACATGATCTTGGACGCCGACAAGTACGCGATCATGCACCGGGTGCAGATCCACGCGCGCGACCTCAGGATCCTGGATCCCCTCCTCTCGTACCCTTCCACGATCTTGGGACGGGAGCGAGCCATCGTTCTCAATCTCGAGGTAGGAATTCTTTGTGGAATTCGGTTGAATTGTGCTTGGCTTCGATTAATTTGGCGGCTTTTTTTCCTTCTTTTGGCTGACTTGTGCTTTCCTGGCTTTTGGTTTTGGAAATCAGCATATAAAGGCGATCATCACCGCGGACGAGGTAACGATGCAAAGCTAAAGTTAGTCTTTCTTATGCAACAAAATTTGTTGCTCTTTAAACCCAAAAGCTTCTTTTACTTTAGCTTCTCATCAACTCGTTATCAAATAATTTCCTTTTGGAGCAATCAACGGTGTGGAGGACGCACTGATGCAAAACCTTCTATTTTTGCCTTATTTAAGGCATGCGAATCTAGAATTTGTTGTTTGTGGCACGTATTTTGATGTTTTGAGATGCCTTCTTAACAAAGAGCATTAATTGTTGTTCTATGAAAAGAAGTAGAAAACAGGAGATATTGTCATGTTCTGAAATTGTGTGTTTGGTAGTGGAATGAAACAGAGTTAAATAGCTTTAGATATCACTTATAGCGTTTATGGTTAACTTGGCCTTTTGTGTGCCTGTGCATGTGCTTCCGTGTGGTAAAACAGTAAGAAAGAAAGCTTGACTCATGTTTAGTGGCCAAGATTTTCAGCTTTAATTGTTAGATTCTATTGCTAATCTAGTGCTGAGTTATTGAGGGTGGTTTTTTGCAATGGCATGTTAATATGCGAAGTGTGTTCCTGACTAGGTTTTGCTTAGGGATCCAACTGAAGAAAATGTTATTCCTATTGTGGAAGAGCTTCGTAGACGACTACGATCAGACAATGTTATCAACCAAGCACATGGTGAAGGGAGAGAGAACATAAATGGTCAGCATGACGTAGAAGGTGTTGAAGAAGATGGTATGCTATATTTACCATACCATTATAAATGGTCAACATACTTTCAGTTTGCTACTTGTTAGCACATTATAACACAGAGTCAAGACTAATTTATGGGCCCATGTGAACGAAAAACTTTTCATACTGTCTCTGTTTACATTTTTGCCATATTAATTGGCAATTGCTTAATTGGTTGATTGCATTTAAAGAGTGTAATTGGTCATTTGATGGGACTTCACCAATTTCATTATCTAATAATGGCTGATATGGAAAAAGTGTATTTGTTGATGTACAACTATAATATGAATTTTTTAAAGATCAAAGCTTGATGTTACTCATACAATCTGATCATTTTGTTATTAGATAGTTTGAACCCTAAGTTGACTAGTTTCTTGTTATATTCAAAATCAGTGTGCTATGAGTATATGATAAAAAGTTTTTGGAATTACTTTAGGAATCAGTGTGCTATTGGACATGTAACCCCAATTTGGTATCTGCCATCTAGGAATCACTCTTCCAGTTCTTATGATAATAATTTTTTGGAATCATGGTATCATACCTAAAATATTGATCTGGTGGTAGCATACTAGACCTGCTTATCAAAGGCTAAGGGTTTGAAACCTCATCCAACATATTCTAGAAGATGTTAGGCAGCATAGCTAGTAAAGATATTGATTGTTGACATCAAAGTCCGTAGATCAAATTTCATCTTCTCCGCTTACTCTTGGCTTAAACAAAAGCAGAAAATAGAATTGAATCCTAATGAACTGTGTTGATCATAATACTGGGCATGTGCATAAGCATGTGACTAGTGCAAGACAGAATGTATATTGTCATAATGAGGCAATCCAGAAAATGAATTTTTGCTCAAGGCATAGATAGACTGATTTGTAGCCACTTTATGGGACAACATATGAACTGTGCTTTATATATCCTGATGGATTGCATGGGTCTCAATTTCTCTATTATTGATTTTATCAGTTTATGCTTACAACTCTTTATTCTTCTTCTTTACCTTCTGGATTTCTGTTTGCTTGCAAATTACTCTCAATTTTTCTGTTATTGAGCTATATCAGTAATTAACTCATCTTCAACCTCTACCTATTCTCCTATTCTGGATGGACATTTGGAGAATGTATACGGCTCGTATTGGTTTCAGAAATATGAAATCATAACCAAAAAATTCTTTATTGTATGACATGTCATAAACAAATCTTTTGTCAATATACTCATCATTCCATCTCTGCAGAACAATAAAAAATCTGAAACAATGTGCAGTTTCCTTCATATGATACTTATAATTGAGACTATGAGAGAGACATGCTTCTGAAAATCTACTTATGTGTTGCCTATACACTATATTGGAGACACTTAACCATCAATTTTATTAGTTGGGTCAATCACTTTGTGAAAAATGTATAATGTGGTTACAGTTAACACTTGAAATTGTATGCCATATTCCATCCTCCATTATGGCTAATTTTGTCTCCTATTGCACTTGGTACATCTTATGCTAATTACTACAGAAATAATGATTTTTTGGTGTATCTATAGTTATTATTGATACATCTCCCTAAAGAATTTAGATGTCATTTGTAGAATCACCCTTTGAGTTTCGCGCCCTGGAAGTTGCTTTAGAAGCTATTTGCAGCTACCTTGATGCACGCACTACTGAACTAGAGACTGCTGCTTACCCTGCCTTAGATGAGCTGACTTCCAAGGTAATGCCAGACTTCCTCTTCATCAATATCCTCACTGCAATGGTTTAAATTCTATATCAGAAAATAACTGAAAATTAAAGATATCCTTGGCATATTGCAAGCTGTATAAAGAGGCATTTGACATGTTGGCTTATATAAACCAGCAAAGTAGGTGATATCAATTATTTTGTTTATTGACCAAATTCAAGAGAAGATACCCTGTGGATTTTGTTTATTGCTAATGATTGCTTGCATTAGACAGGAATGTTCATATAATTGCATGTTTAGGCATACCAGTCATGTGCCCTGTGCTTCTTCTTATTCAGACCTTCTGCACTAAATAGGTCCACTCCATGTTAGGGTCAGTGGTCCTATAAACACAAATACATCTGATGTTCTTCTATTTCTTTAACAATCCCGTGAGTTAGCTGCCCCTTGAGTTGAGTTTTTAGTCTCCATTATGTGAATAAATATAGTTTTATTCCTTTTTACCCTCATGTCCACATCATCATTTTTTTTTTGTTGTAAACATCTGATTTTCATCAGCCAGGTTTTGTTGTTTCTTCCACATATGATAGATAGGCTTTAATGCTGTGTTTCTTCCTTTTCTGAGGATGATATAGTTGATTATGGATTATTATGTCAATTTTGATACTTTCATGCCAAATCTTAGACATTATTGGCTATTTCCCTCTTAATGCACTTCTCTTATTTGTGGTAGAGAGGAGGTGTTCCAAGTTTTTAGCTTTAGATTATAGCTACTGCAATAATATTATAACAGAAAATTATTCAAGAATACAAAAAAAATGCAAATTTGATGATGGTAATTATTTCAGAAATTTAATATTTAATAATTTTCTTTCTTTCTGTATTAAGCATGCGAAGATTGTGAAGTCATACCAAGATAAAAACTCAATTATATTACTCATATTAAAGGGTTAGATGTCTGTATAAGGAAGTTGAAAGACAAATGAGTAGAAAGAAGTCCTAGAAGATAACACTTGTTCTATGTGGCAGTGGCAATGTAATTGAAAGATAATAAAGAAGTTATTGTGAATGTGAATGACAGTACTTCAAAATGCAATTATTATAGAGGAGATTAAACTTGAGCTTTTAATATAGGACTAGTATGATGGTCAAGTGAGAAAAAATTACCAAACAAGAATTTAAAGGGAACTATTTGTGAAGTTTATTGTGTATATTAAGTTTTAGATATGTATGTGCATATCTATATGCTTGCTAAGAGGCTGTAAAATAGGAATTAGGATTTTGCATCTAACGTCAAAATTATGAATAGAAATGTGCTGATGGAGAATGATGGTTGTTTCGGTTGTTGTACTTGAAACCGACAGTCATACCCTGTGGTCATCAAGATATGAAAATTATCTAAAGAATAAAATCAAAGGGTTCATCAAATCTTATCTAAATAAGACACATTATTGCTTCTTTTTTGTTCTTATTTGGTTGTGATGGTATATGATTTGTCCTTTCATGCTTATCAAACTGTCTATTTCTACTGGTACAATCTACTTATTTCTTCTAGCACAGTGGTAGAGAATTCTGTTTGCACAGAAGTATTATTTTTTCTAGTGTGTGGAGGACAAAAAAAGCACTCTTCTGCTTTGTACTAATTTATGCTTTTTTTTTTTCGTCCCTTTAATTGTTTGGTGATTGCAATTACATTGTGCAGATCAGCAGTCGTAACTTGGATCGGGTGCGCAAGTTGAAGAGTGCCATGACTAGGTTGACTGCTCGTGTCCAGAAGGTGTGTCTTGCCTTTTAATATGTCCCTTTTCTATTATTTGTATATGTTTTGTTTGTCAGTTTATTGTCAGTTAATATATATTTTTATTGTGGACTAACATGCTGATGCACTCAGTATGCCATTAGTAAAAATATGCTGTTAATATGCTGCTCAATGGATCAAATATTAGAATATTTAATGCTTGAGAAATATGCAGATTTGTGGATCACAAATCACATTCATTTGTATTAGCAACTCTTTTCAGATTCACATGACAAGCATTTTGTTCTGGCGTTGTGAAGGGTGTCAGTGGTTGCTGTAACTGTGTATGCTATATTAAGTTGTGCCTCGGCATGGTGTGCACACAAGATAAAATAATATATAAACATGTAAAAGAAATAAAAAGATTGCTATATATTAGATCTATCCATTCTCATATTGAAAAGAAAACTGAAAATGACATACGATTAACATAAGCAAAGTATTACTTCTCTCCAGAGGGCAGTCCTCTGATAATCTCCATCTTTGATTTCATTCACAACATGTTGTGATTCACCAGGTGAAGGTTGTTGTCCCATTGGTCACGTCATTGGCAAGGACTAGGATTATTACTTGTGCGTGAGAGTATAGAATAGCCACAAATTCAATTCGAAGTGGTAACTTCATCATGTTACCCCTTTTATCATAACCTTTTGCAAAAATAACCATAGAAAATAATAACCACTTGGTATTTGTACCAGAAATATCCCATACATAGTGTTAACAATGTCTAACTCCTTGTCATATGAATAAATCTAGGCAATAAACTAGGAAACAGCATTAGGGAAATTTTATATACAGATAACATTGGGACATTGTGTGTACAGATGACAATTGTGATTTATAAATGATGTTAATTAATTAGTTCATGATTCGATGGAGATTATCTATCCTGAATATTTATTTGTCGTCTACAGCATCCTGCATTATCCTTCTGTTTTGACATTGAAGCCAAAATGTACTGTCAATTTGGTCCATTAATGGGTTATCTATTTTTGTTGACCTAATGTCCTGTTTCTTTTCTTTCAGCTCAAACTACATAGCTTTTCAAAATTTGTATATAGCATCATTGAAGTCTGGAATGAAATGATGAGAATTCCATGAAATTGATTTGAAAAATCTAAAAGTTGGACTGAACATCAATCTTTCTTTATTCTTGCTATCTAACAATTCAGGCATTCATCGTGGTTAGAATGTAAACTTGTGGTGGCTCATGCTTTCTATGGAAGGACTTAAATTGCAGTTTGTAAACTTTATTGTCTATTTCAGCAATCACAAAATTCAGTGTGTTCACCAGGTAAGGGATGAGCTTGAACAGTTACTGGATGATGACGATGACATGGCAGATCTTTATTTGACAAGAAAACTGGCTGGAGCATCCTCTCCTGTCAGTGGTTCTGGTGTGCCTAACTGGCTCCCTGCTTCACCAACAATCGGTTCTAAGATATCCAGAGCAAGCAGGGCAAGTGCAGCAACCATACATGGAAATGAGAATGACGTTGAGGAGCTAGAAATGTTACTTGAGGTCATAGAACAACTTTTCTCTTTATTCATGATTCTTAAACTTCTAAGAGGAAAAAAGAAGATAGATGAATATTTACCTGCATATCGATGTCTAATTTTAAGGACTTTCTTAAACTACTCAGGCATACTTCATGCAAATTGATGGCACGTTGAACAAGTTGGCTACTGTAAGTCTTTGTAATTCTATGATTAGAGTCAGTGTCTGATTATTTCAACTTATTTGGATTCCTTCAAAATAAAAAGAAATGGTCAGGACATGTCATTCCCGTCTAATTTTCTTTCAGAATTTATCTTATTATTGTAAATATGTGCAAATTAAGTAACTAATAGAACTCTATTACTGGGATGCAAAATGCTAGTATGGTGAATCATACAACCATAAGTCCACAAAAGAAAAACAAAAGTGTTCACACATTATGAGCTATTGTATCAATAAATCATGAAGCTATAGTTCCAAAAGAAAATCAGTAGCAAAAATAAATGCTAATGATTATTTCAAACTATACAATGGTTTCTTGCTCAACTCCTCACTATTCTCTCAAATGCTTTCTGTTATATGTTAAAGTTTGATTATGTTGTGTAAGTTTATGTTACATAAATTAATTTTTTTTTTTCAAAAGTTGATGATAGAATGGTAAATCTTCTAATAAGGGAAACAAGTGGATAAGAATTTGGGCTATTGAGATGGAAATGACGATAGAAAAAGTTTATATGCTGGAGGACCTTCAGGAGTTGCGTAGGATAAAGAGAGAATTTGGAACCATCTCGTCATGTACTTTGATAATCTAGTGGCACTTTGGTAGTTAAAGTTTAATCTAACCTGTTTTGGTGAAACAAGTGGAAGACCATGGAAACCTGTATTCTATTTGAATCATTATATCTAGAAGAATTGAATTAGAGTGTCCTTTGACAGGAGCAAATATGTGTTTGAGATCAATAATGACATAATGTCAAAAGAGAAACTCAAACGAATACTTAAGGCAACTATAGTGGATATTTTTTAATTTTCATTTTGGTCAGAATTTCTATGCTTTTTTTCTATAATCTGCCATTTCTTATGTTGGTGAATGAATGATTCTGTATGATTAAGCTAACAGGCGTTTTCCATGTTGTGCTGCTATTTCTTTTTTAAATTAGTAAACCAGGAACTAGGGAAAGTATTTCTAGTGCATTGACTTTCATCTCTAATGCTTATCTAAGTGCCCTCTCCATGTTTCTGATGTAAATGCAAAAATGTGACCATTTTGGGTGTGTACGTTGCAGATGACGTTATCTTTTGTGTTGTATCATACTGTCTATATTATGTTTATGATTGTAAATTAGGTTGGAACAGAGATCATATCACTTTGCCCAGTTATTGAGACAACTAAAAACTTTCTTTCAGCTACGTGAATATATTGATGATACAGAAGACTATATCAACATCCAGGTATTCCCTCTCACTTGATTAGATCAATTGGCACAAAGAAATTGGTGTAGAGGGATTATGAGTGTAATGTCTTAAACCAGATTTTTGTCCTGGCAGCTTGACAACCACCGAAACCAACTTATTCAGGTAACACTGCTCTCAATTTTTCTTCAATTTTGTTTCCTTTTTTGAAACTAGGAAAAGTTCAAATATGTTTGTTTGTTGTCTGGGGCAGGTACTTCTGATTTTCCTCTGATTCCTCATATTTGATTTCTTTGTTATTTGCTGATTATCTTTTCCTATGTGCTGTTGTAGCTAGAGCTTTTCTTGAGTTCTGGCACAGTTTGCCTTTCACTTTATGCACTAGTTGCTGGGATATTTGGGATGAACATACCATATTCGTGGAATGACAACCATGGATATGTATTCAAATGGGTAAGTTGACCAGTGAACCAAAGGCTTCTATGATTAATGTACATCATTACTGATATATGGTGTAATCTGTATCTGTTTGCTCCACAGGTGGTCGGTATCTCGGGACTAGTTAGTGGCTTCCTGTTCATTTTTATTATTGCTTATGCTCGTCACAAAGGTCTCGTCGGGTCTTAATCGGCTCAAAAGGTACTTAATTCAGAGGAGCTGAATTCTGAAATAATTGCTCAGATCCTTGTTTCAAGTTGATTATGATTCTGTTAGAAATCACTTGCCTATTTGCCATTGATTTCTAGACCGGCAACCTGCACTTGTCACAATTCTCCAATAGAGGATACAAACGGCAACAAGACTTAGTAGCACTAGATGTACCTTTGGCGTTCCAGGATCGACATCCAGAAATAAAACTGCATTAAGTGTTGTACTACTAGTTCATTAAAATTTTGATTTTTCTTTCTTTAGATCTTTGTCGGGTTACTTAAATGTTGCAAAGCTAAAGCCATCAGTTTGTGTGTACTCTCAAGTTCCTCGCACCATCACATTGATGGTGCAACACAACTCTGTACTAGTTACTGTAAATTGTCATTCAGTATAAGCATGAATTTCCTGTGTATCAGTGTTTTATTGCACAATAATATAGTCCTGGAATCAAGTGCTTGTTTGCTTTTTGTTCTCTATTAACACATTTCTTTGTTCTTTCAAACTGGAATTTTTTGTGCGTGTATATATATATATATATATATATATATATATATATAGAGAGAGAGAGAGAGAGAGAGAGAGAGAGAGAGAGAGAGAGAGAGAATTTTTGAAAAAAAAAGCTGTTTTCTGATTGGTCAATGATGCCCGATCTTTCTCGTGGACCAAAATGTTTCTAACAGGACAAATTAAAAATCTTTCGCCTTTGCATTGGATTTGTGCATAATGACTCTTGCCTTTGCATTATTTTGGTCCATAGCTATGCTAATAATAGTATTTTTTTTTAAATAAAGATACAGTATGTTTAGTATGTACAAATAATTTTCTTATACATTCATGTCTCAAGCACAATCAAGGTTGATAAGTTGGTTTGTATTGGATTTTGATCCAGTTATAGTGTTCTTATGAAGGTATCAAAAATATCATAATCCTATTAAAACAAACTCGAACTATAACTAGTGTAGCAATATATCAATTCATCTTATGCATCCGTCTGTTGTTACATATCGGTTCAATGCATAGAATGAAAATCATTTTTTTTGGTCTTGTTAGGAGTTTATTTTTAATTATAAAAAAATGAGAGCGCCAATGGGAAAAAATAAAAGGATATTTCAATAAAAAATTCAATATGGGAGTTTTTCCTAGAAAAAATGTCCATATACATACGTGTTTAAAAGAAAGGTTTTTCTGGTTTTGGTATAGGAACTGAGTGATGTTGTTCTGAGGTCCTTCCATTATCCTCGTGATCTTTGTCAATCACAAGGGATGAATTTGCATTTAGGGATAGAATTTGGCTTAGTGACTTTATCATGTCATCAAGGAAGTAGGTTGGTGAAACTTGTGTGACATGGAATGACAATTTATCAAATTCTTCTTTGTTGGTGAACCTTATGCCATGGTCGAAGTGTCAACATGGCTTAGTTCGGGCCGAATATGCAAGGTCGTTCGTGCGAGTCGTCATATGGTTGGCACCTGGTCGGGTCGAATTTATGCCTGATGGATTGCTCCAAGGTGGTCGATGGTAAGTTTTCTCTGCTCCTTTGAGGTCGTTCCTACACAATGATTGAAGCTCGGGACTTTTTCCGTCTTAACCATTCTGATGATTTAAGTTAGTATATAAGGAGTTGAGGGAGTTTTAGGTACTTGAAGTCCGACCTCTGGCCTTGGCCCAGAGGTTGGCTCTTATAATTTTCATGTGGGGTAGACTGTATGTAGTCTCTTAATGGCCACCGATGCTTTAGGTAGCTTGCTCGTATGCTCCATGAGGCACAGGGCATCCTGCTCGACCCCGTACCACGTGCTGTCATTTCATGAGTTTTGGTGCAGCGTCGTCTCGTGCGATCCTGGGTGGTGCGCGGTGTGGCGTCGATGTACGTGATCTCGGGCGATCAATTCGATGCCATCTCGCATGATCCCGGGTAGCTTGTATAGCATGCGACTACCTCGTGTAGTCCCGAGTATGATCTCTAGTGCCGATGTGGCATGCTATCCATTGTCACGGGGGTAGCACCATAAATGTCATATCATTCTCTCCCCTTGAAGAGGCGTACCTAGGGCTCCTAGGAGAGGAGTTCTAGGTAGGGCTTTGTGTTGGTTACAGGTGTCCTGCAAACCAATCACGTGAGTGATGGCACGTGTGACACACTGTATGATCTTTTTGCTTATGATTAATATTGGCATATTCTCACATTATCTGTTACATATATATTGTGATGTCCTTGGTTCTGTGCAATGAGAGTCGGATCGTGATGAGATCACGATAATGAGATCGATTCACCTTTAAACACAGATCTTAAATAATCCCGGTTATAAATTACTCAAGAGGGATATTGAGATAACCGGACAGATCGGTGTACTATATACCCGTTCATATGATGGAGGCGGCAGGTCTCATAGCCACTTGTATGGAGACACTAAGGATATAGTACAGATGCTCATTGGAGAATGAGTTCACTGATTGATCTGCTTATGAAATACTGTATGGTTAATGATACCTAATGTCAGACAGCGATTCCATAGTCCCAGTTATGTATCTAGTCTTTAGACTTGAGACACTAAGGATGCCTTGTATGAGTACTCATTTCTTTAACGCCAGACTTACAGGTTTGGAAAGTTCCAGATCTGGTACAACTGATTATCGTGATTGTTAGTCAACCTTACGAAGGTAATTGAGTGTTAATAGAGGATCATCCACTCTCGGTATCACGAGAGGAATATCCCATATGTGCTTGCTCAGACAAATCTTTGGCCAGGGTCATTCAGATTGAGAGAGAAAGAGTTGCCTCAATCTAGCCATTGGTTTGGGGATGTGCTACCAAGCTGAACCATAGTTGAATTCTATAGCCTTGGCAGAACACCTTGAATCTTTAGTTGTTGCGTCGAGTCCCATTGTCAGTGATGATGGCTCTCGAGATGACAAATCGGGTAATAATGTTCTTTCAAACAAACCCCTCGACCTATTTCTCGATGATGGATGCCAAACGTTCGGCTTCGACCCATTTGGTGAAATTGTCTACCCGACTATTAAGAATTTTTGTTGCCCTGAGGTAGGGGGAAAATGACCGAGGTGGTCCATTCCCCATTATGCAAAAGGCTATGCATAATCAATCGAAGTTAGGGAGACCGTCGACTGATGCTGGACCCGAGCATGCTTTTGACATTACAAACACCACTGTACATAAGTCGTAGCATCCCGAAGCATAGTCGGCTACTAGAAGCCTTGTTTTAGGATTTTAAAGGCCAGAATTCGACCATTGATATGCTCTTTATAGTTACCCTCGTGGACCTTAACCAGGATTGTTTCGGCTTCTACAGGCGCTAGGCGCCAGGTGCCGAAGGAGGGGTTGATTGAATGACCTACAGTAGAGTTATCCATTGATTTCGTAGTACCAAAGCCTGAGTTCATCTAAGTCGACAAGAGGTGACCCAATCGGTTGGTAAGACCCCATCTTTCTTGTAATGAAGGATTTCCTACATCCAGTTTGATGTAACCTCTGTCATGGCCACATCTTGAGTTGCAATCATTGGGCAAGGAAGCTTCTCAATCTCCAAAGGCATTCTCCCAAACCATGTATTGAGGCGAGTTTGACTAGCACATCTGCTTGTGCATTCTTTGCCAGAAGCACCCTTATTATTGAGAAATATTGGAAATGGCTGATGAGTCAACGTGCTTCTGAAAAATATTTAGTCATGGTTGCCTCCCAAGATTTGTAATGTCCGTTGATGTGGCCTACGACCAACTATGAGTTGGTGAAGACCTCGATCTCCTTCACTTGTAACTCTATGGCCAGACGAATCCCCGATGGCCAGACGAAGCCCCGACAGTAAGGCTTCATACTTGGCTTCGTTGTTGGTCTTTGTGAACTTAAGGCGAAGTGCGTGCTTGTACAACTGGTCGGTCGGTCCTTTCAAGACAAGACCAACTCTTCTTTCGGCGTTAGTCGATCCATCGACGTACAAGGTCCATCTTTGTTCGGCCCAATGGTGGCCATCATCCTCAAAGGGATGATGGGAATAAAACAGGAATAAACTTTGTATACGAACAAATACTAGCAGACCGTCACACACAGCAGAATCAAACAGAAATCATAATCAGATGAACACCAAGATTTATATGGAAAACCCCTTCAACTCGAAGGGTAAAAACTGCGAGACAAGCCAAAGAAAATCTACTATCGAAATAATGAATATACAGATCTCAAGGCTTCTTGCCTAAGCTCAAAGCAACAGCCACAAAAGAATTACAGGGATACAAGGACTATAATCCCAAGCATAATATCCAAAACCTTCTGAAGAGATCACAGTAAGAATCCACTGCAAACTGATCTAACATGAGATTTGAATGATTGAGAATAGTCTTTTCCTGCCCTTGTCTTCTTCTCTTTTCTAGATCTCTTGTTTTCTGGCCTCTACTGTCAATCTGCAGTCTTCTTTCTCTCACCCACGTTTTCAGCCGTCGCTGCTCTCTTAATCTCAACCCTAGCCACATAATCTAGGTTTTAGATTAATATAAGTGAGGTTTTGGGCTGTGGGCTTCATTAAAGCCCATTATGGGCTGAATCTGGGTCATCTGCCCAACAACCTACCCCTTCAGCCTATAAGGGAGGTTGTCTCATGACTCCTCAACGTGAAGCCATGCCGACCAACTGTCGGCACATCTCCTGTCTCTCTTTCGGCAAAATATTTATCAACATGTCTGCCCCATTATCATCTGTGTGAACTTTCTGAAGCTGTAACTGCATCTCTTCAAGCACATTTCTGATCCAGTGATATCTGACATCTATATGCTTTGACTTGGAATGAAATGTTGGGTTTTTGTACAAATGGATGGCACTCTGGCTGTCACAATACACCACATAGTTTTCTTGTTTCAGCCCCAATTCTTGTAAGAATCCTTTCATCCATAATATTTCTTTGCAAACCTCTATAGCAGCAATATATTCTGCCTCTGTGGTGGAGAGAGCAATACACCTTTGTAATCTGGACTGCCATGACACAGCTCCCCCTGCAAAAGTAAGTACAAAACCCGATGTGGACTTCCTTGTGTCAATATCTCTTGCCATATATGCATCTGTGTAACCTGTCAATACAGGTGGTCCACCTCCAAAGCTTAAACAAACTTTAGAACTTCCTCTGAGATATCTAAAAATCCACTTCACTACTGCCCAATGCTCTTTACCTGGATTTGCAAGAAATCTACTAGTAACACCCACTGCATATGCGATGTCCGGCCTCGTACATACCATTGCGTACCTTAAACTCCCAACTGCTGAAGCATAAGGAACCTTTTGCATTTTCTCCTTCTCATCATCACTTGACAGACTCTGATCTGAGCATAACTTGAAGTGACCTGCAAGAGGAGAACCAACTGGCTTTGCATTACTCATACTGAACCTATCCAATACCTTCTCAATGTATTTCTCCTGTGACAACCAAATCTTTCTCTTTCTTCTGTCACGAGAAATCTGCATGCCTAGTATTTGCTTTGCTGGCCCCATGTCCTTCATTGCAAAAGACTCACTCAGTTCTTTCTTCAACCTGTCAATCATAGACATATCTTTTCCGAGGATAAGTATGTCATCAACATAAAGTAAGAGAATAATAAAATTCTCACCAAACCGTTTGATGTACACACAATGATCTGAAGATGTTCTTTTATATTCATTTTCAATCATAAATGAATCAAACTTTTTATACCACTGTCTTGGAGCTTGCTTTAGCCCATACAAGCTCTTTTTCAACTTGCAGATAATATTTTCTTTACCTTTGACTTTGAAGCCTTCTGGTTGCTCCATATAAATTTTCTCCTCCAAATCACCATGAAAGAAAGCTGTTTTCACATCTAACTGTTCAATCTCCAAGTCTAGGTTAGCAGCAATACCAAGAGCAACACGGATAGAAGACATTTTAACAATAGGAGAAAAAATTTCTTCAAAGTCAATACCTTTCTTTTGACCAAAGCCTTTCACAACCAATCTAGCTTTATACTTTGGTTGAGAATAATATTCTTGAGTCTTCAACCTGAAAACCCACTTGTTCTTCAAGGCCTTACTTCCCTTTGGTAGTTGCACCAAATCATATGTGTGGTTCTTCTGCAGAGAATCCATCTCTTCCTACATAGCAATAAACCACTTCTTTTTCTTCTCACTTTCAACTGCTTCCTGGTAACTCTCTGGTTCACCTACAACAGTAAGCATCACATAATTATATGTAGAGTATCTTATGGAAGGTTGACGTGGTCTAGAATATCTTCTTAACTGAGGTTCTGTGGGAACTTGCTCTCTTTCTTCTTCCTGCTCAACATGTCCTGCAGGTAGATCAACATTTGACTCTGCACCATCTTCCTGCACATCTCCCCCATCATCCTGATATACTAGAGGAATAACTGGGTCACAGTCTATAAATCCCTCTACAGAAGTCTTAGCTGGTGCCTCCTTCAAATCCTCAATGGTTTGATCCTCAAAGAAGACAACATCTTTGCTTCTGAACACCTTCTGCTTTTCTGGATCCCAAAGCCTATAACCAAACTGATCATGTGAGTAACCAAGAAAATTACATTCTTTTGTCTTACCATCCAGCTTGGACCTCTCATTGTTTGAAACATGTACAAATGCACGACAACCAAACACTCTTAAATGCCTATAGAAGACATCTTTCCCTGATCATACATGCTCTGCAACATCACCATCTAGAGCTGTACATAGTGATAAGTTGATTACATCAACTGTAGTCCTCAAAGCCTCATCCCAAAACTTTTTGGGTAGCTTGGCCTGTGAAAGCATACATATGATCTTTTCCATGATGGTGCAGTTCATCTTCTCTGTAATTATATTATGCTGAGGTGTACCAGGGACTGTCAACTCATGCTGGATGCCATGTGACCTATAATAATCATAAAATAATCCTGTGTACTCACCATCATTATCTAATCTTATACATTTCAATTGTCTTTCTGTCTCCCTTTCAACTCTGGCATGAAACTCTTTGAAGACATTAATAACCTGATCTTTATTCTTCAAAGCATAGGCCCAAACTTTCCTGGAAAAGTCATCTATAAAAGTAACAAAATAAAGTGCACCACTGATACTAGGAACATTAACAGATCCACCAGGAGTTTTTATCCTCAAAGGATCACATACATCTGTATAGACACGGTCCAAGGCATACATTTTTCTAGATAAGGCAGGACTAATAAAGGAAACTCTATGTTGTTTACCAGCCAAACAATCAATACAAGGGTTTAAACGTGTACCTCTGAGGTATGACAATACCTCTCTCTTAGAAAGTTCTTGCAGCCCTTTCTCGCTCATGTGTTCCAGTCGCCTATGCCACAACTCTATGCTGAAGTCTTTCTCTGTAGCATTCAACTGCTCACCACAAGCTTTAGCCTGTAATCTGTACAATGTATGACATTTCTTCCCATTAGCTACAATAAGAGAACCCTTACTGAGCTTCCATTGCCCTTTGTAAAATCTGACATCAAAGTCTTCATCGTCCAGCCTTCCAACTAAAATTAAATTCAGTCTTAAGTCAATCACATGCCTCACATCCTTAAGCACCAACTTACAACCAAGGTTGGTCTTTATATGAATATCTCCCATGCCAATGATGTTTGCTGTGCCATAGTTGCCCATCTTGACAACCTTTAGCCTGTAATCTGTACAATGTATGACATTTCTTCCCATTAGCTACAATAAGAGAACCCTTACTGAGCTTCCATTGCCCTTTGTAAAATCTGACATCAAAGTCTTCATCGTCCAGCCTTCCAACTAAAATTAAATTCAGTCTTAAGTAAATCACATGCCTCACATCCTTAAGCACCAACTTACAACCAAGGTTGGTCTTTATATGGATATCTCCCATGCCAATGATGTTTACTGTGCCATAGTTGCCCATCTTGACAACACCAAAATTTTCAGACCTATAAGTAGCAAAGAACTCTCTCTGTGGTGTAGCATGATAAGAAGCACCTGTGTCAATTCTCCACTCGAGATCCTGACACACACAAGAAAAAATATCATCGGAAGTAGACAAAATCAAATAATCACTACCTTGTACTATAGCTGTGATATTCTCTTTTGACTTTGTATGCTCCACTTCTTTCCTCATTTTCTTGTTCTTCTTAGGTTGCTTGCACTGATTCTTGTAATATCATTTCTCACCATAATTATAGCAAACAATATCTTTCCTTGATCTTGACTTGCTTCTACCCACGCGTGAACCACTTCTACCCTTTGACTTTGACCTTCATCTGTTCTCTGAGACAAGTGCCGGTGAATCAATTTAAGAAGTTGCTGAATTCTTTCTCCTTAACTTCTCAATCAACAAACTACTTGTTACTAGACTCATGGTGATAATATCATCTGGTGCAGAATTACTGAGGGAAACCACCAGTGTCTCCCAACGTTTTGGCAATGAACTGAGAAGTAACAATGCCTGTAACTCATCATCAAGAGACATTTTCATAGAGGATAACTGGTTAGTAATACTCCGCATTTCATTCAAATGCTCAGGAATAGAAGTACCCTATTTATATTTCAAGTTCACAAGTTTTCTGATCAGAAAAGCTTTGTTGCCAGCCGTTTTTCTTTCATAAAGACCTTCTAACTTTTTCCAAAGAGAGTAAGCAGAACATTCAGTAGAAACATGGTGAAAGACATTATCATCTAGCCATTGTCGAATAAAGCCAACTGTTTTTCGATCTAACCTCTTCCACTCATCATATGTCATAGATGTGGGCTTTGCATTGTCCCCTTGCAAAGGTCCATACAAATCTTTGCAATACAAGAGATCTTCCATTCTTGGTTTCCATATCATCCAATTGTTTCCGTTTAAACTAATCACGCGAGAAATATTACCGGCCTCCATGTTCAAATACAAAAGATTAAATGCCACCAAAATCCTGCTTTGATACCAGTTGATGGGAATAAAACAGGAATAAACTTTGTATATAAACAAATACTAGCAGACCATCACACACAGCGGAATCAAACATAAATCACAATCAGATGAACACCAAGATTTACGTGGAAAACCCCTTCAACTCGAAGGGTAAAAACCAAGGGACAAGCCAGAGAAAATCCACTATCAAAATAATGAATATACAGATCTCAAGGCTTCTTGCCCAAGCTCAAAGCAACAGCCACAAGAGAATTACAGGGATACAAGGACTATAATCCTAAGCACAATATCCAAAACCTTCCCAAGAGATCACAGTAAGAATCCACTGTAAACTGATCTAACCTGAGATTTGAATGATTGAGAATAGTCTTTTCCTGCCCTTGTCTTCTTCCTTTTCCTAGATCTCTTATTTTCTGGCCTCTACTGTCAATCTACAGTCTTCTTTCTCTCACCCACGTTTTCAGCCGTCGCTGCTCTCTTAATCTCAACACTAGTCACCTAATCTAGGTTTTAGGTTAATATAAGTGAGGTTTTGGGCTTCACTAAAGCCCATTATGGGCTGAATCTGGGCCATCTGCCCAACAAGGGAGCCAAATCGAAGATGATGTCGACGATTACTTGGGCCTTGATGGCTGTTTGTGAGATGTATTGGATATTGAATTCCCTAGATACATCAAATTTGGAGAGGATCTATCAGAGTGGTTGATCGGTCACCACTCTTATTGTATGGGACTCGAAGTAGGGGTGTAGCTTCCTTGCTGCTTGAACCAAAGCCAGTGCTAACTTTTCGATCAATGCATATTGTCCCTCGGGTCCATTCAAGATATGGCTAGAGAAAATAGATGGGACGCTATCTTGCCTCTTCTTCTTTGACCAAGACTGAGCTAACCGTATGCTCGAAAGCCGCAAGCTATACTAGTTACAAGTGCCCTGTAAGCTAATCACTTGAGTGATGACACATATGACATGCTATATGATCTTTTTACTTATTATTATTGACATATTCTCATTTTATGTTCGATGTTACATTTACTGTTATGTCCTTAGATTATGATGAGATCACGATAATGAGATTGATTCACCTTTAAACACAAACCATAAATAATCCTAATCATATGTTACTCGAGAGGGATATCAAGATAACAAGACATATTGGTGTACTTAATACCTATCCATATAATGGAGGTAGCTAGTCTCATAGTCACTCGTGTGGGAACATTAGGGGTATGGTACAAATACACATTGGAGAATGAGTTTACTGATTAATCCGCTTAAGGAATGTTGGATGGTTAATGATACTTAATGTCAGATAGTGACTCCGTAGTTCTAGTTGTATGTTTGGTCCTTAGACATGAGACACCAAGGATGCCTTGTTTGAGTACTTCTTTCTTTGACATCAAACTTACAACTCTGAAAAGTTTCAGATCTGGTATAATCAGTTATCGGGATTGGTAGCCAACCTTACAAAGTCAATTGACTGTCAATAGAAGATCATCCACTCTCAATATCACAAGAAGAATATCTCATGTGCCATCACTCAGGCAAATCCATGACCAAGGTCGTTCGAATTGAGAGAGAAAGAGTTCTCTAGGAAAATCCCATTAGAACGATACACAGATGGATTTTGTATATAGCCTGATAGTACCATACATAATATATGATATCTGAGATATTAGATGGATAAAGGACTATAGATACATGGTAACTAAAGATATATAGTTCCAATGGATTAGATCCCCTATACCGTTTGGGGACATGACATAGTGGCCTAGTACGTCTATAATCGATGAGTTGAGTAAAATATTATGAGATAATAATTTACTAAGTCAGAAGGAGTTCTAATGGGTGGAACTCATGGCCAGCTCGGTATAGGGCCTAGAGGGCCACACACATATGATGGATGATTGTAGCAAGTAGAGGATTGGATATGAATTATCCAATAAACCCTTGTTGTTATTAGATATGACCCAACATTAATGGACTCCATGCTTGGGGCCCAATTGAAGGTAAATTGAGATTATTGGATAGAGATCCAATAATCTAAAAGGTGTGGGTAATTGGAAGAGATCCAACACCCACTAAGGCAGGATTCATTAGGGTATTTAGTGGTTTATTATAAATAAGAGATAGGGGCAGCCAAGAAGGGTGATAGGCTGCATCTTTGGCTGCCCCCTCCTATTTTTCTCCCTCTCATCTCTTCTTTGTCGACCACCCTTCTCCCTACTACGAGAGGACACCGAAAAAGAAAGGAGTTTTTCTTCCACATTTATTGCAAGATGGTGCGTAAAAGCTGCAAGGAAGGTGCACAAAAGTTGCAAGCTTTTGGCTACAATTTGAGGAGCATCGTTGCATCGATCCACCATATATCGCTAGAGAGGAGGACATTGACCTTCTTCATCCTCTCCTATTGGATCTGAGAGTTTCAGGGATATACGATCTCCTTAGGTATCATATCTCACACGATATTGTGGTTTTACAATTTTTTTATGCACCAATCGTTGCACGACGATGTGATAAACATGGGAAACTTTTTGTTTTGCTTTTCCATTGCAATGTGATGCACAAGGATTACGGCAGAGCCGCTTGCTCGTATAGGCGCCCACGGGCAAGGTGCCCATGGGTAAACTATGGGCAGGGGAAGCGTCGACGATGGTTGTCTACCCGCACGGCGCCCGCGGGTAGGCTGTCTATAGGAGAGGCAGCACTTGTGCAGGTGGTGCCATATGCAAGTAGTAGCATGCGCAGCCAACAACTACACCTGCGTAGAACGTGGTGGCTGCAAGAATAGGGCAAGATGGTTTAAGGTTTTTTGGCAAAAGGATGATTCTACCCCTCAAAATTTGAGAAATTTTAAGATCTATCCTGCTATCCAAAATTTTGAAAATACACTTGACAAATTTGTAAATTCTGGATATGTCTTGGATTTCAAAAAATACAATTAATTAAAGTTTAATTAATTATTATTAAACTATATATATATATGTATACGATGTAGATATATATTAAATATGTATGTTTGTGACACAACATACTAGAAGACTGAAACAAAACCCCCTCCTACAATAATATTAAGTCAACAAGTGTGAGGCAATTAAATTGACCCACGTGGCCTTCTATTGTTGTAGGAAAAAAATGAATCTTGACATAAGTTGAGTTGGTCGACTCCCTCGAGGCTCACCTATCTTCGTGATTTGAGATCTTGCCTATGACATAGAGATATCACCGGTGACCTGAGTACATGGTATACTTGGTCGAGTCCCTCGATGGCATATCATCAAATCAGACTCATCTTGTAATCATGGTGATGACTTAACTGAGCATCATGACTAGTTGAATCCCTCAAGGATATACTGGTTTAGAGACCAAACAGGACGGGAATCACAAGGAGTTGTGATTGGCAATGTTGCCTACCTTTTTGGGCTTAGTGTGATTGGTTGAGTCCCTCGAGGTTACACTAAGATGACGATTAGATCTCGATCCCCACTAGAAGTCTGCTGGAGACTTTCGTTTCATATGCCAAGGACATCGCTCAATTCATCAAAAAAATAATGGGAGTAGATTAAGATAGAAGTCGGTATCTTAATAGTATTCTTTTTTATAAAATATGCATGTTATTCATTTATGCTACATCTTGTTTGTCAGAAATATGTCGCTTGTAAACCTCCTATGTGGTATACTTGATGTTGATCGCCTCACTAGTCCAAACTACATGGATTGGTTCTGTAATTTGAGAATTGTTCTCTCGATAGAGAAAATCACATATGTCATTGACATGATTTGGCCCACGCTAGAGGAAGGGGCAAGCGAAGATTAGATCGCTCGCTATATAAAGTATATATATGATTCACCTTGGCTAAGTGCTATATATTATTCTCTATGACTCCTGAGCTACAGAGGTAACATGAGAGCATAGATGCTAATTCTATCCTTCTTCATCTTCGCTAGTTGTTTAAGGAATAACGAAGAACTCAGAGATATAAGATATCTAAGTAACTTCCGAATCAGGATGACAAATAGGACATCGGTTCAGAACCATGTCCTAAAGATAATAAAGGGATTAAGAAACTCACTGGTCTAGGAATGGTCCTAGAGGATAACATGTGTGTTGTTCTTATACTTCAGTTCCTTCTATATTTCTTTTTTCAGTTTATTATGAATTTTAATATGAACAAGTTTAAGGTGACTGTCCCTAAGCTCCTCAATATTTTGAGCGAAGCTGAGAGCACCAGTAAGAAAGAGAAGTCAGTTCTCTATATTAGTGAGACCAAAAAGAAAAATAAGACTGATAAGTCCCTTAAGAAGGGCAAGGGCAAGGGCAGACCGTGTAAGACAAAGGTTGCAAAGAAAGACCTAGTAAATGACAAAGGTCAGTGCTTCCACTATAGCAAAGATGGGTATTGAAATTGGAACTACAAAGATTATCTTGTAAAGAAGGTGAAACAAAAGCTTTGAGAAGCTTCAATTACATTCACGACCAGTCTCCATTTGTCAGATTTTTATGATAACACATGGGTATAGGATATTGGGAGTGTTTATCATATGTGCAATTCGTTGTAACTTCTGACAAGGTCTAAGAGACTGGCGAAAGGTGAGATGGACCTCAAGATGGGCAATAGGGCAAGAGTTGATGCAGTTACTATTGGTGAGGTCACCCTACATCTACTTAATGGAGCTACTATTGCATTTGATGCATGTTATTACGTTCCTTCTATCATCAAAAATATTATCTTCATTTCATGTTTGACAGTTATGGGATATAAATTAGTTTTTGAGAACAATAGTTATTCATTATTTTAGATGATAAGATCATTCCAAAGGAATATTGCATAATGGTTTATTTGTGCTAGATATAGCTCCATAGATCATGAATGAAAGTGCGTCCAAGAGGAAATGAGATGAGGTGAACAAGAAGATTACTTAAGTACAGAGTTCACCCATTTTCTCGGAGACCATGAGATTCTATTTCAACAGCATCTCCTTATATACCTAAGCTTAATGGTGTATCAAAAAAGAGAAATCATACGCTATTAGATAAGGTGTGGTTTATGATGAGTTTTACTGACTTACCCGTCTCATTCTAAGGTTATGCCCTGAAGATCACAACATACCTTGTGAATAGAGTTTCATTAAGATTGGTAGTGTCTACACTATATGAGATATGGAAAGAGAAGAAGCCTGATCTTAAGGTTGTTAAGATTTGGGTTGCCTTGCCCACGTTAGATAACACATTCCCGACAAGTTGGAATCAAGGATGGAGTGGTGCAAATTCATCGGATACCCAAAGGAAACCTATGGATATTATTTTGATCATCCTGAGTACCAGAATATCTTTGTTGCCAAGAGGGTTGTGTTCCTTAAGAAGGAATATATTCATGACTGAAACAGTGGGAGCATGATAGAGTTGAGCGAGGTTGGAGAATCTAGCTCAAGCATCATTCTAGAGGTCGAGTCTGTTGAAGTATCTAGCATACAAGTTTCAAGTTTGGGCAGATCTAGTAGAGTATCACGCCCTCCTGAGAGATATGTGAGACATATCAGTAGAGAAGATACTTAGGATATTGATCCTTAGACTTATAAGGAGGTTATTAAATGTATAAACTCTGAAAAGTAGCAAGAAGCCATGAATTCTGAGATGGATTTCATGTACTTCAATAAGATTTAGAACCTTGTTGATGCACCTGAGGGTATTGTACATATTAGTTGCAAGTTGATTTTCAAGAAGAAGATCGACCTAAGTGGAAAGATGGAGACCTATAAGGCAAGGCTGGTGGCCAAAGGGTATCGTTAATTGCAAGGAGTTGACTGACAAAATTTTCTCACCCATAGCCATGCTGAAATCCATTAGAATTCTTTTGACTATTATTACCTCGAGGCGGAGGTATATATGATACAACCAGAGGGATTCATATCACCAGTAATGTGTGCAGGTTGCTTAGGTCCATTTATGGACTAAAACAAGCTTTCCAAAGTTGAAACATAAGATCTGATGAGACAATCAAATCTTAAGACTTTGTTAACAATAAAGATGAGCCTTATGTGTACATGAAGGTAAGTGGGAGCACTATCACGTTCTGGGCGCTTTATATGGATGATATCCTGATCATTAAGAATAATGTAGGAATGCTTCTCATAGTTAAGACTTGGTTATCCAGACACTTCTCCATAAAGGGCTTAGGGGAAACATATATCATTTTGAGTATTCAGATCTATAGAGATAGATCTAAGAGAATGCTTGGCTTGTCCCAATCTAGGTACATAGACTCCATTGTCAAAAGGTTTGGCATGAAAAATTCTAAGTGAGATCTCATGCCGATGAGACATGGAATATTACTTTCTAGAAGTATATCCCCAAAAACCTTGAGAAAAGAGCAGACATGGATAAGATATCCTATGCCTCAGCGATAAGGTCTATCATGTATGCTATGTTATATACCAGGTCTGACATAGCACATGCTTTGAGTGTCACAAGTAGGTATTAGGCGGATTAAGGTTTGGAACACTAAAAGATAGTAAAGTATATCATTAAGTATTTGATAAAGACTAAAGATCTTTTACTAACATACGGAAGAGGTAGCCTCTAGGTTGAGGGCTACACAGACTCGAGTTTCTAGTCCAATGTCAATGACAGTAAGTAAAACTCAGGTTATTTGTTCACCCTGAATGAAGGAGCAGTAAACTGGAAGAGTCACAAGCAAGATATTACTGCTAACTCGGCCACAGAGGTGGAAAACAATGCTACAGTAGAAGCAACAAAAGGGGAAGCCTGGATGAAGAAGTTCATCACAGATTTGAGAGAGTCGTACTTAGCAGCAAGGAACTGATTCTAATATATTACGATAATAACAGAGCGATAGCTCTAGTAAAAGAATCCAGGTCTCATCAGAATTATTCAGAGTTAGTTTCAGTTGATTAGAGAGATCATAGCCTATGAGGATGTAGCAACAGAAAGAGTTTCATTCAAAGATAATATTGCATATCCACTAACAAAGTCATTATCTCATATTATCTTTGAGTGTCACAGGGGTCTGATTGAGATTAGACACGTAGGTGATTGGCTTTAGGTAAGTGGGAGATTGTTGGTTACAGGTGCCCTACAAGCCAATCACATGAGTGATGACACATGTGACATGCCACGTAATCTTTTTGCTTATTATTATTAGTAGTATATTCTCACTTTATGTTATATGTTGTATATGCTATGATGTCCTTGGATTTGTGCAATGTGAATCAGATCGTGATGAGATCACAATAATGAGACCGATTCATCTTTAAATATAGACCCTAAATAGTCCCAGTCATAGGTTACTCGAGAGGGACATCAAGATAACTAGATATATCAGTGCACTATATACCTGTCCATATGATGGAGGTGGTTGGTCTCATAGCCACTCATGTGGGGACACAAATGATTCAATACAAATGTTCATTAGAGAATGAGTTTACTGATTGATCTGTTTATGGAATGCTAGAAAGTTAATGATACCTAACATTAGACAACAATTCTGTAGCTCCAGTTGTGTGTTTGGTTCTTAGACTTGAGATACTAAGGATGCCTTGTTTTAGTACTCTTTCTTTGATATCAGAATTATAAGTCTGAAAAGTTTCAAATATGGTATAACCAGTTATCAGGATTGGCAACCAATCTTATGAAGGTAAATGAGTGTCGATAGATGATCATCTACTCTCAATATCATGAGAGAAATATCTCGTGTATCATCGTTTAGGCAAATTCCTAGCTTGGATCACTCGGATTGAGAGAGAAATAGTTCTACGGGAGAATCCGATTAAAGCGACACTCAGATAGATTCCATATGTGGCCTGATAGTACCATGCCCAATATATAATATCTGAGATATTAGATGGATGAGTGACCATAGATACACGGTAATTAAGGACATATAGGTCCAATATATTAGATCCCCTATATCGTTTGGGGAGGATGGCGTAGTGGCCTAGTATATCCATAGTCGATGAGTTTAGTGAATTATTATGGGATAACAATTCACTGAGTCAGAATGAGTTCTACTAGGTGGAACTCACGACAAGCTCAGTATTGGATATGGTGGACAATTGCAGCGAGTAGAGGATTGGATATTAGTTATCCAATAAGCCCCTGTTGTCATTGGATGAGACCTAACATTAATAGACTCCTTGTATAAGGTAATTCAAGACAAATTGAGATTATTGGATAAGATCCAATACCTACTAAGGTAAGATCCATTAGGGTTTTTTGTGGCTCTCTATAAATAGGACATAGGGGTAGCCAACAAGGGTGTGATAGGCTGCATCTTTATCCACCCCATTCTTGTCCCTCCCTCCCATCTCTTCTTCCATGTTCGCTGCAAGATGATGTACAAAAGCTGCGAAGAAGGTGCACAGAAGTTACAAGCTTTTGGCCTCGATTTGAAGAGCATCGTTGCGTCGATCCACCATGCTAGAGAGGAGGATATTTGACCTCCTTCATCCTTTCCTATTGAATAGATGCAAACCTTGTAAAGGTCAGAGCCATAACCATGTGATGAAGCCAAGGAGCTTGCTTGAGTCAATTCCAAAACTGCACTTGGCAGGGTTGAGACACATTTTAAACTTCCTAAGGGTCTAGAATGTCTCGACTAAGTCGGCTAGATGGGTGTCGTCGAGTTACTTTTCACAATCATACCATCAACTATGCTTCTATATTTCTCCCAATCTAATATTTGAACATTTGGTTGAACATCCTCTAGTACGTTGCTCCGGCATTTTTTTAAACCAAAGGGCATAACCTTGTAGTAGTAGAACCTCAATCAGTAATGAAGGCAATATGCTTTCGATCTTCGTGGGTCATTCAGATTTAGTTGTAGCTTGAGAAAGCATCCATGAACGTAAGAAGTTTATATCCTGAGGTGCATTTACCAACTAATCAATCATCAGTAGAGGGTAGCAATCCTTTGGGCAAGCTCAGTTTAGATCGATGTAGTCAACATATATTCTCCAACTTCCATGAGGTTTTTTGACAAGCATTATATTGGATAGCCATTTAGGGTATTTGACATCGGTTATGAATCCTACTTTCATAAGTCAGTCCATTTTGTCGTTGACGGCCCTTTGGCAATCAGGCGTGAAATTTTAAGGTTTCTATTTTATCGGTCATGCCTCAGGGGCGATATTCATGTGATGTTGTGCAACCTTGGGATCAATCCTTGACATGTCTCTTAGGGACTAGGCAAAAACATCAATGTTCTTTCTCAGGAAGTCGATGAGCTGGATCTATTACGAGTGACTCTTTGCATCATTAAAATATTAATTGCTTAAAAAATCATTTCATGATAATTGAATTCAAGAGTGTGTGGTTCTCTTGATTTAAGTTTTTCTTATTATGGCATGGATTGAGGGGGAATAAGGTTTAACTCCCGTCATCAATTGATTGTCATCATAAAAAAGGGGGAGATTGTTGAATCTCATATTTTGATGATGAAATCAATTGATAGGTTATTGATCTAACAAGGTTGTCAGAGTTGATTGATGCAGGATTAACTACGATAGAGAGAAAATTACAATCAGAGGTTTGGCCAAAATCAAGTCCAGGCATTGGGCTGGAGTGAGGACAATGCGGTTGAGAACTCGCATGGAGTGCATTGGGAGCTCGTCGAGGGTATCGGGAGTTTGCTAGAATGGCGCAAGAGAGTTTGCCGGAAGAAGACCGAGACTCACCAAAAGATTGTCGTGGGTAGCCGAAAAGCTTGTCGGGAGTTGGGAAGGTCTTTAAGTGGATTTGTTGGTCATGTTGATTGTAATTAATTAAGTCATAATTAGCATCATTAAAGTTGAGTATGAGTTAGATTTAGAAGTGATCCAAATTAACTCAAGCGAGGCTAACCAGATCCACAAAGGGATTGGATTGAGCTCAGGTCGAGCTCAATTAGTTGACCTAAGAATTGGTCGCCAGAAGGTACAAGTGATAGAACCCTAGGAGCCTTATAGATTTTGATCCTTGGGGGGGATCGACCCTTGGAACGCTGTAGGGGTTCCTCCCTCCTAGATTCGGCACAAGGCTGAAATAAAATTCATAATTTCTTGATTCAAGAGAGGGGGCGGTTGCATCATTATATACGGATCAAAACCCTAGCCTAAGGGGGTGCTTGCCTAAGTAAAATTATCCTTTTGCCCTTCCTATAGCCAACCTGTCTTAATAGGAACAGGGGACAACTAGGTTGGCTCTATAACCGACCTAAGCAGGGGGAAACTCTGGCCAACCAACCCAGTAAGGGGGCAACGATAATTAAGCCATAAGGGCTAATCTAAACCCTAGTCATACTTCTTTATAAGATATGAGTGGCTTTATTACAATCTAGCAGGGTTTTATTGACTACTTCTAGGGAGATTAGGACACAACCCTACTGGAGACCTATCAAACTCGCCCTCTTAAAATCAGCCTTGTCCTCAAGACTGAAGTTTCATAAACTCAGGGAATCGAGTCTTCAGCTCCTCATCAGCTTGGGTGTCAGTTGGAAGAACTTGAGCTGAGTCGTCGTCTTTAGATTTCCATTTGAGGTGGGATACTTGGAGGATCAACTGTAATTTTGATCTGGCGCATAGATCTGATCTCCAGGTTGGGACGCCAATATGATCCCTAATTTTGCAAGGCCCGAAGAAATAGGGAGATCACTTTCTTGAGGCTTGAATTTCATGCTGGTGGAGCTGGAGATGAAGGGGGACTTGATCTTTCTCAGGAAACTTTCTTCTCCTCCGACATTTGTCAGGGGGAAGTTTCTTCCTTGCATGGGCTGCCACATGGTTAGTCTTTAGTGATAGCCAATCTTTCTTCTGGAATGGTGATTGCCCTCTGGTATGGTTCAGGATGATGAGAGCCCAATATGGCGTGAGCATGGATTTCAATTCTTCTAGTTTAAAATTTGGTAATAATTAGTATCTCTTGTAAAAACCTCATATGAAGTGTGAGGGAAGCCTCGGTGTAAATTAGGAGTCGACCATCTTGCATAAGAATAGCCCAAATTCTAACTCATGGCGCATTGACCTCAATGACCAAAGTGCGACCGAAATCGTGCAGCGCTAGGACCGACATCATCGTCATGGCTGCCTTGAGTCGTTCGAAGGCTGCGGAGGCTTTATCCGACCACAAGAAGGAGTCTTTCTTTAGTAAGGACGTGAATGGGGCACTGATCTTGCTATAATCTTTCATAAAATTTTGGTAGTAGCCCGTGAGTCCAAGGAAATCACGTAATGATTTTACGTTTGTAGGTCTCGACCATCCTTGCATTGAATCGATCTTTGTCGGGTCCATCGCCACTCCATCCTCTAATATAATGTGCCCAAGATACTCCAATTTATGCTATAAGAAGCTATACTTTGACTATTTAACATAAGGAGTATTCTCTCGAAGAATCGTTAGAACAGTTCATAAGTGCTGAAAATGTATATCAAGCGTAGGGCTATAAATGAGAATATCATCAAAGAATACCAATATGAACTTACATAGAAAACTCTGGAAGATGTCATGCATCAGGCTTTAGAAATTAGAAGGAGCATTCGAAAGTCCGAAAGGCATTACCAGAAACTCGTAGTGGTCGTTATGCGTACGGAATACAGTTTTCAGAATATCTTCAGTGCATACTTGAATCTGATGGTATCCTGATCAGAGATCCAATTTAGTGAGGACTCGGGCTCCTTTTAATTCATCCAAGAGTTCATCTACGAATGGGATAGGATATTTATCCTTGACGGTGATGGCGTTTAGAGCCCGGTAGTCAATGCACATCCGCCACGTACCATCTTTCTTGCGCACTAGCAACACCGGTGAGGAGTAAGGGCTGCAGCTCGGTCGAATCACCCCGGTGTCAAGCATCTCTTTAACAATGTTCTTGATCTTGTCCTTCTGTAAGTGAGGATAGTGGTACCGTCACAAATTTGCTAGAGGTTTGCTTGGCAAAATAAGAATGCAGTGGTTATGCGGCCGGTTAGGGGGTAGCCCGCGCGGCTCCAAGAAAACATCCACGAATTCGTTCAAGCAAAGGGCAAGCTTAGGATCTGAGTTTTGTATGTTCTCCCCCATAGATGGCTGCTGAATATGTATCAAGAATCCACCATGTGCTTTATGCAAAACTTTCTCCATTTGTTGTGACGAAACGGTGGAAATTTGGCTCCCGCGCTTGCCTCGTAACATGACCTGTCTCCCTTTGTAATAAAATTTCATGATTAATTTAGAAAACTTCCAGGAGATATAACCTAGTTTTATAAGCCATTTGATCCTGAGTACGGCTTCATAATCATCGATGGGTAGGAGGAAGAAATCAGCTACCACTTCTTGGTCTTGGAGGAGTAGTTTCACCCGCGGGCATCGTTGGTTGCAATTAAAGATTCGACCGTCGGTGACCTTTACATCAAACTTGTTGCAACCTTCAATTTGAAGCGCCAAACGTGCAACAACCTTAATGTTGAGGAAGTTATTGGTGTTGCCCATGTCAATGAGAACGGTGATG
The DNA here is from genome assembly GCA_029747655.1 of Ensete ventricosum. Taxonomy (NCBI): domain Eukaryota; kingdom Viridiplantae; phylum Streptophyta; class Magnoliopsida; order Zingiberales; family Musaceae; genus Ensete; species Ensete ventricosum. The sequence continues at coordinate 20,519,610 of JAQQAF010000009.1, forward strand.
AGTTGCTATTTTAGAAGTCCTCCAACTTTCATCATATGCGGGTTGGAATAGCTGGCCAATGCGTGCACTGCGTAGTTGGTTCTTCTTTAGGTTCAAGGGCTTCTTTAGATGTTTCATTATCCTCATCCTCCGCTGGTTCAATCACGAGGAGCCGGCCCTTTTTGCAGTGATGTTCGCGGCTCCATGGTTCGTCGCAATGCCAACACAACTCGGCCGATCGTTCGCGAAGCTCGTCTCTTGTCAACTTTTTTTGTGCAAGGGCTTGGATGGTAGTAAAGGGGGCAGTAGGCCTCGACATGGCTAGTCGGGGAGCGACCCTTGTCCTTTGTACCTCGTGGTTCAATTGTTCTTCTTGGATACGCGCGAAGGAAATCGTCGCCATAAGAGTGTACGATTGTCGCGCCTTTACTTCTCCTTGGATCTCCGGCTTTAGGCCCCTAATAAAAGTACATAAAAGTTGTTTCTTAGACCAATTCTCAGTTTGGTTAGATAAACACTCAAACCTTGTTTGGTATTCTTGTATTGTAGAGGTTTGACGAATCTTTGCCAATTGTCCGTCGATGTTGTTGAAATCGGTTGGTCCGAAGCTGTCTAGTAGTCCTTCCTTGAATCGCTGCCAAGCGAGTCCTCACTGAATAGCATCTCCCTTGAGGTGGATGGCAGCAATCTCCACCCGTGTGGCGTCGACGGTTCGGTAGAACCGAAAATAGCGCTCCGCGCGCGAGATCCACCCGATCGGGTCTCCTTCTTCCCATCTAGGGAAGTCAACCTTCATGCATCGATTATTGAGATCAGAGGTGATGTGACCATGTTCTTAAGGATCATCTCGCTGATCTGAAGTTTCTTCGTGTTGTGATTTCCTCAGGTTCGACAATCGGTCAATGCTAAATTCGGCGAAAATGGATCGCATCTTCTCTTCCATGTGGTTTCCAAAGGCTTCAAGCTTTGCATCGATAGCCTCCTCTGATGTCATAGTATATGCCTCTACATCTATAATATCGAGATCTTTCTTCTATTGTCAGGTTAGTGGCATGGGAATTTTGGAGAAGGGGGTGGCCGGTTGGAAGGTGAATCGGTTTGGATAGAAGTAGGTTGCGGTTTAGGGCAGATTTGGGGCTACGGTTTTGTGGAGTTTAGGCTGAAACTGGTGTGGTTTTAGGGCTGTGATAGCAATATATAAAGGTTAGGAAAATAGATTTTAGATCGGGGATAGATGGCAGCAAAGGTAGGTGTCTCGGTAAGGAAAGTTGGCTAAAAAGGTAAGTGGATCGATAAGGAAGTAGGCTGATTTGGGGGCTGTTTTGATTTGGTTTAGGGTAATATTTGGAAGGGTTTTTGGTGAGGATGGTAAGGTTTGGAGATAAGGAAAAGGGAGTCCAAAATCCCACACAAAATAGCACTCAAATCTGATAGAATTCGGTGAAAAGAAGTGCTGCGATGTGCTGTCCTGCTGAACCGATTTTTGCATCGGAGAAACGATGATTTCTCAACGTAAATTCCAGGGGGAAGTTTAAGGAAATTATGCAGAAACCCTTGATTTAGATGTTGTCAATACCTGTAAGAATTTTGACGAAATTTTGGCAGCATAATGGTAGGAAAATAGGGCAAAAGATGCAAGGCCGATTCCTTCATCGTAAAATTCCAAAACTGCATGATGGTCAAAGATCGTACAAGAAAACCATTTCCAGAAGGAGTTTTTTCGTGAAATCAAATCCAAATGAAATAAAACTTGATCTTGAGAATTGTGTAAAAATTTTAGCAAAAAAGGATGAACAAAAGTTCGGTTTCAAGAGGCCAATAAATAGAAGGCAGATTCTGCATTGTAAAATTTTAGTACTGTGCAATGAAGAATCACAGTGCTATAAGTCCAGATCCAGAAGGAGGTTTTTCATGAGATTAGTATTAGATGAAAGCTAAGACAATCTATGAAATTCTATAAAAGTTTCAGCTAAAAAGAACGATTAAAAGTTTAGTTTCAAGAAGCAACAATCGGCTAAAAATTTCTGCAGAGTTTCACCTTTGCAATGATGATAACGTTTACGACGAACAAAATTTGCAGCGGATAAAATTTGAAAAAAATCTTCAACGTGTAAAGTAAGGAATCTTGCAGTATTGATGAGGCATGGATGATAAAAATATACCAGAATTCCAGATCAAACGCAGGGGCAGCAGCAGACTGATTTGATCTGCTGCTGGGGTGGAAGGTGGAGGCGCGTGTCATAGCAATTGTGGGAATTGCTTGGGAAGGTGGAGGTGGCTGAGATGGCTACAGGGGCAACAAGATTGCTGCTCTGATACCAGATGATAGAACCCCAGAAGGAGCCCTATAGATTTTGATCCTTGAGGGGGATCGACCCTTGGAACACTATAGGGGTTCCTCCCTCCTAGATTCGGCACAAGGCTGAAATAAAATTGATAATTGCATGATTCAAGAGAGGGGGCGGCTACATCATTATATAGGGATCAAAACCCTAGCCTAAGGGGGTGCTTGTCTAAGTAAAATTATCCCTTTGCCCCTCCTATAGCCAACCTGCCTTAATAGGAATAGGGGGCGACTAAGTTGGCTCTATAGCCGACCTAAGCAGGGGAAAACTCTGGCCAACCAACCCAGTAAGGGGGCGACGGCCGCTCTAAGGGCTAATCTAAACCCTAGCCATACTCCTTTATAAGATAAGAGTGGCTTTATTATAATCTAGCAGAGTTTTATTGACTACTTCTAGGGAGATTAGGACTCAACCCTGCTGGAGTCCTATCAACAAGTCAGGATTGGAAAAGTGAAGGGAATCACTTTTCCAAAAATCTTGGTGGTTGTACCACCATCACCCAGGAATCCGAGCAACAGGCAATGGTTGTATCGCCCACACCCTATTTTCAAGGTGCTTTCGGCGATGGCACCACAGTTACCAGCGATTGTACCGCCCATACCTCGTTTTTTCGGGTGTGTTAAAATTTTTGCTTCAAATCCTAAAGCCAATTGAGGCTTATAAATACCCCAAGTTTTCTTGCATTTCATACAACAATATTTGGCTATAAACTCTGTGATAAATTATGTGTAAGATTTGTAAGAAAAAGAAAAGGGATAAGTGAGAGAGGAAAGTCTTGTAAAACTTGTAGTTCTCCTTTATAAGGTTGTAAGGTTTATCTCCTTAGCCTAGTAAAAGGAGAGAGGAAGCTGTAAGAGTTTGATATTCACCCAAAGAAGACTGGTAGGGGATGCTGGTGGGCTTCGGAGAAGAGGACTCGGGGAGTGGACGTAGGCCTATTGAGGCCAAACCATCATAACTGTGAGTGTTTTTATTTGCTTTGCTTTTCACTCTCTATTACTCTCATTTGCTTATAAGTTAAAACCGAACTTCAATCTCTCTATTACTTTCAAATCGGCTTTAAATGAGTTTTATCGAAATATCAAAAGAAGCTTTCGTTGTTCACTCTTTACTTTACGAAAGTAAAGTTTTTAAATCGTTTACTTATTCGCTTTCAAGTCCAAGAAATGCTTCCAATTCTAGTTTTGCTTAAACGAAAAGTTTTCCTTAAACCATTATTTTACACTTGCCTTAATTCACCCCCACCACCCCCAAACCCCCCCTCCCCCCCCCCCCCCCCCCCCCCTCGCTCTTAGTGTAAATTGATCCAAACAATTGGTATCAGAATTAAGTCTTACTCGTTAGACTAACACTCACTTGAGTTAATAGCTTTGTTTAGCATGAATGAGGGACATTCTATTTTACGTCCTACTATGTTCAATGGGATGGATTACACGTCTTGGAAAATCCGAATGCATATCTTTTTTATTTCTATAGATTTTGATTTATGGTATATTGTTGAAAAAAAATTTCAGAAGTCATCCAATCCAATAAATGATTGGAATGATTATGAAAAATAAATGTTTCTTTAAATGCAAAGGCTATGAATGTTTTATATTATGTTTTCGACAAAAATGAGTTTGATCGGATTTCTTCTTGTGATTCGGCCTTTGATATTTGGCATACATTGAAAATTACACATGAAAGCATAATTAATATAAATGAATCAATGAATGAAATGTCTTATAAAAATGAACTTGAAGAACATCTTCTAAAGAATAAGAAGAAATTTGAACTAAAGAGAACATATGACTCATCGAGTGAAATCTCGAGTGGTTAGAACTTTGAACCTTTGACAAATGAACTAAATAAATTATTGAACATGAACTATAAAAATGATCTTAAGATGGACAAAACATCTTGCTATGAACACAAGAAGCCAAGGCACTCCAAAGAAGAAAATCAAAACAAGGAAGAAGTAGCCAACTATGCGCTTATGGCCATCAAGGATAAGGTTAGTGATTCATTAAGTATATCCTTTACCAAATTTAAATATGTTTCATGAATTGTTTGATGAATTTAGAAAAAATAGTAAATCTTTTAAGTTGTTTAAGAATGAACATGATTTGTTAGTTAATAGATTTGATGAAATGCATGATTCATTAGTATCACACAATCCTTGTTCTAAATGTGCAATACTAGATAATGTTAAAGATGAAAACATTATGCTAAAGCAAACCTTAGAAAAATTTGAAATAGGAAATAAATCCCTTAATATGATTCTTGCTAATAAGGATCATATTAATAGGAGAAAATGAATATACTTTGTAGGCAATACTCGACAAAATTCAACTATCTTTGTTAAAGAAACCACTCTAAACTTGCCACCAAAAATAAAATATAATTTTTGTGATAGATTAAGACATAAAGCCAACAAATGTCTATTTAGAAATTATTGTTCTTACAAATTAGTTTGGATTTCTTAGGGAATAACAAACTACCAAAAACCATTAAATAAGAAAGACAAAATTCTTCAAATAGGTCCCAATGTAAAATGGGTACATAAATTTTTTTTATAAATTTTTCACCAAACTAAGGCTAGAAGCAAAATGGAATGGTATCGTGTAGATGCTCAAGCCATTTGACTTGAGATCTAACTTACTTATCAAGCTCTCTAGCCAAAATATCAAAAATAAAAAAAAAATTATTTGAATCAAGATGTTTGAAAATTAATGATGTTTGTTATAACAAATCCTGTTATTAAAAATAGTTAATGATTATATAATTAATACTGATAATGCATAGCTAGAGCATACTAGTATTAAAATGAACTAGAACTAAAGAACCTTAGTCATTATTAATGAAAAATATTTATATTAAAATTTATGAAAATGAGATTTTGATGATGATTGAATAATAGGTTCAAAATCATTAGCTTGGATGTTGGTTTAAATGCAAATGCTATTGTTGAGTGACTTAAATATTATGGTGTTTTTTACTAAGTTAGCTTATAAATATCATTATTGAATGATTGATTTAAATGGTTGAATAGTTGTCAAGATTGAATATGTGTTAAATGATATATTACTTTTTAATTTGAACATGAAAGAAATAAAAATTTGGAAATGAGTTTGTCAACTTCTTGCACTATGTGTAAAGAGTTAGACTCATTTAAAAGTTAAAATTGAGATAGATTGAATTTTGCTTTGAAGATGTTTTATCATTTTGATGTAATGACCTTGATTATTCCTTTTGAAATGATATTTGGCTTTCGATCTAAATTGAAAATTCATTGATTTGAAAATCATTCTTGAAACAAACAAGTAAAAAGAGGATAATTCTTCTTGAAAATATTTATCCTATCAATCCTTCAACAAGAGATAAATTGATACCATTATCATTGAAACTCTTTAATTACAAAAATAAATTGAAAAAACTTTAGCTATTTTCTTTTGGAAAATAATCTATGTTGTCTTTATTGAAATTTTCTGAAAAGTGATTTTTGATGATGATTTTGGAGATGTTTTGTTACGATTTTGATGATTTGATAACTTAAATCATGGTTTTGATATCTTAAGAAATCAAAACTTGAAATCCTTACATAAATCAAGTTCATTTAAAAAAGTTATATATATATATATATCAAGATCTTCTTTTTTTTTTTCTTCCTTGAAATTAACTCATGATCTTGATGTTTACAACTTGATATTTCTATATGAATCAAGATCTTTCTTATTTGATCTCTTAAGATTCCATTTTATCATCTAAGAGGAGATTTATTAAACTATATATTTTGGTATTCATGAATGTCTTTTGATATTAATATCTTTCTCGATATGATTCATTTTATAACTCATGAATGGTATAATTTATCGTCAAAATTAATATTTCTAAAATTTGTGATAAGTTGAAAAGAGATTTCTTTTATCATGAACATTTCATTAATTCTTTGACTTCATCCTTTATGGAATCATGTTTAATCTCTATGATTTTGGTTTTAATAAAAGAGATATTTATGATGTTGACAATTATAATTGAGATATTTATTAAGATCTTTCTTCTATTTTATTAATGACTTATCCAAATGAATTGGGTATTTTAAAATTTATCTTGAATGAATCAAGAGTATCTAATTCCCTTAGACTCATTTTCATTATTTACAAAGAAAAAGTGAGAGATAAAATTATCAATATGATTGGAAGCAAATTGGATATAATAACGTTGAATGAGAAACAATTTGCTTAGAAGAAAATTTAGAATTTTAAAATTTTTAAATACATGCGAAATGCATAATTTAAATTTTGAGCTTGATTTACTATCATATTTTTCCTTTGGATTTCTTGGACTTTATAAATTACACTTCTAAATCAAAATATGTATGCAAAATGCATGTTTTGCCATCTTGCTTGAACTTTATAATTTAAATGCATGAGTAGCTCTTAGCTTTTCTTGGATTTCTTGGATTTTTAAGCTCACCTTTCAAAAAGAATTTACCTTGATATTGACACTCAAAGTTCTTTGTGATAATATTTTTATCCTTTCTCAAAGATCATTTTAATTCATGATGAATATCTAATAAAGAAAAATATATGACTTGAACTTTGATGATACTTGATATAAGATTTATTTTTGTAACGATGCTTTTCAAATCCCCTTCCTTGTTTCTATCTTCTTGTTTACACAAAGGGAAGAACATTTACATAAAGATGATGATTTACTATTTTACAGATTTATCTGCTACGTTTACTTGAAATTTATATGAGATAATTTTAAATGCATAAGTAGCTCTTAAATTTTTGAATCTTTCTGAATTTCTTGAATCTTTGAGCTTATTTTTAAAATAATTATTTCAAAATTTATATCTATAAGATTGAGGCTGAGAGCTAGGAATGTTAAACCATGAGAATGCATGAATTACTTGATTTACTAATTTTGAAATTGTATGGATAGTTCCTAACTATCTTAAGATCTCAAATCTACTATATTAAGATCTATTTTATGATGATGTTATTCAAATCCCCATTTTAGTTCTACTTTGTTATTTACAAAAAAAAGGGGAAGAAAGTTTTCATGAGAAAAATAGATTTTTATCCTATTTTATTAAGGGGGAGCAGTGCAAATTTTATTTTGTAAAAATATGAAAACTTTGACATATGATGACCTTATATATCATAAAATTACTTGCTTGTTATTTCACCTCTTTTTGAAGATGACAAAGGGGGAGAAATAGTAAATTGATGACACAAATGATACATACATGTTAAAAAGAAAAAACAATTCATGAGAAAATTATCGCTTATATCCTATTTTACTAAAGGGGAGCAATGACACATATGGCTTGAAATCTTTAGTCTTGCATTGATGACAAAGGGGAGAAATGGATATTAATGACTTATGTAAATTGATGCATGATTGATGAAAGTCTTTGATAAGTTGATGACTTGATACCTCAAAGCAAATTTTTATACAAATTGATGTATGAGTGTCTCTTTGCATCCTTGAAATATTAATTGCTTGAAAAAATATTTCATGATACTTGAATTCAAGAGTGTGTGGTTCTTTTGATTTTAAGTTTTTCTTATTATTGCATGGATTGAGGGGAGTAAGGTTTAACTCCCGTCATCAATTGATTGTTATCATTAAAAAGGGGTAGATTGTTGAATCTTAAATTTTGATGATGAAATCAATTGATAGGTTATTGATCTAACAAGGTTGTTAGAGTTGATTGATGAAGGATTAACTACGACAGAGAGAAAATTATAATCAGAAGTTTGGCCAAAGTCAAGTCTAGGCATTGGGCTGGAGTGAGGATGATGCGGTTGGGAACTCGCCTAGAGTGCATCAGGAGCTCACCGAGGGTACCGGGAGTTTGTCAGGATGGCGCAAGGGAGTTCGCTGGAAGAAAACCGAGACTCGCCGGAAGATTATCGAGGGTAGCCGAAAAGCTTGTCGGGAGTTGGAAAGATCTTCAAGTGGATTTGTTGGCCATATTGATTGTAATTAATTAAGTCGTAGTTAGCATCCTTAAGGTTGAGTCATGTTTGAGTTAGATTTGGAAGGGATCTAAATTAACTTAAGCGAGGCTAACTGGGTCTACAAAGGGATTGGATTGATCTAAGGTCAAGCCCAATTAGTTGACCTGAGAATTGGTTAACAGGAGGTACAAGTCAAGATTAGAAAAGTCAAGGGAATCACTTTTTTGAAAATCTTAGTGATTGTACCGTCGGTGAGTGATGGTTGTACCGCCGGTGAGAGACGGTTGTCCTGCCGGTGAGCGACGGTTGTACCATCACCACCCAGGAATCCGGACAGTAGGCGGTGGTTATACCACCCAAGTCGACGATTGTACCGCCCGTACCCTATTTTCAAGGTGTTCTCGACGGTGGCGCCGATGGTTGTACCGCCCATACCCAATTTTTTCGGGTGTGTTTGAATTTTGGTTCTAAATCCTTAAGCCAATTAAGGCCTATAAATACTCCAAGATTTCTTGCATTTCATACAACAATACTAGGCTAGAAATTATGAGATAAATTGTGTATAAGATTTGTAAGAAAAAGAAGAGGGGTATGGGAGAGAGAAAAGTCTTGTAAAACTTATAGTTCTCTCTTGTAAGGTTGTAAGATTCAACTCCTAAGCCTAGTAAAAGGAGAGAGGAAGCTGTAAGGGTTTGATCTTCACCCAAAGAAGATTGGAAATGGATGCCGATGGGCCTCGAAAAAGAGGAATCGGGGAATGGACGTAGGCCGATTGAGATCGAACCACTATAACTGTGAGTGTCTTTATTTGATTTGCTTTTCACTCTTTATTACTCTTATTTGCTTATAAGTTAAAATTGAGCTTCAATCTCTCTATTACTTTCAAATCGACTTTAAATTGATTTTATCAAAGTATCAAAAGAAGCTTCCATTGTTCATTTTTTACTTTACGAAAGTAATATTTTTAAATCATTTACTTATTCGCTTTCAAGTCCAAGAAACGCTTCTGATTTTGGTTTTGCTTAAATGAAAAGTTTTTCTTAAATTGTAATTTTACACTTGCACTAATTCACCCCCTCTACCCTCTTAGTGCCAATTGATCCTAATATATTATACCTTATCCTTGGGATGGGGACAACCCTTCAATGAAATTCATCGATATATCAGTCCACACTGAGTCTGGTATGGGTAGAGGTTGCAACTTTCCGGGGCTTGCCACTGTCTCGCTTTTATGTCGTTGGTATGTGTCTTACTGTGCTACAAATTCAGTAATAGTATTCTTCATCCCTTCCCAATAAAAATTTTTCTTAATTCTCTTATAAGTTTGAAAGAATCCAGAGTGCCCCACCACTGGTGTGGAATGCATCTCTTGTAGGATGATCTTTATATGTAAGGAGAATTCAGCAGTAATACTATGCGTCCCTTATAGCGTAAATCCTTCGAGTCTCAATTGTATTGTGCCACGGAGCTTGGATCCTCCTCTAATTTTTTGATGATCTATCTAATCTCTATATCATCTCATCATTCCTTCCTAATATCTTCGAGGAAGTTGCTGATCAAAAGAGAAATGGTCGAAAATTTAGCTTGCTCGGGTAGCCGAGAGAGCGCATCTGCAACAACATTTTATTTTCCCTTTTTGTAAATTATTTCATAATCATATCCAATAAGCTTTGTTACCTATTTTTGCTGCTCAGGGGAGGATATCTTCTCCTCTACAAAATATTGAAGGCTCTTGTGGTCGATCTTTATTTGAAAGCGTCGGTCGATTAGGTAAGGTCTCCATTTTATCACTGCATGCATAATCGCCAACATCTCCTTATCGTAGATGGACATTTTTAGGTAGGAAGGAGATAACGCCTTGTGGTGTAGGCGAGGGGTCGGCCTTCTTGCATGAGGATGGCGCTGATCCCAACTCTTGATGCATCTGCTTCAATAACAAAAGTTTTGTCAAAGTCGGGTAGTGCTAGCACGGGTGTCGACGTCATGGCTACCTTGAGAGTGTTAAAGGTAGTGAAGGCTTTGTCCGACCACTGAAAAGCATCTTTTTTCAGCAATGATGTGAGGGGAGCACTAATTTTTCGAGCACTGTTTTTCCATAGTCCTTGATAAATTTGTGGTAGTAGCCCGTCAATCCGAGAAAACTGCTCAGCAATTTTATGTTCTTAGGTGTTGGCCAGCTTTGCATTACCTCGATCTTAGAAGGGTCCATCGCTACGCCTTCCTCCAAGATGATGTGCCCAAGATATTTCACCTTCTATTGAAGAAAGCTACATTTCGATTATTTGACAAAAAGCGTATGCTCTCGAAGGACCATCAAAACAAGTCATAAGTGGTGGAGATGACTTTCAAGTGAAGGACTGTACATAAGGATGTCGTCGAAGAAAATTAGTATGAATTTACGAAGATAACTCCAGAATATATCATTCATGAGGCTCTAAAAGGTGAAGGGAGCATTGGTGAGACCAAAGGGCATTACCAAAAATTCATAGTGGCCATTGTGCATCTGAAAGGCGGTCTTCGGTATGTCATTTTCATGCACCCGAATTTGATGATATCCAGATCAGAAGTCCAGCTTCGTGAAGATTTGTGCTCCCTTTAATTCATCGAGTAATTCATCCACCATAGGTATAAGATACTTGTCCTTGATTGTTGTGTCGTTGAGAGCTCGGTAGTATACGCACATTCACCACGTTCCGTCTTTTTTTCGTACAAGAGGCACTGGTAAAGAGTAGGGGCTATAACTTGGCCGAATGATCATTGTTTCAAGCATCTCATGTGCAATCCTCTCTATTTCAGCTTTTTGAAGGTGAGGATAATGATATGACTGAGTGTTTATTAGTGGTTTGCTCAAGAGAATCAGAATCCAGTGGTCATGCCGTTAGGTAGGGGGTCGACTACGCGATTCAACGAAGATGTCTGAAGATTCAACAAACAATTAGAGAAGGTTTGGGTCTTCAATTTTTATCAAATCTCTCATATGTTACTGCTGGAGTTGCATTAGGAAGTCGTTGTTCACTTTCTACAAAACTTTCTCCATTTGCTGCTTTGAAACCATTGTCACGTCACTCCCGCGTTTCCCGCATAGGATCACATATTTCCCTTTGCTAAAAAAATTCATAATTAATTTTGAAAAAATCCAGGAAACATCACTGAGCATAGTCAGCCATTCAATGTCGAGCACCACTTCATAATCATCGAGTGGGAGGAGGAAGAAATCAATAACTATTTCTTGGTCCTACAGCATCAACTTCACGCGCGGGCATCTTCGATCGCACTTCAAAATTTGGTCGTCGGCTACCTTAACATCAAACCTACTGCAACATCAATATGAAGCACCATCAAAGTAGCAACCTTATTTTTTTATGAAGTTATTGGTACTCCCGGTATCGATGAGGATGGTGATTGGCTATTTTTTGAGTAGTCGTCCCACTTTCATCGTCAGTGGGTACACGTAGCCGGCAAGAGCATGCATCATACAATTGACCGACTGTGGTTCTTCCTTCATGATCTCCTCCTCGTGCTCGTGGACCTTCTCCTTTGAATCATCGAGGAGTTCAATCAAAAGAAGGCATCCCCTTTTGCAATGATGGTCGTGGCTCTATGGTTCGTTGTAATGTCAACATAGGCCCTTCGTCAATCTGTCATGAAGTTCTTCTCTTGTCAATTTCTTCGGCTGCGAGGAACAGCTAGGAGCAAACATTACTAGAGGTTTATATATTGTTGGTTGAGGTGTGATTCTCGTCCTTCGGACATCTTGGTTGAGTCACTCCTCTTGGATTTAGGTGAAGGAGATTACGATCGTCAAGGTGTAGGGTTGTCGTGCTTTTACTTCTCCTCTTATTTTCGGCTTTAGTCCTCCGATAAATGTCCCTAATAATTATTTTTCAGACTAATCATAAGTTTGGTTAGATAAACTTTCAAACTTGGTCTGGTATTCTTAGATTATGGAGGTTTGTCGAATCTTCGCGAGTTGACCATTGATGTTCTCATATTCAGACGGTGTAAACTGGATCGGCAACCCGCTCTTAAATTGTCTCCATGTCAGGACTCCTTGGGTGTGCTCAAGCTAATTGTACCATCTTATTATATCTCCCTCAAGGTGGATGACAACAATGTACACCATAGAAGCCTCTGGTGTCCAGTGATAACAGAAGTAGCATTCCACCATGAAAGCCATCCCATCGGGTCCCCCCTCTTCCCATCGAGGGAAGTCCACCCTCATGCGTGGTTGTGTCAAATCCAATGACTTGTTCTTCCTTCTTGGGAGGCTTCTCTAAACTTTCACCTTACTGTAATTTTGTCAGGCTTGGAGATCAGCCAATTCTGAATTCTTCAAATAGAGTACGCAGTTTATCCTCTATGCGCGATTCGAACGCCTCCAACTTGGCATCGATCAAATCGAGTTGGAGGCATCGATCAAATCTTTGGATGTCATTGCATACATCTCCAAATCTGAGATGTTACAATCTTTCTTTTGTTGATGGGTTAAGAGCATAGGTCGGTGGAAGGTTTGGTGAAGGGTTACTGCTGTGGTAGACCACTGTTTGGGTTGTACTTTTGATTGCAGTTTGGGTTGGCGGTGGATTTTGAAAACAGACTCCAACAGCTGTGTCTTAAGGCTAGATGGGTGCCTTAAATATGATGGGGTTGGTAGCAGCAAATTCGGTAGAATCTGGTGGCTTACGAGAAGAAGAACGACAAAATGTATAGCGGCATAATTTTTTGTCAAAAATTTCAGCAGTATAGACATAAAATTTCCAATAGTTTATAGCAAGGATTCAAGTAGAACTCAATGGAAATCCATTGGTAAGGAAAAGCTAATGCTTTAAAAAAAATTTAAGAGAATATGTAAGCAATAAGTTCAGCAAAATCAAGGAGTACGAGAAGGTGTTGCGGTAAATTTTTGCGTCTAAAATTCAGTGGTTTGGATGTAAAAATTCAGCAGCTTGTATCAAGAATTTTTACACAAAACCAAAAGGAAATCCGCTGATAAGAAGTGCCAAAGCTGTCATAAAAAACACGTAGAAGATATGATAGCAAATAATGGCAGCAAGATCAAAGATAGGGCAACAGTATATAGCTGAAATCTACCATGTAACTTTCGTCGTAAAGATGGAAACTTTGTGATGACAAGTTTGTGCAATGTAAGAGGGGAACACTTTTTTGGGTTTTTGGGTTTAAGATAACTAAATTGCAGCAATAGTAAGGTAGATTACTAGAATCTAATACAATTCTTATGGAAATTGAAGGGGTGATCTACGACAGTGGTGATGACGGTGGGTTAGCAACAATCTTAACAATTATGGAAATTGCTTGGGTGACTGGATGAAGATGATGGGTGGCTGTGGAAGGGCAGTGAGGCACTGAGAAATGCTACTCTAATTCCAGGTGTTAGTACCCTTACGGATTCTAAGCTTGGGGTTTGATCTCTACAGGGGATCGGCATCTTCGAACTCTGTAGGGGTTCCCTCCTCTAAGGTATTCGGCATAGTGGCTGAAGAAAGATTAATCTTATTCATGATGAAATAGTGGTGGCTACATGATTTTATAGAGGGACTCGCAACGCTAACCCTAACCCCTCAACTCCTAAACTTTAGCCAACTAGGTGGCGAGCGCCTATAGGGGACTTCTACTCAATCTTTGAGAGAGTCCTAGCTAAATGGAACTCTCCCCCTCTTACCCTAGTTGGCCTCTCCAAAGAGGAGCGGGCGGCTAGGAGACTCCCTCTTCAAGAGGATCCCTTCCTAACCCTAACCAACCACTTATTTAATAGGGGGGTGGCGACTAATTTAAGATTTATTACATTCATGAATTAATAACTTAGAACCCAACCTAGCTAGGGTCCTAACAATTGTCCTTGAGATTGCTCCGTGTTAGGATCGAGTTGGCATTAAGAGGGTGGGGTGAATTAGTACTAAGTGAAAAACTTCAATTTGAAAAAAATTTTGTTCGAAGAAAATCGATATTAATAGTGTTTTAACTTAAAACTAATTAATAAGCAATTAAATCCAAGAGCAATAGTAATGAAAGGCAAGAATAGATGCATAACGGATTTTTATAGTGGTTTGGTCTCCTTGACCTACGTCCACTCCCGATTCCTCTTCACTCAGGGCCACCAACTTCCACTCTTAATCTTTTTCAATGGGCGAAGATCAAACACCTATTTTACAACTCTATTCTCATTTTGCATGTTCAGGAGATAACCTTTACAATTCTTTCCCTCTCCCTTGAATAGAAACTATACTTAGAGAAAAGAAGGGGAGCTCTCAAGAAATTACAACAACGTTTTCACAAGTTTTTGCTCACTTTTCTTTCATCCTCAAGCAAGAATAGGTGGGGTATTTATAGACCCCAAATGACTTTAAAGGTGGAGCCAAAATTTAAATTCTTGGGGATTTACTAGGTGTTGACAGCCTCTACCCCTTGGAGATTATATTCTGGCAGTAGTACCACCAGCCTGAGTGGTACCACCACTTGACATAATTTGGGAGACTGTGTCTGGGCGGTACCATTATCTGACATAGTTTTAAAGACTATCTCTCCAGAGACTATTTTCGAAGATTGTGTCTTACCTATCCTTGGGTTACCGAAATGAGAATTCTAATAAGTTCAAATCAATCCCAATTAAGGCCTAATGACCTCTTAATTAAGTTAGTAAAACCTACTCTCATTATGATACTAACTACGATACTTAAGGCAAATAAATGCAACACACAATCTTTGTTATTCGGTCATCAATTGATCTCTCGTCGAACTCCCGATGAACTCCCAGCATCCTTCCGCTGAACCCCTAACGAGCTCTTGATCTCCTTCGAAGAACTCTCGATAAACTCCCAGCATCCTTCTAGTGAGCTTCCGGTGAGCTCCCAACAACCTGTCAGTGAACTCTCAACGAACTTCTCGGCAAACCTCTGGAGAACTCTCGGCGAGCCACCTGATAACATCGTCTGAACCTCGGCCAACTTCTGGTGAACTTTCGATGAGCTCCTGACCACATTGTCTGAACCCCGACCGACTCCTGGCGAGCTCCCGATTAATTATTTTTTCTTTTCCTGATCGTAATTAATCTTGCATCACTTATCACTAATACACGGGTTTAAACATCCCAATTAGTTTCATCATCAAAATCCAAGATTCAATAATCTCCCCCTTTTTGTCGATGATAACAAATTGATAACAGAGTTAACCTTAACTCGCCTTATCCATATGTCATAAATAAAGCAAACTTGAATTCAAATGAACGTATCCCTTTGAATTCAAGTATAGTATTTTGACCATCTTGAAATTTTTACAATTTAATCATTCATGATACCATACATGATAAAATTTTTAGAACATCTCATTTGATATCAATCATATAATATTAGAGGATTCATCTTCTCTTATGTCATCAATTATATTATTTCCCCTCCTTTATCAACAACATAAAAAAGAAATGCTCAACTTATATTTGAACATTCTTAAACATTTATCACAGAAAGAAATTACTTTCTCCTCCTTAAAGTATATCATACATACATGATTAAATCATCATCGAAGAGAAATCATTAAGAAATGATCTCGATTCAGAAGAAAAAAACTTAAGTCATGAAAATCAGGAAGCCAAGATAATGACCAAAACATATATGCAAATCGTTCATTTATTTGGTAGATTTAGCATGCTTATCTCTCTCCTAATAAAATTAAATTGTTCTTCATTCAATGACTTTATAAAGATATCAGCTAATTAATATTTGGTATCAATAAATTCTAAAGATATATCATGGCTATTGATGTGATCTCTAATAAAATGATGCCTAATATTAATATGTTTGGTTCGTGAATGTTGAATAGGATTTTTTTTTATAAGTATATTGCACTCGTGTTACCACATTTTATAGGGATGTCTTTAAAACAAAGTCCATAATCTTGTAAAGTAATTTTTATCTATATTATTTATACACAACATGCATCTGCCACAACAAATTTAACTTTATCTGTGGATAAAGCGATAGTATTTTGTTTCTTGGAAGACCAAGAGACTAGTGCATGACCTAGAAATTGAAAGGTTCTGGATGTACTTTTTTTTATTTATCCTACATCCTCCAAAGTCGGCATCAACATAAGCAATTAAATTAATTTTTTTGGATTTCAGATGCCATAATCCTATGTTTGGAGTTCCTTTCAAATATCTAAATATTCTTTTAATTGCTTTGTAATAAGATTATCTAGGATTAGACTGAAATCTTGCACATAGGGTAACACTAAACATAATACATGATCTAGTTGTAGTTAGATATAGCAAATTGATAGGATCAACTAGCACTAAGAGGGGGGGGGGGGGGGGGGGGGGGGGGTGGGGGGGTGGTGAATTAGTGCATGTGTAAAATTATGTTTTAAACTTTTTATTTAAGTAAAACCAGAATCGGAAGCGTTTCTTAGACTTGAAGGCGAATAAGTAAACGATTTAAAACACAGTTGAAAGATGATGATCTTGCCTTTATAATTAAGAATAATTAAAAGTAGTAAATAAAATAAGTAAATAGCACTCACAATTTTATAGTGGTTCGACCCTAATCTTGGCCTATGTCCACTTCTGAGTCCTCTTCGTTGAGGCCCACCTGTCACAGACAAAAATATAAAGAAGGTGTTCGACATAATACTCATGTTTGTCCGTATTTTTCAATTTTTATATATGCTTTGTATAGTAAGTAACGAGCTTATAGTAGGCTTGGCAGCCCTTATTTAGTTAGCTTTTATAGCCAATTTTGGCTTGTAAATGAGAGTCGTGTCGCGTGGACACTTGTAGGAACTTGGTCTGTAATGGACTTTGATCCTTGTGCAACCATTCAGAGCTTGTAAAGTCTATGGTTGTTGTATTGGATATATAAAGTATTTTATAAAGTGGTTACTTGTAGATCCCATGGGAAATGCTTCCTCTAACCCATTTTGTCTTTTGTAGGTCTTAAGGGATCCTAAGAGGTTTCGGGGAGGCTGACCTTTATGGACGGACACACAAGGGTACCGCATGACTTAAGCAAAACCAACTAAGTCTGTGACATACTGGTGTCCACTACCAATCTTTTTTTGGTGAAGACTAAACCCTTACAAACTTTCAACTTACAAGGGAGACTCTTTACAAGAATTACAATACTTAGCTCACTCCCTTCCCCTTTTTTTTCTCTTGCACACTTCTAACACACTTTTTTTCACAGATTTTTTACAATGACTTGTGTGAATACTTATCCTAAATGCAAGAAAACTTGGGGTATTTATAGACCCTAATTAGCTTCAGAAGAATGAAGCCAAAATTCAAATGCACCCAAAAAAAACCAGGTACTAATGGTACAATCGTCGAAAGCCACCATGAAAATAAGGTATGGGTGGTCCAATCGTCGTCTGCTGCTCAGATTCTTGGGCGATGACGGTACAACCGCCACTCACCGGTGGTACAACCATCGAGAATCCCGAAAGTAGTACTTTCTCATACTATTTCATCCTCGACTTGTACCTCATATTGACTCCTTTCCAAGTCAACTAATTGAGCTCGACCTAAGCTCAATCCAAACCTCATAGTGGACTCAGTTTGCCTCACTTGAGTTAATTTGGATTCCTTCCAAACTTAACTCAAGTTGGACTCAAACCTAATGATGCTAACTACGACTAAGTAATTATAATCAATGTGACCATCAAGTCAAACAAGACCCTTCTGACTCTCGGTAAGCTTTTCGAGAACCCCTGATGATCTTCCGGTGAGTCTTTTGGTCTTCTTCCGGTGAACTCCCAATGCCAACCTGGCAAGCTCCCGATCACCTTCGGTAAGCTCCCAGCGAACTCCCAGCAAGCTTCTGATACATTCAGCTAGCTTCCGATGAACTCCCGGCAAGCCTCTAATCCCTTCAGCGAGCTCTCGGAGAACTCCCAACAAGCTTCTAATACCTTCGGCAAGCTTCCGGCGAGTTCCCACTGCATCATTCGAACCCCAGTCCGATGCCCTGGACTTGACTCTAGCCCAACATTTGATTGTAACTTTCTTTCTCTGGCATAGTGAATCATATATCATCATCTCTAATACACATGTTAGATCAATAACCCATCAATTGATTTCATCATCAAAATCTGAGATTCAAGAATCTCCTCTTTTTGATGATGGCAATCAATTGATTACGGGAGTTAAACCTTACTCCCTCTACATCCATGTCATGATTCAAATAAGAAAAACTTAAATTCAAGAGAACCAACCACTCTTGAATTCAAGTATCATAACATCCATTTATCAAAATTTAAAATAATATATCATAAATTTTAAAATCATCAAATTATACATGATACATGATATTTATCTCAACGAATCATGAATCATCAAAATTTCAAGGATATTCCAAGAATTTCATGCAAAATTTTCTTCTTTCAAAAATCATCATGATATAATATTAATTTCAACATTATGCATCAATCATACATTAGATTGAAATTCTCTTCCTTAAGTTATCAATTATGTCTCCCCCTTTATTTATCAAAAAAAATAGGAGAAATATCCATTTTATATTTTTCTACATGTGTTTAATATGTCATCTCCCCCTTTGTCATCAACAAAAAGATGAAATTTTAAAGTAAATGATTCCAAGGCATATGAAAATTTACTATTTCTCTCCCTTTGTCATCATAAAAAAAGAAGTGAAATAACAAACAAGTACTTTCATGATACATAAACTCATCATGTATCAAAGTTTTTATATTTTTATAAAATAAATTTTGCATTGCTCCCCCTTAATAAAATAGGATAAAATTATAATTTTCTTATGAAAATTTTTTCCCTTTTTTTTAAATAATAAAGAAGAAACAAGGGAGGAAAGTGAAAAACATCATATCACAAAAATATAACTTAAGCTTGTAAATTTTGAAATCCAAAAATTAAGAACTACCATTCAATTTAATTCATTTCATTTAAAACGTGAGTAGCAATTCAAGCATTCTCATAGTTTAGCATTCCTAGCTCTCAACCTCAATCTTATAGATATAAATTTTGAAATGATTATTTTAAAGATGAGCTAAAAAATCTGAAAAATCCAAGATCCACTTATGCATTCATCTTATGTTGAATTTCAAACACAATAGCAAATCAAGAAATCTGAAATATATCAAATCATGCATTTTGAAGATCATCTCATGTAAATTTTGATAAAAAGCTTGATTTGTATAGGTCAAAAATCCAAAAGAAAATACATCAAGCTCAAATTATGAATTATGCAATTCATATATATTTAGAAAATCTAAAATTCCAAATTTTCTTCTAAGCAAATTATTTCTCATTCAATTATATCATATCCAATTTGCTTCTAATCATATTGATAATTTTATCTCCCACTTTTTGTCATTAAAAAAATATGGTAGTATAATTTTTCTTTTTACATCCATATCCTAATTTACAACCATGAGTACAAATGAGTCATGTCATTAAAAATAAAAATTCAAATCCAAAATACATAATTTAATAAATTTGCTTCTTCCTTTTTGTTTGTGAATTTCAATATATATAATCAAGAATTCTTATGTATTTAAAATTCTTAATTTTCTTTTAATCAAATCGCTCCTCATCTAATGTTAGAAGGTTTTTTTTTTATAATCAAAGTATTTTCATTATTGCAAAATATCACTTTTGTCTCTCCCTTCATCATTGTCAAAGTAACAATTAAAATATAATATTATCAAATTTTAAGATCATAGCGAATAGTAAAAAATCTCAAGGTAATATAATATATCATTCATGAATACAAAAGAGTTATAAATCATGACATAAAAGATATCAATTTGTGAATACTAAAGGTCACGATTCAATTTGACGTCTCTCCTCTTAGATAACAAAAAGAAATTTTAAAAGATCAATTTTGTAAGTAAGATGAAAAATGTCATGTTATAAATATCGAGAAATTAAGATCATGATTTTGTAAAATGAGATATGAAAATACAGGATTTATGTATCTGATTTTAAATCATCGAGATCATTGTTTATAAAAAGATTCATGTTATAGTTATAAAGAGATAAACTTATGATTCATTTATAAACTTCTTTTTAATAAAAGGAAGGAATCTAAGTAAACTATCTTGGTTTATATAAAGATCTCAAATTATAATTTTCAAGATTTCAATGTCATGAATTAAATTATCAAATCATCAAAATCAAAATAAAGTGGATAAATTCATTAATCTCTTTTAAAAAGAATGTAAACGTATCCAAAGTCTATCAAAAATCACTTTTTGAAAAAATTTAATGGAGGTAACATAGATTGTGTTGAATCTCATATTTTGATGACGAAATCAATTGATGGATTATTGATCTAACAGGATTGTTAGAATTGATTAATACAGGATTAATTATGATAGAAGGATTATTACAATCAGGGTTGGCCAAGGTTAAGTCCATGCATCGAGTCGATACGTTTGGGAACTCGCCAGGAGTATGTCGGAAGCTCGCCGAGGGTATCAGGAGTTTGCCAGGATGGCGTAAGGGAGTTCGCCAAAAGAAGATCGAGACTCATCGAAAGATTGTCGGGGGTAGCCGAAAAGCTTACCGGGAGTCAGGATGATCTTGTAATGGATATTTTGATAATTATGATTATATTTAATTAAGTCATAATTAGCATCGTGGAGGTCTAATTATGACAAGATCAATGAAGCTACAATCAGATGATGGGCCATCATCAAAAATTAATTATGATCTTACATCCACTCACATGTAATATAAAAATAATTTATTTTATTTTTTATGATAGATTGTAATATTTTAATCTTTTTTATAAGTTTAAATATAAAAAAACTTTAAAAATTAAAAATTATAATTAGATGAAATCAAATATATGAGTAAGTTATCAAGATCCTACATGTTAATCTACCGCATTTGGTGGATGTGATAGATAAGTAGCCATTCAATGTGTTGGACAAGGTGTTGGACAAGGGAAGTTATTGAGTGATGGACCTCATCAGCACCCATTGAATACCTCAAATTATTCCTTTAGTGACAGTCTTCCTGCCCTTCCCATCTACGTGTGGATAAACGCATGCTGCAGTCTCACGAGCCTGGATAAATGTTGGTGCGCCCCCGCCCCCGCCCCCCCCCCCCCCCCCCCCCCCTGTTTCGGGATCTGCGCGAGGTGGGGGAGGATGAAGCAGAACCCTCTCTCTCTTCTCTTTCTCGTTGTCACGCGTCGGGAATGGGCGGTAGGAGTTGTCGCTGTCTCCTCCGCGCCCATCGCAAATAATTGATTCCTCCCGCGACCAAGGCAGCCGACTACTGCGGCCCATCGCCCCTTGGAGCGCAGCGTCCCGCGACCCCATGGACGCAGCAGACGTACGCGGACACCGAGGGAGCGAGGGCATGGCGATGCGTTGCCCTTGTTCTTTATTGCTGCTGTGAGATGTGGCCCAAAAAGGACGACACTCTGAAGCGTCCCATCGCACCAGGGGCGCCTGCTGCTGCTGCTCTGCCCCTGCTTTGGCCTCTGCGAGCAGAAATAGCAGCAGCTGTCAGCAGATGGAGAGTAAGAGAGGGAGAGGGGGGCAGGGGAGCTTCACATGCATTCATTCATTTATCCACCCATACATCATCTGACCTACAATCCATGCGACCTGTCCCTTTCCTCGCTGCGCCTGCTGCTGCCACTCTAACCCCCCCCCATGACTCCGGGCGGTGACAATTCAACTTTTGTCCTCTCCTCTCTCTCTCTCTCTCCCTCCCTCTCCTTTACTGGTGAAAATAATTTTGCACAGAGCTCTCTGACGAGCAATCCACCACAGTGAGACCACCGCCCCTCTTCTTCTCCCAAGGAGAAAAAAGCTTTTATATGCAATAATGTCTTATTTCAAACCCAAACACTTGTACTGAAATATGACAGTAGAGGGATATAATAGCAGCTGATTGAAGAATTCTCAGATACCAGATATTAGGCCTTTGGCTTGGGGAAGATATCTAAGAATAGCTGTTAATGGATCTTATAAACTAGATCGAGTATAAGTTTTAAGATTCCACAGAGACAAGTAGGAGGGAGTGCAATAGCCTCCGGGATGTGTAGCTTCTGAACAGTAGATTAGCTGCTATTGGCTTTATACATTAAGAATTATGTGCACAGTTGATCATTTCGTGTGGGAGAAGAAAACTCATTTCAGTTCGTCACTGCTAATCCTAGATTTTAGATAATATCATTTATAGTGTCAACTTGGGTTACGGTGACGATAGTGAGAAGCATTTGGATCATACAAAGCAAGATACAATGAGAAATTTAAGTTTAGATTATTGCATTATGATGCAGATGATGAAATCTGCTCCAATGGCAGAATCAACGCTAACAAATTGCTCGACACTGTTGAGTAATTATGCAAATAAGAGTTCGTTCATCACATATGCTGCTAGCTTCTCATGATTTGTTTCTGCAATGATCTTAATAAGCATCAGAGATTTATATGTTGTAGGAAATATGTATATAGCAATACAAAGAGAGATTCTGAAGGACGAGACCACGAACGTACGCCTTGTCCAAGCAATCAATCTTACGTAGAACGCAAACGGACTGAATGACCGAAAGCTGATGCCATTCTTGTTCATCTCGATCCTTACAAGCACTTGAAAATGGAGGAAGGAAGTGAAGGAAGAAAAAGAATGCCTTGTAAACCATGTACTGATCTACCTTACGTTACATGAAAAGTTAAAGAATCGAGCACCGTCACCAGCGATTCTTCGGATCAACGTTGCGAGCTTGGCCTGCTTACGTGCCCAAGCCTCCGCCATCTTTGCTTCCTCGGCCTCCGCCTCTATCCTCAGCTGCGTCACCTTCTCCCTCCACTCCCCTTCCACCCTCTCGAGCCGAGCCCTCTCCTCATCCCGCAGCCGCTGTATCTTCGCCTCCACCTCCTCCACCTTCTCCATCTTCTTCCTCGCCTTCTCCGTCTCCATCTGCTGCTCCAGCCGGCTCAGCCGCCACACCGCCTCCTTCCGGTGCTGCACCCACGCCCGCCGACCCTCCTCGACCTCCTGGCACATCTGCACCAGGATGGGCACCCGGTGCGCCGCGAGCGCCGGCGACTGCGGGGGCGACAGCGACAGGGCCACGGACGGCACCGCGGCCGTGGCGGAGGAGAGCACGGAGGAGGGCGAGGGGGAGGAGCAGTGGTCGACGGAGAAGGGGGCCTCCCGGAGCAGCGCGTGTTTCTCGGCGAAGGTCTGCAGGATGTGCTCGTAGGCGCTAGAGGAAGCGGCGGCGGGGGCGACACGAGGGGCCGAGCCCGGCGCCGGGTGGTGGGAGTAAGGGTACGGGTGGCGGCCGCTGCCGCCGCCGGATTGGTTGGCGAGCTTGAGCTGCTTCTCCTTGAAGACTTCCCACCACTTGCCGAGGCGCTTGGGGGTGCGGCCAGGGAGGTGGGCGGCGATGGCCTTCCACTTGTTGCCGTAGCGTGCTTGGAGGGAGATGACGAGGGACTGCTCCTCCGGGGTGAGGGAGCCCTTCTTGAGGCCCGGGCGGAGGTAGTTCTTCCAGCGCTCGTGGCACGACTTGGGGTCGCGGTGGAGGGGGCGGCCCATCCGCTCGGACACCATCCCCCACTCCTTGGGGCCGTACTGCTTCACGTACTCCCGCAGGAGCTCGTCCTCCTCCGGCTGCCACCGCTGCCGCTCCCTCATCTTTGTTGCTGATCAAAGCGCACGGATCCGACCCTCGGCGACCAATATATCATGTCCAAAGCCACCTTCTTGTTGCTGTCGTTACTGAAAGAGGATGAGAAGCAGATCAGGGATTGAAAGCTGGGGGATGATGGGATCTAAAGGTGTGAATTGTCACTGAAGCATGCAGGCGCACCCTCTGCTCTCTCTCTCTCTCTCTCTCTCTCTCTGCTCTCTCTCTCTGGCTGGTCACATGGAGTTCCGTAGCATTGAATGAGTGGGGGATGCTGTGGCTGGCTTCTGTCTGCTAATATTGCGCGGCTGCTGCTGCCTCCCATTTCTGGGCCATGTTGCACATCATCATCATCATCATCATCATACGTAATATAACACGTTGGATAACGATCCATTATGGCTTTATATATCCCTACAAAATTAATGATATTTTGTTTTTTTCTTAATTTAAGTTATATCTATATGCACACGTGAAACTCAAAAAGTTACATAAATAGTGTTATAGATAATTTTCATCAATTTAAAGAGGATGGCAATAGTTGATATAAAATATGTTAGATAATATTATAATTTTTTTTTATAATTTAGAGAAAGAAAATGATTGGAACAACGGATGTAGTGCAGCTTAGTTAGTTTGTTCGGGGGTACAAAATGTGACATTCGCCGGCATACTCGTTCTTTTTTCCAAATAAAATTCATATACACAGATTTATGACTTCCCATAGGCAGAAGTTTTTGGGTTCAAAATGTCAGGGGCACAGCCATTCTCTTTTTCAGATAAAAATCAGATACATGGTTTTATGATTCGCATAAAGGTGTGTTTTTGGTTGAAATTAGATTGGAAGGGTGATGCGGAAATTTCAATATCAAATCACACGATATCTTTTATTTCAGATATATATATATATATATTCACTCACATCTATTCACTCATTGCTAACTATCACGTGATAGACATGTACAGTGTAATATATAAATTTCTAATTTGGATGATAATCAATCGTAGTCATCCTTATCGAATCATCTCATTCATAAGATTTAGTCAGCTTTCATTTCTAGAAAATCATCTCATTCTATGTTTAATTTAAAAGGGAAGACTCCCCTTATTCTACTTAAACTAATCATATCAATGATCAAATCCTGTAGTCCTCTCCTTTTTCTTGTTTGATCCCTTCTAGGTGGCTTAAAAGTAATAAGGGGGTTAAACAAGACAAGCCCTTATCTTCTTGTTCATTTGGATCTAACAAGTGCTTTCATCTATGCTAAATGAGTTAGTCCACTAATAGACTAACTGATTTTAACATCAAAGGGGTTAAATTTCATATTTAATGTTATTATTATCTCTTTTCGGGAGAACTATAAATCATGCAATAATTTTATTAAAGCACTTCACCTCTATTTCTATTTCTCTAATCTAAGCATTAACAAGAATAAATCTAAAATTCTCTTTCCAATGACTCATGTTAAGCACCACATTTGTAATTTCCTTAATATTAAAAAACATGGCCATTGAAATACCTAGGATCATTTGTTAGTCCTACTAAGTTACTTTATGATTGAAAAAAATCCTAAATAAAATTCAAGGATGGCAAAAAGGGATTATCACCCAAGCTGTTAAAGTTCTCATAAATTTCATCATCAATGCCATCCCTGCCCACATGATAATGAACTCATGGATTTCTAAAAAATCATCAAAGGAATCAAAATAATAATAATAATGAGTCTATAAATCCGCAATGTACATACATCTTGTCAAGAAGTCCATTAAGGCCAACCGTATAACTCCTTTAATTAATAAAAAAATAATTTATGAACTAATCTCCTTCTTGATAATTATGGACATCTTGACCCTTTGAAATTTTAATACTAAACAAGGCAATCCCTGGCTTTGGAGAGGCTTAAACCATCTCTTCATAGTATTAAGGAATGACTTAGGATATTAATTGGTAAGTTCCACTATCAATATTTAAACCGATCCTTGGCTTACTAATATACCTCTCAATCGATGATCAGCATTTATGAACATGAATTAGGTGGAGAATTCTATGTTATCTTCGATTTATTTCTGAATAGGGATTGGAATATGCTTCTCCTTGAATTATATTTTTATTATTAAATTTTGAGAATCATATTTTTCTTATATCCTTGTGATGACTTGTGGATTTGAACTTCCCACCCATTATGGGTGGTATCTTCTAGCTGAAATGTTTATATATATATTTAGTATAAGTAAGATCCTACAGAATTACAATTGGAATTGTTGGAAAGAAGTATAGGCTCTCGATGTTTCGATGAAATCTTTTTTTTAAAATTAATTTAATATAGGCTATCCATCTCAACTTGAGCGATTGAATTTTATAATGTATAAATTTCTGCATATCATATTGGTAAAGTATATTCAGACTCTCCTCACATTTTCTTCCATTGCTCTTTCATTTTTCTCATACTAAAAGTTTGTCTAATCAAAATTTAACTATGATTTCTATCATTTTTTTATTGGTTAATGGTGCATGGATAAGAGAGGGACAAGATTTAGATAACTCTTTGGCTAAGTGTTTTAAAAATTTTATTGTAAATTCTCTTTGTTTGATTTAGAAACATTGTAATGATTTCTTAAATATCATTCCAATTTACTTTTTATTTGGTGATAAGCTATTTCATTAATTAATCAGAAATTTTATTTTTTTACCATGTGTAAGGGGTACCAAAACTCTCTCTTTTACGGATTCTTCCTAGGATAATCCTTAAGAAGCAGAGGTTATTTTGAAGTGTGACGGATCCTTTAACTATTCTTTAGAGATGGTAGACATTCCTTATAACTAATTGTCGAACAATTAATATTTCATTATCACTTCATGGCGAATGATTAATATTACATTGTGGGAAGGAATGTCTCACGTTACTCATAAAAGTTTGAATAACCTTTAAATGAAATTAGACTCTCAACAACTAAAAGCGTGCCTTGCATGAGCCATTAGGAATATATTGTGTAATGTTATAGAACTTGCCTAATCAGTAAATATAATCAAATTTTTTTAGGTTACGTCACTCCTTTTGGGCCATATGGTTAAACACATTAAGGTTATATATATATATATCTTTTTCTGAGGTGCTCAAGTCAACTCAAGTTTTTTTACAGTCGCCTGTTTAGAGAGAGAGAAGTTTCTAATTTTCCTAAAAATTATCTAGTCATGTTTCTCCGACGATAAGAGGGTGAGTTTTTATCCGATTGTACTAATTTTTTGTGAAGATATTTAGACTCGGTGATCTTCATTACGAATGATAGTGATCTATTTAGAGATTGTCTGTATCAGGTTTTGACTTCTTGAACAGTAGCTATTCACCGATTATTTTTTTCACTGATCAATTTTCTCTAACTCCTTGTTGGGCAGGATTCAATTATTGGATTTGACTGAAATTTTATCGATAAGCATAAGGCTTCTGGTCGTGCATTCTGAATAGTGAAGATCAAGTTTTGAGGTCTTTAAGTATCTATTTTTATTGTTTCAACGAAGACTATGTTGCTGTTTTTCTATTTCGAATAGTTTTATTGATGGGAATAAAACAGGAATCAACTTTGTATACGAACAAATACTAGCAGACCGTCATGCACAGCGGAATGAAATGGAAATCACAATCAGATGAACACCAAGATTTACGTGGAAAACCCCTTCAACTCGAAGGGTAAAAACCACGGGACAAGCCAGAGAAAATCCACTATCAAAATAATGAATATACAGATCTCAGGCTTCTTGCCCAAGCCCAAAGCAATAGCCACAAGAGAATCTCAGGGATACAAGGACTATAATCCTAAACACAATATCCAAAACCTTCCCAAGAGATCACAGTAAGAATCCACTGTAAACTGATCTAACCTGAGATTTGAATGATTGAGAATAGTCTTTTTCTGCCCTTGTCTTCTTCCCTTTTCTGGATCTCTTGTTTTCTGGCCTCTACTGTCAATCTGCAGTCTGCTTTTTTCTCTCCCACGTTTTCAGCCGCCGCTGCTCTCTTAATCTCAACCCTAGCCCCCTAATATAGGTTTTAGGTTAATATAAGTGATGTTCTGGGCTGTGGGCTTCACTTAAGCCCATTATGGGCTGAATCTGGGCCATCTGCCCAACAACCTCCCCCTTCAGCCCATCAGGGAGGCTGTCTCATGACTCCTCAATGTGAAGCCATGTCGATCGACTGTCGGCACATCTCCTGTCTCTCTTTTTCTGCTCACTTTCAACTGCTTCCTGGTAACTCTCTGGTTCACCTGCATCAGTAAGCATCACATACTCATCTGTAGAGTATCTTCTGGAAGGTTGACGTTGTCTAGAAGATCTTCTTAATTGAGGTTCTGTGGGAACTTGCTCTCTTTCTTCTTCTTGCTCAACATGTCCTACAGGTAGATCAACATCTGGCTCTGCACCATCTTCCTGCACATCTCCCCCATCACCCTGATATACTAGAGGAATAACTGGGTCACAGTCTACAAATCCCTCTACAGAAGTCTTAGCTGGTGCCTCCTTCTTCAAATCCTCAATGGTTTGATCCTCAAAGAAGACAACATCTCTGCTTCTGAACACCTTCTGCTTTTCTGGATCCCAAAGCCTGTAACCAAACTGATCATGTGAGTAACCAAGAAAAATACACTCTTTTATTTTACCATCTAGCTTGGACCTTTCATTGTTTGGAACATGTGCAAATGCACGACAACCAAACACTCTTAAATGCCTATAGGAGACATCTTTCCCTGACCATACATGCTCTGCAACATCACCATCTAGAGCTATACATGGTGATAAGTTGATTACATCAACTGTAGTCCTCAAAGCCTCATCCCAAAACCTTTTGGGTAGCTTGGCCTGTGAAAGCATACATCTGATCTTTTCCATGATGGTGCGGTTCATCCTCTCTGCAATTGCATTATGCTGAGGCGTACCAGGGACTGTCAACTCATGCTGGATGTCATGTGACCTGCAATAATCATTAAACAATCCTGTGTACTCACCACCATTATCTGATCTTATACATTTCAATTGTCTTTCTATCTCCCTTTCAACTCTGGCATGAAACTCTTTGAAGATATTAATAACCTGATCTTTAGTCTTCAAAGCATAGGCCCAAACTTTCCTGGAAAAGTCATCTATAAAAGTAACAAAATAAAGTGCACCACTGATACTAGGAACATTAACAGATCCACCAGGAGTTTTTGTCCTCAAAGGACCACACACATCTGTATAGACACGGTCCAAGGCATGCATTTTTCTAGATAAGGTAGGACTAACAAAGGAAACTCTATGTTGTTTACCAGCCAAACAATCAATACAAGGGTTCAAACGTGTACCTCTGAGAGATGACAATACCTCTCTTTTGGAAAGTTCTTGCAACCCCTTCTCGCTCATGTGTCCTAGTCGCCTATGCCACAACTCCATGCTGGAGTCTTTCTCTGTAGCATTCAACTGCCCACCACAAGCTTTAGGCTGCAATCTATACAATGTATGACATTTCTTCCCATTAGCTACAATTAGAGAACCTTTACTGAGCTTCCACTGCCCTTTATGAAATCTGACATCAAAGTCTTCATCGTCCAGCCTCCAACTGAAATTAAATTCAGTCTTAAGTCAACCACATGCCTCACATCCTTAAGTACCAACTTGCAATCAAGGTTGGTCTTTATATGGATATCTCCCATGCCAATGATGTTTGCTGTGCCATAGTTGCCCATCTTGACAACACCAAAATTTCCAGACCTGTAAGTAGCAAAGAACTCCCTCCGTGGTGTAGCATGATAAGAAGCACCTGTGTCAATTATCCACTCGAGATCCTGGCACACACAAGAAAAAATATCATCGGAAGTAGACAAAATCAAATAATCACTACCTTGTACTGTAGCTGTGATATTCTCTTTTGACTCTGTATGCTCCACTTCTTTCCCCCTTTTCTTATTCTTCTTAGGTTGCTTGCACTGATTCTTGTAATGTTCTTTCTCACCACAATTATAGCAAACAATATCTTTCCTTGACCTTGACTTGTTTCTACCCACACGTGAACCACTTCTATCCTTTGACTTTGACCTTCCTCTGTTCTCTGAGACAAGTGCTTGTGAATCAATCTGAGAAGTTGCTGAATTCTTTCTCCTTAACTCCTCATTCAACAAACTGCTTGTTACTTGACTCATGGTGACAATTTCATCTGGTGCCGAATTACTGAGAGAAACCACCAGTGTCTCCCAACTTTCTGGCAAAGAACTGAGAAGTAACAACGCCTGCAACTCATCATCAAGAGACATTTTCATAGAGGATAACTGGTTAGTAATACTTTGCATTTCATTCAAATGCTCAGGAATATAAGTACCCTCTTTATATTTCAAGTTCACAAGTTTTCTTATCAGAAAAGCTTTGTTGCCAGCCGTTTTTCTTTCATAAAGACCTTCTAACTTTTTCCAAAGAGAGTATGCAGAACATTCAGTAGAAACATGGTGAAAGACACTATCATCTAGCCATTGTCGAATAAAACCAACTGTTTTTCGATCTAACCTCTTCCACTCATCATCTGTCATAGATGTGGGCTTTGCACTATCTCCTTGCAAAGGTCCATACAAATCTTTGCAATACAAGAGATCTTCCATTCTTGGTTTCCATATCATCCAATTGTTTCCATTTAAACTAATCATGCGAGAAATATTACCGGTCTCCATGTTCAGATACAAAAGATTAAATACCACCAAAACCCTGCTCTGATACCAGTTGATGGGAATAAAACAGGAATCAACTTTGTATACGAACAAATACTAGCAGACCGTCATGCACAGCGGAATGAAATGGAAATCACAATCAGATGAACACCAAGATTTACGTGGAAAACCCCTTCAACTCGAAGGGTAAAAACCACGGGACAAGCCAGAGAAAATCCACTATCAAAATAATGAATATACAGATCTCAGGCTTCTTGCCCAAGCCCAAAGCAATAGCCACAAGAGAATCTCAGGGATACAAGGACTATAATCCTAAACACAATATTCAAAACCTTCCCAAGAGATCACAGTAAGAATCCACTGCAAACTGATCTAACCTGAGATTTGAATGATTGAGAATAGTCTTTTTCTGCCCTTGTCTTCTTCCCTTTTCTGGATCTCTTATTTTCTGGCCTCTACTGTCAATCTGCAGTCTGTTTTTTTCTCTCCCACGTTTTCAGCCGCCGCTGCTCTCTTAATCTCAACCCTAGCCCCCTAATCTAGGTTTTAGGTTAATATAAGTGATGTTCTGGGCTGTGGGCTTCACTTAAGCCCATTATGGGCTGAATCTGGGCCATCTGCCCAACATTTATTTCATGTAGCATTTTATGGTTCGTTTTGGCTGATTTTGATGAGGATATTTTAGACTATTGTTTTTTTAATATGAATGATAGAGATTGTGTTTGGATATGGTAAACATTTTTTTATCTTTACAGTAGCTATCCTTTGTTATTATTGTATCTATTAGACAAGTATATGAATTGTGAGTTTTGAATTTATTATGAAACAAATTTCTTTGTGGATCTTTGCTATTGTAAATAATATTTTCATAGTGGAGATTTAGATTTCAACCATGAGAGGTCCATGATTTTTATCCTTCACACAGAAGGAGTTTTCCACATAAAAAATTCCAAGTATTCTTGTATGCTGGATTATGATTTAATTGTTTATTGCTTATATAGTCAAGATAGTGCTCCTATATATTCATACAAGTGGGATAATTTTTTGATCATTAATTGTCAATATTGAATTAGTGAAAGTACTGAAAACTTCAGTTTAAGAAAATTTT
Organism: Ensete ventricosum; assembly: GCA_029747655.1. Classification (NCBI taxonomy): domain Eukaryota; kingdom Viridiplantae; phylum Streptophyta; class Magnoliopsida; order Zingiberales; family Musaceae; genus Ensete; species Ensete ventricosum. Next base: position 20,551,324 of record JAQQAF010000009.1, read on the forward strand.
TCACTGAAAGTAAAAACGATATCAAAAGTATTTTGTTCAAGTAGAGTTAGTAATTTAATCTTATAGAACGATACTAAGTTTCTTGCTTAAAGAAGGCTCAAGTAATAATATGCAAATCCAAAAAAAAAGATAAGAGACATTCATAATTTATAGTGGTTCGATCACAACTTGGCCTATTTTCACTTCCTGAGTCTCCTTCGTCGAGGCCCGTCGGAGTCTACTACTGATCTTCTTCGGGTGAAGACCAAACCCTTACAATTATTTCACTTATAACACATAAGGGACACCTTTACAAAGATTATAATCTTTGTTGCTCACTCCCTTATCCCCTTTTTTTTTCTTGCACACTTTTAGCACACTATTTTCTAAGTTTTCTTGTCCAAAATTCGTGTGCTTCATGCAAGAAGACTTGGGGTATTTATATGCCCCAATTTAATTTAGAAATTGGAGCCAAAAATTTAAATGTATCCGAAAAATCTGGGTACGGATAGTATAACCATCGGTGCTGACGATACTATTGTCGAAAGCTATCCTAAAAATATGGCGATGACGATATAACCACTGACCTGGGTGGTACAATCTCTGCCCACCGGTTGTACTACTATCGGGAATCCCGAAAAAGTGATTCATCTACTTTTCTATTCCCGACTTGTACCTTTAATTGACCCCTTTTCAAGTCAACCAAATGAGTTAAATCTGAGCTCAATCCAAACCCAAATGTAGACCTAGTTTGCCTCACTTGAATTAATTTAGATTCTTTCCAAATCTAACTCAAGTTGGACTCAAATCTAACTACGACTCACTTGATTACAACCATACATGATCATCAAGTTCAAAAATGACCTAACTCCCAGCAATCCGACAACCTTCGGTAATCTTTCGGCGAGTCTTAAGATCTTCTTTCGACGATCTCCTAACGTGTTCCCAACGAGCTTCCTGATTCCTTTGGCAAACTCCTAGCAAACTCCTGATGAGCTCCCACAGCATCATCTGAACCTTGGTCCAATACTCGAACTTAATTCTGGCCTAACATCTGGTTGTAATTCTTTTTCTCCATCATAGTTAATCTTATATTTCTTTCTCTAACACATACATTCAGATCATCAATTGATTTCATCATCAAAATCCAAGATTCAACAATCTCTCATCTTTTAATAATAACAATCAATTGATGAGGAGAGTTAACATTTACTCCCTCTATATCAATGCCATAACCTAAATAAGAAAAAAACATAAATTCAAGAGAACCACACACTCTTGAATTCAAGTATCATAATATTTATTTATCAAATTCAAAAATCAACTATCAAAGATACAAGATATAATATTAATGTCAAAATTTTTACCTTAAATCATCAATTAAATCTTCAAGGATATTCCAAGTATACAAAATTCATGCATCATATAATTAATTTAAATTTTTTTCTCTTAAGTTATCAACTATTTTCCCCTCTTTATTTATCACCAAAAGGAGAAATACCTAATTTTATCATTTTTCATACATATATCATCAATATGCTATTTCTCCCCCTTTGTCATTAACAAAAAGATGTGAAATAATGAGTAAATAATTTCAAGATACATAAAATCATTATGTGTCAAATTTTTCATATTTGTAAAAAATAAATATTAATTAAATATTTAGTGCTTCATTGCTCTCCCTTAGTAAAATAGGATAAAAACATAATTTTTCTCATGAAAAATTTTCTTCCTTTTTATGAATAAGAAAGAAGAAGAAATAAGAGAGGGGAGTGAAAAACATCATATCATAAAATAGGGCTCAATTTTATAGATATAAATTCTAAAATTAAGAAAAATTAAGAGTTACCCATGCAATTTAATTCATCTTATGTAGATTTCAAACAACAATAGCAAATCATTCATTTTGATAGTTCAGCATTCCTAGCTCTCTTCTAATGAAGTCAAATTGCTCTTCATTTAATAACTTAGTGAAAATATCTGCTAATTGATGCTTAGTATCAATAAATTCTAAAGATATGTCAAGATTATTCACATGATCTCTAATAAAGTGATGTCTAATATTAATATGTTTAGTTCCTTAGTGTTGAATGTGATTTTTAGTTAAACATATTGCACTTGTGTTGTCACATTTTATAAGATATTTTTTAAATAAATTTTATAATCTTCTAAGGTATTTTTTATCCAAATAACTTGGGCACAACATGCACTAACTGTAATATATTCAGCTTCGGCTGTAGATAAAGTAATCGAATTTTATTTCTTGGAAGACTAAGAAATAAGAGTATGCTCTAAAAATTGACATGTCCTTGTGGTACTTTTTCTATCTATTCTACACCCTCCAAAATCGATATCCGTATAAGCAATTAAATCAAAGTTTTTAGATTTTGAATACCATAAACCTAAGTTAGAGGTTCATTTTAAATATCTAAATATCTGTTTAACTGCCTTAAAGTGATAAAGTTTAGGATTGGATTGAAACCTTGCACACAATCCAACACTAAATATTATATCCGTTTAGTAGCAGTTAAACATAACAAGCTACCTATCATTCCGCTATAAGTTCTTTGATCAAAATTTTTTCCATCATTATCTAAGGTCTAATTTTGTAATAGTACTCATGGGTGTATTTATAGCCTTAACATTTTCCATACCAAAATGTTTTAGCATATCTATGGTATACTTAGTTTGACTAGTGAAGATACAATCATTTAATTGCTTTATTTACAATCTTAAGAAAAAAGTTAACTTACCCATTAGGCTCATCTCAAATAATTAGCTCATACTTTTAGTAAAAAATTCACATAAGGATTCAATTGTTGAACCAAAAATTATATCATCAATATAAATTTGAATAACAAGAAAAATTATTTTCAAAATGCTTAAAAAATAATGTGGTATCAACCATGCCTTTCAAAATATTATTCGAAATAAGAAAAGAGTGAAGTCTTTTATACCAACCCCTAGGAGTTTGTTTTAATCCATAAAGAGCTTTAGAAAGTTTGAAAACATGATTTGAAAAAAGATTATTTTCAAAACCAAGGGTTGTTCAACATATACTTCTTCAGAAATGAAACTATTAAGAAAAATATTTTTAACATATATTTGAAATAACTTAAAATCTTTGAAAGATACAAAGATAAGGAGCATCCTTATGGCTTCAAGTCTAGCCACAAGAGTGAAGGTTTCTTCACAATCGATCATTTCTTCTTGGTTGAAACCTTTGGCTACTAATCTAGTCTTGTTTCTAACCATGATACCATTTTCATCTTGCTTATTTCTAAATACCCATTTAGTACCAATCACTAAACGGTTACTAGGTCTAAGAATAAGCTCTCATACCTCATTCCTCTCTCAGGGCTTCATTAATACATTTTGGTTAACTTGAGAAATAAATATAGCATTAGCATAAACAAATTTTAAAAGAAGAACGAGTTTGAACACCTCTTGATGTATCTCCTATTATAAGCTCCTTAGGATGAGCATTTATATACTTTCATTCCTTTGGTAAGGATTTGGAAGTAGATTCATCCAAGCTACTTTTAAGAGAGTTATTATTTAAATTCAAAGTCCCAAAATCAAATTCATTATCAAAATCAATTTTCTTAGTTTCAAAAATCTCATTGAAAATAATATGAATAGATTCTTCAATTACTAAAGTTATTTTATTGAATACATGATAAGCTTTTGAAATAAAAGAATAACCAAGAAAAATACCTTCATCCAATTTTACATCAAATTTTCCTAAGGCATCCTTTTCATTCAAAATAAAACATTTGCAACCAAAAACTTTAAAATATAAAATATTAAGTTTTTTATCATTCCACAGTTCATAAGGAGTTTTAGAGATTAATAGTTTTACAAGAACCCTATTCAAAACATAGCATGCCGTGTTTACGGTTTCAGCCAAAAAATATTTGGGTAGGCCATGTTCGTTGAACATAGTTCTAGCTATTTCTTATAAGCTCCTATTTTTTCTTTCTACTTTATTTTGTTGTAGATTTCTAGGACTAGAGAAGTTGTGGATATACTCATTTGACTCACAAATATTTTGAAACTCATTGTTTTGAAATTCACCACCATAATCATTAAGTATTGACGAAATCATAAAATATTTTTTATTTTGAATAAGTTTACAAAATTTTGAGAAACATTTAAAGGAATTACTTTTGTGTCTCAAGAAATAAGTCCAAGCATATCTACGAAGACAAAGACATATTTGCTTTCTCCTATGCTTGTAGTATCAATTGGTCCAAATAACAAAAAATATGGATAAATTATAATAGCCTAAATGTGATTATTTGTTTTTTTTTTTACTTAAAGCTACTTTTTATTTGCTATTCTATTTGGTAAATATCACACGTTTTATCTTTAACAAACTTCAGACTAGGTAAACCTTTTACTAGATCTTTAGTTGAGATTTGGTTTAAGAGTTTTATGCTAGCATGACCTAGTCTTCTATGCCAAATCCAAGCATCATCATTTAAAGCTAAAAAGCATGTTTCATCATAAAAACTTCCAATATTAATAATATACACATTATTGTTTCTTAAGATAATTAAAGATTTATTTGTATGTGACATTTCAATTATACAAGCATTAGATTCAAATTTAACAATCAATCCTTTATCAAATAATTAGCTAATACTAAGTAGATTATATTTCAAACCATCAACTAGTAGCACATCTTCAATCAAAAGGTTTGATTTGTTACCTATTGTTCCTTTTCTAATGATTTTTCTTTTGTTGTTATCTCTGAATGTGATAACTCCTTCATTTATGCTAGTGAGCTTAGAAAAGTAAGTTGGATCTCCGGTCATGTGCCTTGAGCATCCACTATCAAGGTGTCATTTTGTGCTCCTAGCCTTAGTTCAGAGATAAACCTACAAAAAATATGGTTTTAATTTAGGTACTTATTTCACTTTGGGTCCCTCATGAGGAGCTCTACCTAATTTAGCTATAGGTTTTTGGTTGTTTATGGTTCCTTTAGGAACCCAAATTAATTTATGTGGATTATACTTTGTAAATGAACATTTGTAGGCTATATGTCCTAATCTATCACAAAAGTTACATTTAGTTTTTGGTGGTAAATTTGGTATGGGTTCTTTAACGAAGATAGTTGGCTTTTGTTGAGTATTATCTATAACGCCTATACCTTCTTTCCTATGAACATGACCCTTATTTGTAAGCTTCATGTTTAGGGATTTATTTCATATTTTAAAATTTTATAATATTTATTGTAATACAATATTTTCTTTTCTAAGTTCCTCTAAAATTTCACATTTGGTGCATGAATTAAGTGATGGTGATGCTTCATATATTTGATCAAATCGACTAACTAGTGAATCATGCTCCTTTTTGAGTAGTTTATAAGACTTGATAATTTTTTTAAATGCATCATAAAGCTCATTAAAAATATTTAGTAATTTAGTAAAAAAGATATCAGAAGACTAACTTACCTCTTCATGGATGGCCATGGGAGCATAGTTGACAACCACTTCCTTGTTGTGGTCTTCTTAATCTGATGAGCTTAAGTTATCCCAAGTCACCAAGAGAGCCCTCTTCTTATATGATACATTCTTCTTCATCTTCAATAGTGGACATTCACTTTTGAAATGTCCTGGCTTCTTGCATTAAAAAAAATTATATTATCCTTTTTTGGTTTATTTTTATTTTTATTATCAATAGTACAATGTCATTGTCCTCATCATCAAGGTTTCAATCAAGGAGTCATATGTAGTTCTCAATGTCAAGTCGTTCCTATTCTTTAAAAGGTGTTCATCTTTAGTTTTCAATGCCAAGTCCTTCGTGTTCTTTGGAAGGGGTTCATCATGAGCTTTACACCAATAAGTTCTTCAAGAGAAAAATTATTTAGATCTTTAGCTTCTTGAATTGTAATTACTTTAGGATCCCAACTTTTTGGGAGAGATATTAATATCTTACTAACAAGTTCAAAATTAGAAAAAAATTTACCAATAGCTTTTAGACCATTGACAATGTCCATGAACCGGGTGTACATGTCTTTAATGGTCTCACTTGGTTTCATTCAAAATAATTCATAACTATGAACTAAAATATTAATCTTAGACTCTTTAATGCTACTAGTGCTTTCGTGTGTGATTTCAAGTGTATGTCAAATATCATAAGCAATTCAAAAATAGAAACAGACTAAATTAATTCTTATCAAGTGCACAAAATAAAATATTCATTGCTTTTGCATTTAATGAAAAAAATCTTCTTTTCCAAATCATTATATTCATTCATTGGTTTCGAAGACTTTTTAAAACTGTTTTCAACTATGTGACATAAATCAAAATTCATAGAAATAAAAAAATATGTATTCTTATTTTCTAATATATATAATCCGTCTTATTGAATATTGGAGGACGTGCAATAGAATATCCCTCGTTTATGTCGAACGAAGTCATTTACTCACTTGAGTGTTTAATCTAATGAGTAGAACCTCACTCTGATACAAATTGTTAGGATCAATTGGCACTAAGAGGGGGGGATGAATTAGTACAAGTGCTAAAAACTTTAGTTTATGGAAAACTTTCGCTCAAAGTAAAAATGATATCAGAAGTGTTTCGATTAAGTAGAGTAAGTGAGCAATTTAATCTTATAGAACGATGTTAAGTTTCTTACTTAAAGAAGCTCAAGTAATAACATGCAAATTCAAAAGGAAAGATAAGAGACACTCACAGTTTATAGTAGTTCGGCTACAACTTGGCTTATGTCCACTTCCTGAGTCCCCTTCGTCGAGGCCCGTCGGAGTCCACCACTAATGTTCTTCGGGTGAAGGCCAAACCCTTACAAGTATTGCACTTACAACACACAATGGAGACCTTTACAAAGATTATAATCTTTCTTACTCACTCCCTTACCCCCTTCTTTTTATTGCATACTTTAGCACACTATTTTCTTAATTTTCTTGCCTAAAATTCTTGTACTTAATGCAAGAAGACTTGAGGTATTTATAGGACCTAATTGACTTCAAAAATTAGAGTAAAAAATTCAAACGTATCAGAAAAATTTGGATACGGGCGGTACAACTGCTAACCTGGGTGGTACAACTATCGCCCACCGGTGGTACTACCATCGGGAATCCAAAAAAGTGATTCCTTCCAAATCTAACTCAAGTTAGACTCAAACCTAACTACGACTCAATTGATTACAACCATATATGACCATCAAGTTAAAAAATGACCTAACTCCTAATAATCTAGCGACCTCTGGTAATCTTCCGGTGAGTCTTAAGGTCTTCTTCTAGTGATTTTCCGATGTATTCCCGGCGAGCTTTCCGATTCCTTTGGTGAACTCCTAGCGAACTCCCGGCGAGCTCCCACCGCATCGTCCAAACCTTGGCCCAATGCCCGAAGTTGATTCTGGCCCAATATTTGGTTGTAATTCTTTTTCTCCATCGTAGTTAATTATGGATCTTTTCCTCTAATACACATGTTAGATCATCAAATCATCAATTGATTTCATCATCAAAAACTAAGATTCAACATTACTTGTGTTTTTATCTCAAAAACCCGAGTCTGAAAATGATGAAGAGTGAGATTTTGAGTATCAATAAGTTTGTGGCTTTATTCGACAATGAGTAAAATATAATGTATTGAATCACATTGGTAATGTGATAAAAATAAATGTGTTGTGGCAAAAACTTGAGACTTTATATGCTTGAAGAACTGACAATAATAAACTATTTTTGCTTAAACAAGTTATGCGCTTATAGTTTAAAGATGGTAGTTCCATTTCTGATCACTTGAATGAATTTCAAGGTTGTTTTGATCAGTTGTCTGATATACGTATAAAGTTTGAAGAAGAGGTACTTGGGCTTTGTTTACTTAATACTCTACTTGATGATTGAGAGAGTTTTTAGGTATCTTTGACTAACTCTACTTCGGTTGTTACTCTGAGTATGGAGTATGTGAAAAACATTGTTCTGAATGAAGAAATGAGAAGAAGAACACTGGATACATCTAAATCACACTCATAGGATTTGGTTACTGAGGATAAGGGGAGAAGCAAGAACAATAGTCAAGATTAAAACAGAAAAGTAGTAGAACCAAGAATAAATCAAAGTCAAACTATAAAATTCTTGGATGTCATTACTGTAGTAATGAAAGGACATGTCAAGAGGAGAACAAAGATAAGAGCAACAACAATAAATAAGATAAAAAGATCAATGAAAGTGACAATGATCGTGTTTCCATTGTTTCTGATGATCTTACTACTATTTATTGTATAGAGGACATCAACTTTAATAAGAATAAAACCAGTTGGGTCTTGACAGTGGTCCTGCCTATCATGCTATATTAAGGAATGACTTCTTCACATCTTGTACTCCAAGTAATTTTGGAGTTGTGAAAATGGACAATGATGGAGTGTAAAAGATTGTAGGCGATAGAACTATTTGTTTAGAGATTGACATTAGGACAAAACTTGTTCTCAAGAATGTCAAACATGCATAAGATGTTGGGCTGCACTTGATCTCTATAAGGAGGCTTGATGATGATGGTTATTATGACTCTTTTGGTAATAATCAGTGAAAAATTACTAAAGACTCTATAATTGTAGCTCGAGCAAAGAAGTCATATGGTTTATATTAGTTGGAGGCTTCAGTCAATACTAATTATGTTAATGCAGTTGAGAGTTTTAAGAATGCTATGTCAGATCAGTATAAAGGGACTTGACTGTTTAACTAAGAAGAATCTACTTTCAAGGTTGAAAGGTACAAATCTAGACAGATGTATTCATTGTTTGGTTGGGAAATAGAAAAGAGTTTCTTTTAAGCATCATCTTCCTTCTAGAAAAAATAAGCTACTTGAATTGGTATGTTTGTGGTCGTTTGAAGGTAAGGTCATTTGGTGGTGCACTTTGCATTGACATTTATTGATGATTATTTCAGAAACTTTGGGTCTATTTTTTGAAGTCAAAGGATCAGTTTCTTGATACATTTAAGGAATATTAAGTTATGTTGAGAGAGAAATAAGAAATAAATTAAAATGCATCCACACTAATAATAGCATAGAATATTGTGGGCCCTTTGATGTATATTGCTAGAAGCAATGTATCATGCATTAAACACCTCCTAAGACTTCTCAATTGAATGGTCTTCGTAGAAAGGATGAACAAATGATTGATGGAGAGAGTTAAATATGGGCTTACATAAGTTAAACTACCTAATTCTTTTTAGGGTGAGGCTTTATACACTGTTTCTTATGTTATTAATCTAACCCCATATGTTCTTTTGCAAAATGATGTTCCTGACACGGTACACATGGTACATATGTTTTCTATGACCACCTACATGTATTTGATTATAAATATTTTATACATATATCTAAAGATCAGAGATCCAAGTTAGATTCCAAATGAGGTAAAAACTTGAGACTTTGAATGCTTCAAGAATTGGTAATAATAAATTATTTTTGCTTAAAAAAATTATACGCTTGTAGTTTAAAGAAGGTAGCTCCCTGATCATTTGAATGAATTGTAAAGTTATTTTTATCAATTGTCTGACATGGGTAAAAAGTTTGAAGAATAGGTATTTGGACTTTGGTTGCTTAATACTGTAAATTGATGATTGAGAGAATTTTGGGATATCTTTCATTAGTTTTGTTTCCGATGATATTCTGACTATGAAGTATGTGAAAAATAATATTGTGAATGAAGAAAAGAGAAGAAGAATACTAAATACATCTGAATCACACTCAAAGATTTTTTTATAATTAATTATCTATATCCACATATATTTTTATCTGTTTTTTTCAACAAAATTATCTTACTTACTTGGAGCTGAAAATGAGGAAGCCCATTTTTTAGCCACTAGTGCCCGTTGTAATATTTTTTTATATTGTTACTTGGGAAGGCTCTGTTCCTTATGTGCAATAGGAGTTTACTGTCTTTTGTCGATCATCCAGATGACTGAATAAAGTTTTTAAAAAATAGATACATGGTAATAAATATAATATTTTTATATAACTTATAATAAAAAGACTTAAGTACTCATAGAAAAGTGTAAATATTTTTGGTAAACGTACAAAAACTTAAGGGTGTCTTAGTCTTATCAAGATTCAAGGATCTGATAATGAATTAAACCGGCAGAAATATTGAAAACTACTGCTTCAATTCTTTCTTCGGCAGATGTTGAAGCTTCCAACTTGGATTTGGCTTCGAACAGCTTCAAAATTGAGGTGTTGAATCTTCGCTTCTTGAATGTGAATCACTTCTTCCCTTGTGAGCTCCATGGAGACCACGAACTGAATGCTTTCTTTCTAACTTTAGCTAAATTTCTTCTCTTGCTGAAGTCAGTTCAGCTTCTGCAAACTCACTGCCTTATCCTCGTATCAGCACCTTCCTCTCTCTCATTATTTGATTTGCTCATCATATCTATCTGATAGCTATCTTCGCCATTGCTCGAGCTAATTGCATGTCGTCCTGCAGCATCTGAACCAGTGATTCTAAGCTTCATTTCGAGTTCTCTCTCTTAGCATATCTTCAATTATATGATAGAAGATATCGACAAGAGATAGAGATACGAACTCTAATCATTACCTTAAAATTATAAGATTTAGACTATGTTTCTATCTGATCTTGATAGAGAAAATCTTTCCCTCTAAACCTGTATAAATAAAAATTGTATGTGAAAGATTAATTCAATTTTTCATCCTTTTTAAACTCTTATTATAAATTAACTCAAATCTTTTTCACTTATGAGATTAAAGTTGGAGAATGATAGAAAAAAACATTTATCACAAATAACACATGGCACCATGATAAGCTTGGAAAAAATGGATTGGATCAATAATTGGATCATATGAAAATTAACTTAATATAAAATATTAGAAGAATATTTCATTCATATCATAGAATATTTTTTTAAGTTAAGCTCATTATAAAGAACACAACAGGCTAATAATATATTAAATACTCAAACTTTCTGTTTAGAGACCATATTACAAATGTCCGATCAAAATTTTGAAATCATCTCACCTTCATCCAATTTTTTGTAAACATACGTTTGACATTATCGCCATCCACCGCATCAAAGGAGGTATTATACAAAATACTATCTAGTAATATCTAATAAATACTATCTAATATTGATTGGGAAACTAATCTATCAATTGATTTCAAAAAAATTATCTACTAAATTAGTTTTTCTATTAATAATGTAGTATCATTTTTTTAACCGTGTGTTATGTTTCGTCATACACCTCTTTTTTTTTATTGTAATATTAATCTATATCAAAACAATTATACAATTTTTATGTTTATGTTTATCAAATCAAAATAATTTAATTTATAACTAGTCATTTGAATTAATAGTACTGATTTATACTGCAAGGCGGCAAAAAGATACGATACATAAGAATGTTCCACCTAAGGTCGAGATCTTTTAGATGGAATTGGGTGGGATCTCAATCACAATTTATTATATGTATTATTTCTTAGTGACATGATAGAATAGTATAGGTTGATTCTCAATCACTAATTTTTTCTTTTCTTTTCTTCAGTATAGCATAATATTGCATTTTTAAGTATTGGTATGTTTTGTTGCTAAATTGGGGGATGGGAACAAACGCCCGTCACCATCCGCCGCCGCCTCCTCCGACGCGGTGCGGCCAAGCGGCAGGCGAGTGCGCCGCCGGAATTTGCGCGCTGTGCGTCTGCTGGCCCCTGATGCTGCTCTGGCACTGCATTGACATGGACATGGAACTCGACGCCGTGGGTCTGCTGACATTGCTCCGGCACGCTCTGCGTCAAGCTCCCACTCGCCGCCGACTGGCGGGAGCCGCGTCCTCCTCGGCGCCTCTTCATCCTTCATTGACATGGAACTCGACGCCGCCGGCGATCTCCTGTGGCGGCCGCCCTCCAAGCAGAGTCTTCTTCGGAGATGAGGATAGGGAGGAGGGACGAAGCTTCCATCGTTGGCCTTCCTCTGCTTCTGATCCGTTGTAATTCTTCCTTCTTGTATTTTTTGATATATGCCCTCATCCTTCTTGTATTCTTGTTCATTGTAAACACTGCAGATTCATAAGATCTGTCTGATCTACATCAGACCTCCTTCCATGGTGCATCTACACTGGCTAGCTTTATGGGTACTGCCCACAGAATCTCTTCTTGACAATGGGAAGAGTCCATCGATAGGGGGCCCAAAGGATGGCAACGGGTTTCACCCCCTCCACTGCAACTCTCTCCCAACCCTGGACTGTACAGCGCTGTCCTCTGCTCCACGGCATGGGCTCCCCCCCCCCCCCCCCCCCCCCCCCCCCGATCGGTGTCACATGCACGATTAGGTCATCCTGTCAGATCATTTCTACCGACGGCCTCCCAAATTGTGTCCTGCAACTCGCATCCAAAGCACTCAGCACACCCGATCCAAACCGACTGCAGCGCCGTTTCACTGCGACACCAATGTAGATATAGTGTGTTTAAGCAAATGTCCTGATCTTGTGCTCTTCTGCAAACAGTAGGTGCACACTGTAATCACGGCTGCTGGATCTAATGTAAAGCATGGGTGAAGAGTTTCTAGGGAGCTTTTAACAGGGCCATGATTGAGTCCACCACGCTGGTGGACCTTTTCGCGCAGCATGGCATCTTTTCATCTGTCCAACAAAAGACCTCTAAAAGACTAGATTCAAGAGCTTCACTGTTCTAGTGCGGACTCCACAGGAGCATGAAAATGACCCATGTGAGAGGGCCATATCACTCCTCTAGATTGCCCTAATCATTCCACTATGTGTTCTTTCCGAGTGCTGCCACCTTTTTTTTGGCCCCTCCTCCACATGCCATTGTGGCCTATAAATAGTGTCCTTCTCCCTTTCGCCTTAGACTCCAATCCTCCATCAGCCATACTTGCCTGCAGTTTCTCCAGTTTCATCATGAAGGCCTCAATCTTCGTCCTCTTCATCGCTGCACTTCTTCTGTGCCGATCTCCGACGGCATCGTCAGTGACATGCAACCCAGTGGAGCTGAGCTCATGCGCCAGCGCCATACTGACAGCGGCGCCACCCACCGCCGCCTGCTGCGCGAAGCTGAAGGAGCAGCGGCCCTGCTTTTGCCAGTACAAGCAGAACCCCAACTTGAGAGGCTACATCAACTCCGATAACAGCAAGAAGGTGGCCAAATCTTGCGGCGTTCCGACCCCCACCTGCTGAAAAGTGTTAACGTGGCCTCTTCTCTTCATGAACTCAAGTCTGCCATCCCCCGGTTTGGAGAAGCTGAGATCCTTCTAGGATGCAGTCTTGGACGTACAAGGTATTGTTTGTAGCTTGCTGTAGGCTTCTAATCCTTTGCCTGGTGTTTCTCTTTTGTTCTTGATCTCGAGTCGAAGATGACCTTGTATGGGTCTTCAACAATGTAATTCCAGTGTTAAAAGAGTCTCGCTCACAATGTGCTCGGTAAGGAAAAGCCATATCATCAGAAGACTCCAATGTCGTGGATCTAATACTAGAAGCTTGAATGTCATTCTTGATCCAAAGACTATGACTGAACATAAATCGACCGTGCGGTGAAGATTCAGGATATGAAGAGAAATCAAAATTAATGATAATAATAATCTGCCAGAAGTTGTTGCAGGAAGTATACCTCCCAGTTCTGGATGTCTTCTAACTGCTGTATGAAGCTAAAGGATGTTCTTCAAAAGTGCAAAGAAAAAGACTGCTGACATCAAACGACAGCAAGATGATGTCAAAATAATTAATCCTAAGCCCAGAAAACATGCATTCTGGGGCATTCAAACCAATAAATCCACTGCAAATATTACAGCAGTACGTAGTGACCTATTTCTTGCTCTCAAGAAAATAGTGAAATCATTAACTCTAGAGAATAAATCTATTGCAAGTATTACATCAGTTTGACATGTTTCTTGTTTTCAATAAAATAGCCAAACTATTAACTGTAGAGTTTTTCTTTTTCCATTCTTAAGGAAAATATGTGATAATGGGGTAGAAAAGAAAAAAAATAAACAAAAATCTTCTTAAGCCTGATGCTAAATTACATTACGACACATAATTGTTATCCTCACCGAAAAGAAATACATTACCTACCTTTGTGTGGAAGTAAAAATGTATGCAAGCACATGTAGATTTTCAAAAACACAGAAATTGCAGATTATTAATAAGAAAAAGCAGATAAGATATATATTTTTAAAGCAGATAATATATTAAACTTCTTTCGGCATTCCTCGGTTTCCCTTCAAACTTTTATCCTCTATGAGGCTTCGAACCTGATGAAATTATTAGTGTTGATGAGGTACTGCTTTAAATCTGTGTGGTCAGCATAAGATAGCAACCAAGAAAAAGAGATACAACAAGGTAAATGTATCAACGATAACAAGTTGGTTTCCAAAATAATTTAATGCTTATTAAGCTTCACATGTACGAGATTGAAAGGAGGGCATGCAAATGTCAGAGCTTCTCAAGGAAGAAAGCGAAAAATTTAAAGTATGTAGAAGAAGCTATTCAACATCTTCTGCAAAGTATTATCGTTATACCGCTGGGCTTAGCTTTCGTCGTGGCTGGCGGTGACCTAAGTCGTTGGTAAAGTCGAGACGCGCAGCAGAACACGTGGAGGAATGCGCTAATTACCATATTGTTGGCGTTCCCCGTTGGTACCCAACGTCCATGTTGTTGCGAAAAATATGCGGGCCTCGCATCTCGGGGGACCTCTGAATTCTCCCGTCACAAAATGGGTATGAGTCGAGGTGAACAGGTTATCTTTACTTTAGATAAGCAAAACGCCCATGGTAGCGTTCCCCGAATGCAATCACACGTGGCCGATAATGGGTAGTTTCGGAAGAGTCAAGGCTCTTCTCCAATCACACCTGTAGTTGAAAGCTCTTACTTCAGATCATGACCGTCGAGATACCCAACTGGAACCACATTCTTTACATATGAACAGTGTCAGATCAGGACGCGACTTGCAAATAATTGCACAGGATCCGACAAGTCGACAAGCCTCTGCTAAACTCCGCCGCTGTCGTCGCCACCGCCTCTCCATTCTGCCCTCTCCCGCCGCTGGATCGATTGCTCATCGAGGCT
The DNA here is from genome assembly GCA_029747655.1 of Ensete ventricosum. Lineage (NCBI taxonomy): Eukaryota > Viridiplantae > Streptophyta > Magnoliopsida > Zingiberales > Musaceae > Ensete > Ensete ventricosum. The sequence goes on from JAQQAF010000009.1 coordinate 20,566,356, forward strand.
ACGACTGCCGCCTCACTCTCCATGCCACCCGCTGCCTTCTTTTGGTGTGTGAGAGAAAGCTTCGGAGATTTCAGCGGTCAATCGTGATCCGAAGAAGACTTGTTCCAAAGTGACGAGATTGAGCGTAGAAGGTGAGGACTTTGCATTCAATCCATTCCATTTCGATCACCGCAATATGTTGAGTACTGGACTTTGCTTCTAAAGCGCTTTCTTGGCAAACAAATCGGCATCTTTTTCTAAAATTGTGGTTCTTGTGGGAGAGGGTTTGATCCGAGCGAATCCGGTCCTGCTTGAACCGGTTAATTGCTTATGGTTTTCTCGAATTAGTGTCCTTTTTAGTACATCCTTTAAAATCTAGCCTCAAATCATGCATTACATCACTACTATTCAAAAGACGCAGTTTGATATGAACTCAATTATAAAAGACAGGACTTGTAGTTTTTGTTTGTGCAATTCCAGTGATAACTGATTAGAATTCAATTACTTGGATGAAATTGAAGTTATTTATTATAACTAACGTGACTTTGGGTGGGACTTTGATGAAAATTGATTCCTTTTTACTTAATTTCATAACAACCTTATGCCTCGATGAACAATCTTGCACTTCTTTCTTTTGACATGTCCTAGTTTTTCTCTCTTATTTAACACCCAACTTGCACCCGACTCAAAGGGTATCGATGGGTAGGTTCGGGTATAGTATATTTGTTGTCATATACGCAAGCTACATTAGCAAATTCATTGAGTTGGACTTGTTCAATACAATCTAAACTAGTTTTTTAATCTAATTAATTCGAAAATAAGGTTTCATTTTTGGGACTGATACGTAAAGCATTGGCCAGTCCTATTGTGCCAAGATGCATGAAGTACCAAACTTATGGAAAGATATTTCCTGGTAAAGTCATTGCATGTTCAAATGTTTTAAGAAATTGAGCAACAAAATACTTCATTTAATTGGTGGCTCTTCCTGAGGGTGGGACAATATAAAATTCCTACATTGAAGCAATGGAGGTTTCTTGGAGATTCAAGTGTAATTTACCTAACTATAGATGCATCATGCATATCATACTGTATTCAGCAAGGAGGATGCCTTCGGTAACATTCATTCTAGAATAATCTGTCGGATTGTCGTAATTGATCTTTGAACCTTTAAAACTTCTAAAATTTATCTTTGTGATGTTGGATGTCTATCCATAATATGATAATTCTGTACAACCCATGAGTATGATGTTAACAATCCAATCTGAAAAGAACTCAATTGAAAGGACACTTTTGTGACTCAAGACAGTCTGTCCAAGCAAGTATAGTGCTCCATGTCTTTTTGATCTATTACATACTTTGCCGCAGCAATATGTTAGATTAAGCCCCTTCATTTCGTTGCCATAGATTTTATTTTATTACTCAGAGCTGGCCTCACAATAGCCACAAATTGTCCTATATGAGGATTCTTGGTGGATATAAATTCAGGCCCATAGGTACAGAAGTATTTTAGCTGGCCTCTTGTTGTTTCACTTTTGATATATACCATGAGTGACATAATGTTGGTCCTGTGAGCACATGAGTTTGGTGCTCCAATAGATAAAATCTCAGAAGTAACCAGACAAGGGGTTTCATGTCATGGCTGTGGCATGTGATGCAATATACCCTGTTTTGGGCAAGTGACTTACTGTAGAAGAGCATCCATGTTCATCCACTATTTCAAGCTCAAGCAAACATCTTTAGCTCAAAATAGACTTTAATATTCTAAAATATTCTGTAACTCTCAAAACTTTCTTAGTTTATACTACTCAGGACTCCTAATTTTCATTAAACCAGCAGTGTTACAATAACGGACCCGACTATCTTGACGAATATATAACTCTTCTAATATTTATAGACGGAATCTAGCCAGTTAAAGTCAACTTGCACTTTACCCTAAAATTTACACAACTTTAAATATCTTATATTCCAAAAATAAGCCATAGATGAGTTTATCACTAGATGATGAGTGCAGTTAAGGTTGAACTTTTAAGCCTTAAAAAGATGACACTTTGTTTTTGATTCTATGTGTGACTTGTAAGGCTCAGGGAGACTTGGCGTCTAAGAGAATTAAGATTCAATGTTTTTGTTACAATTATGCCTTTCTGAAGAAATTTGGTCTGTGTATGAAATTTATTTGACCTCTGCAAAAAGTTATAGTAGCCATATTTTGTTTCCCACATTTACCTTTATTGGTGATCTTTCTTTTAAAGCTGATTATTTTGTACATGCATTCTCCCAGTCATTATCTTAATTCTGCTCTTAATCTTAAATTTAGATCAGAGTGGTAAGGAGTTCTTATGGCTGGTTTAGAGGAACTGAAAAAGAAGTTGGAGCCCTTATTTGATTCAGAAGATGACCTATCATTTGGAATGTCTATGGATCCTTGTGATTCATATATGGTAAGTTTTGAATTGATTGGTTATTTCTTGAGTTTCTTTGAGAAGCAACATTTTAAGATAGAATGTCAAGTGAACCAGATCGTTAATTCTGGTTTGGAGCACATCAGGCTATCTACTGTAGTAACAAGGAGATTCAGTGGATCTTTAAAAACAACATTGTTACTTGTATCAGATGAGAAGGACAACTTGGTAAGGTTCTTTTGGATTGTTCTCTCCTTGTCAACAACAAAAATAAATAATTTTCAGAAGCTAGAAATAACATTCCCAAAGTAGGGTGATCTTTAAGATTAAAACGCATGGAAAGCAGTTCTTGATCCCATGGAAAGCAGTTCTTGATCCCTTAGCCAAAGTTCTTGATTCTCCGCCACATGCTATATTATATTTCTAGTATGAATTGAAGCGTTAATGGTTTTGGGTTGCTAGTTGTAGCTATAACCTTTGTGGATTTGTTTTCTCATTGACTTTTTTAATGGTAGCTTTTGATGCTTTCTCATATGTGTTTAAATAACTTGCTTCTATTTTATGGAAAAAACACACAATAAGCTTATCCTTTATAGGTAGTCCATCAACCACATAGATAAGTCTCTTTATATTCTTGGAATTGGAAAATTCTACTAGTTAGTTTTCCATAGGGAAGTTCTTCTTACTTAGAACCAAGGTTTGTCGTACCATGATGTACCGTCTAATATGGGCGGTACATATCTATGGAATAGGGGATCGGGATGGGTGGTACATACCAGTTTGTTGTTATGCCTAACCGTACCATGTGTCAGTATGTCGGTATGGTTTGGTATGTACCGTATCAATGATTGGTTGGTACTCCGGTATAGATTGATAAGGCGAACCATGCTTAGAAAACTAATTTTGTCTTGCTTTTTGTGATCTATATCTACTGGTCTTCATGGTCTGTTTGTGTTGACATGGAATGATATAAGGTATTACTGAGCTCTTTGTAAAAAGGAAAATTAGGAGCTATAGAGTTCTGAGACTTAGACACAGCAGATGAACTTTTACCATGACTTAATGCCTACAGATAGCTACTTATCCATGGAGTTACTCATCGCCATTTACTCATGTCCCCCACGTTCTATAGGTTGCTTCATTATCAAATTCTTTTCTAGATCTTGATCTTTGTTGAGGTTTTCAGTTGTTAATGTGTTGGGAGTTCATCTGAGGGTTGTACAGATGACTTCCATTCATGTATGTATTATGTCTTTTATGCGGTGTTGGACTTTTTGGGATTGTCAGTTTTTCCTTCCCCAAGTTTGTTAGCTATTACATTTCATTTATGAAGCTTCTTTTGCATGATTAATATGAAGGATTGTTATATCATGTCATGATGTTATGCGGATATATTCCTAGAATGCTGCCAATCAATTTTAGGCCAGTCAACACTCCCATGTGGAGGTCAGCATAGGCTAAAAATATGCCTAGCCATATCTACCTACAACAGAAGTTGACATTGTATGTTTTGACCCATGAAGACATCTAAGATCAGAACAAAAATCCTTATATGAAATTACATATTCAGGTTTTATATGGCTTACTTTTATTTTTGCATTGAAGACTATATTAACTTTCAGTTTTTTGAAGGTTTCAGATGGTGGAACTGTTAACTTACTGAGCAGATCTTATGGAGTGTACAATATTAATGAGCTTGGATTGCAAAAACATCCAGCTGTGATAGGAGATGACACTGAAATCGGTGAAAAGACATACCGTTGTGCTTCGCATGAAATGCATGTTTTTGGAACCATAGGTTGTGGAGCAAGCAGTGTGGTCCAAAGAGCTGTTAAAATACCAATTCATCGGATTATGGCGTTGAAGAAGATAAATGTGTTTGAAAAGGTTACCTCCATGCTTATTTTGCTTCCTAATGCTTGATGATGATACAAATCATACAACATTATTTTTTGCATTTGATAAATATGTAGATTTCAAAAGCTCAGCCCCGAACAATTGTTTAGGGGCAATGTCTCTATTGTCAATCAATAGGGAACCCCATGCTTGTTTCGTTTTAAGTGGAACTGTGGAGAAATCAGATTATGATTTCACTTTTTCATTATCCAATATGAACTATTTACTTCCAGTTCCATTTTTCATTGAACAAATTTTTCATGATACTTGAGGTACCAATATGATTTCTTGGGTACTGGTACAAGCTACAAAATTTTACCACATATATTTAGCTTAAATAAATTTCTTTTTTCTTGTTGAGGTGTACTCATCATTATTCAGACAAGTATATATCATCTGATCCTTGGGTTTTTGTTCTCTCCTGATGTCAGTTAATAGGTCCAATGGATTATTTTCTTCTCCTAGGCACAAATGTATTTATTCATCCATCCTATCACAATAACGGAAACGTCGGAAAGTTTAAATCAATGAAACCTGATATTGGAACCTTTGTGGGTAATAGTGATTAATCTATTACCCTTCTTTAGTTTAAATGTTGTGATGTAGGATAAGAGCTAGAGGGGACTCTTAGAGCTAAATTTTTTTTTATTTGACAAGGGTGTAAGAGTCAAGAGGGAGAGAGAAGATATTGCTCAAACTTTACTTCGACTCCTAGGCCTTCACACCATATGATCCATGCATGGCAATGGAACCATATTCTAGGAAAAGAACGTGATCTCACACCACTCACTCATGAAAAAGAAAAAAGGGAAATATAAATAAAAAGGTTCTAAATTTTTTAATCTGGATTATTTAGATCAATCATCCCATGTTATTTTCGGAGACTTTCACTTTTATTTTTGCCTATTATTTACAAGTTCTTTTTCTGAGATTAGTTTTCTTAATCATGTTCAATCAAACACATTTGCCTAATCCATCCTTTTTTAGCTTCATTCCCTTTTCTTCTCTTTAGGCAATCTTGGTGGATGATGTGGAGTTGTGTATGATATTGGCATGTGATATGATATATATTTCCAAAAAGAAACTGAAACAAATAAATTATTACAAAGCCTAAAATAGGACAGAATGACTTCTGCTTCATTTTGCATTATGTTTTATACTGTTCTTGCTGCAATAGGTTCATATGTGATCTCTTTACACATGGATATCTAATCATAAGTAATCCAACAGACGATTTATATGAGAAAGTGATGTTGCAGTTTGTTGAACAGACTCCATTTGGTAGTTGTGATTTTTGAAGACCTAAGGATCAAGTGAAGCTTTGGTTAGTTTCTAACTTGTTAGATTGGATTCCACTCTCTGATGCCGATTTAGGATCAAGTCTTAATGTTCTATTTGTAATTCTATAGACATGAACTTCTTATTGATAATATTAGAAATATCGACCAGATGGTCTGCTTCTTTACCTGATAAATCCTTCCAAAGTCCATTCACTAAAATGGATTTTTGGCAGAGGAATAAGTGTGCTATGGCCAGTTATCTTACTGTTTTAAGTGTAGGGATTATAGTATTATTCAATTACGTTCTAGCCATTGATTACTAGTTGGTTTAAAAATAGGAAAAAAAAATAGAGATTATTATACCTATCCATGTTGCTTTCAGTATGTCTCAATTATCGTCCAATTAATCTAGCAACAGATAATTTTCTCATTGTAGTCTTAAGCAAGGTTTGCAATTTCGACCTGTACCGCCCAGTACGGGCGGTACATACCAGTCCGCCAGGTTATCGGTACGCGGACCGCCCGCTACCGGGCGGTTCCGTCAAACATCGACCGTCGGCGGTCGATTTCAGTCGTCGACGGTCGATTTCAGTCATCGACGGCCGATTGAAGAAGAAATCGACCGTCGACGGTCGATTGAGAGAGAAATCGACTGTCCGCGGTCGATTGAGGAAGAAAAAGGGAAGAAGAAGAGGAAAAGAAAAAAAAAAGAAGAGGGGAAGAAAGAATACCTCACCCGCCTACTGCCGCTGCCCGCGGGTCGCCTGTGCGCCGTCGTCGCCCGCGGGTCGCCTGCGCACGGATGGTACGCACTATACATACCGCCCGGTATGAGTCCCGTACCGGTACCGATAATATGTTGGTACACCGGTACGTACCGGTAAGTCAAACCTTGGTCTTAAGTCAATATGGTATTATTAAAGATGTGGCCAACTTATTGGCCTCCTTTGAGAAAAACGACAGAGCAAACTCTTAAAGTTAAAGCACTCATGCAATTATACTATCACTCTTTTAGTTAGATTGAGGTTATCTGGTACTTGTACAAGAAGAATTTCTCTTAGGGTTAAGGTCCATTTTAGCCCCTGTTGTTTTGACTATGGACCAATTAAACCTTTATGGCTTATTCATGTCTAAAATAACCCATATAAAAAATATAGCATATAAGCTCCTCCCGTCAAGTCTGAGTTAACAGAGGCCAAAGTCTGCTTACATAGCATACTGACTCACAATAAATCATTAAGTTTAATGGTACGTGTAATTTTAGTTTTAAAAAGAATTAAGGTATATTTTATCCCTTGTGGTTTTGCCTATGGACCACTTAAGCCTTAATGGTTTACTCATATCTAAAGTAACCCCCAAGTATTGTCAAACCGGTCGGTACCGAGCTCTGCTCGATACGGTATGGTATTCGGTATTGAGCGGTACGTACTTGGTATAATATATTATAATATAAAAATGTAAAAAGAAAAAGAAAAGGGCGACGTCGCCTCATTCGTTCTCCCCACTCGGGGAGACGTTTCTTCTCCCCACGCGGGGAGAAGTGATAGAGCCTCAGAAGGAGCTCTATAGATTTTGATATTTGAGGGGGATCAACCATTGGAACGCTATAGGGGTTCCTCCCTCCTAGAAGTCGGCCACAAGGCAACCATTCTTACAACCCTCTCAAATCCTGTTTTGCTCTCTTTCTCTCTTTTCTCTGCTGCACTCAAGGTGTTCGACGAATTGCTTGTATAACTTCCTGCTTTACGAGACGTCGGGATTTGTCCGTCGCTCGTTTCTAAGCTAATCAACTTCTTCTTTGTAGGTCCTACGGGACCGCACGAGGTTGCAAGTGAGCTGACCCTTTGTGGACAGATAACGCTTTGGGCATTTCGTGACTTAGGCAATCCTAGCTAAGTCCGGAATAGTGGGCAAGGTTGCTCCACGACTTAGGTAATTTCAGCTAAGTCTTCGAGAGTGCCGCTAGGGTGCCGCACGGCTTAGGCAAATTCAGCTAAGTCCGTGACAGTGTGGAGTGTGGGGGAAGTCTCGGTGTGAATTAGGGGTCGACCATCTTGCATAAGGGTGATGCCGATCCCAACTTTGGATGTGTCTGCTCTAATCATAAACATCTGGCCACGACTTGGTGAGGACAATATCGTGGTCGTGAGGGCTATAGTTCCACTGGGCCAATATGGTGCATCTTTCTTCAAAGTAAGAGGGATGATGTTTTATTGATATCTGCGACTAATCCTCCTCTTATTCTGATTTTGCCATTGGAGGGGCTCAATTTTTTTACGATCTTGGGCCGTAGATCGGAGGTCATCATCAAGGAGGTCTATGAGCATCATGTCCGATCCTTGGGGAAGTCGTGGAAGTCACTTGAGATCTAGAAGTGTTGCATCAGCAACCAAGGTGAGTTCAGATCGGAGGTCATTATCAAGGAGGTCTATGAGCATCATGTCCGATCCTTAGGGAAGTCGTGGAAGTCACCTGAGATCTGGAAGTGTTGCATCAGCAACCATGGTGAGTTCGGGGAGATGTAACACTTTAGAAGTAGCTTATTTTCAGGGAAAAGGATGTAGGGATGTGTCGTAGCGGGAAATAAGCACGACCGAACAATCCGTGCCTCTGTCATCTCTTGGGCGACCCTCATATCTTCAATCTTCAGTGGGCAGCAATCTGGCCGAATATCAGATGGTGGTAATTTCAGCCAGTTCAACATACGGGAGTCGGGCATCTTGATAAGAGGTAGTAGGTTCGGTTTGGTGGAGACTCCCAAAATTTCAGCAAGCTGTGGGGGAGGGTTCTTATCTTCAATCTGTTTTGGCTTCATCTCCTGAAACTTGTGAATTCGAATTAAGAAGCCGCTAGACTCTTCTCTTGGTACCCTCTCCAGATGCTGTGTTGTGTTCATAGTCGCTTGGCTCCCTCGTAGCACCACCCGCTGGCACTTATGGTTGCACTTTAGAATTTGGCCATTAGCTACCTTGACTTTGAACTCGTTATAATCTTCTTTTTCGAGCATCAAACGGGCAGCAACCTTGCTGCTCACGAAGTTGTGTGTGCTTCCGGCGTCGATGAGGACGATGACGGATTGCTGCTCGAGAAACCTTTCGATCTTCAATTTTTGGAGGTTTGTGTAGCTAGCTAAGGTAGGGACCGTGCAGGTGGCCGGTTGTGGTGTATCCTTCTCCTTGAGCTCGGGAGCCGTATCTTCCAGTTTGGGTTCTTTAGTGGGTACAATCATTAGCGGTATCTCCTTTCTCCATTTGTATTCTAAGCTCCACAGTTTATCACAATGTCCACATATACCCTTTGCCAATCTATCATGAAAGTCTTCTCGTCGTAGTTTCTTCGACTGAGGGGATCGGTTGATAGTAGGAGGTGAAAGATTTGGTGCTGCTGGTCGAGGAGTGACTCTAGTTCTCCGGGCTTCATAGTTTAATTGCTCCTCTTGATGTCGCGCGAAGGAGATGGTTGCCTTAAGTGTGTATGACTGTCGCGCTTTAACTTCTTCCCAAATCTCCGGTTTCAAGCCCTCAATAAAAGTCTTCTATATCTGTTTTTCAGACCAATCATAAGTTTGATTAGATAATCTTTTAAACCTGGTTTGTACTCTTGGATGGTGGAGGTTTGACAGATCATCGCTAGTTCTTCGTCAACGTTCTTGTAATTGATTGGTGCTGAAGGTTTATATGCTTTTGGTTGGGATGTGGCTTTCATTCTCTGAGCATCTTGATTGAGGTGCCCTTCTTGAAGTTGTGCAAAGGAGATCGATGTCGTCGAGGTGTAGGGCTACCGTGTCTTATCCTTGCTTCTTATCTCCGATGGGTTCTTTTTACAATATGAATTTGCACCACATTGTGTTCTTATTTGGCTCGGTGATCGGTCCAATCTAAACTCCTCGAAGAGAGCGCGTAATTTAGCGTCCATACGCGTCGCGAAAGCCTTTGCCTTCGAATAAGCCCACTGATGTCATGATGTATGGATCTCGAACCTGTCAAATAAACCGATTGAAGAGTGTAGCTGCAATCTTCAGGTTGAAGGTAACAAATGACAGCAATGTCAGGGCAGCGGTGGTGAAGTCTCCAAGTGAAGGATGGCAGCCAAGGGTAGCAGCTATGGTGGAGGAAGAAGATGGCAGCAGTAACGTCGGCTGCGGTTCTGCGGTGATGCTGCAATGTTATCGAGGCTGCGATTTTTTCAGGTGGCTGATATCTTTCGGAAGATGGCAGCCAAGAGATCTGAGTCGGAAGGCAGCAGCGATGGCTTTGGTTGCAGCAAGGATGCGGCTGCAGTAGGAGGAAGACGGGGCAGCGGTGTGCACGGCTGTTGCGGAGGAGGGCAGCGGCGGTATGGAGCAAAAGACCACTGCTTGTTGTGTTTGATTCGTTGCTGGCCGCGCTCAAGACAGTTGGCAGCGAAAGATTGCTGCGGGCTGCGATGTAGACAGATTACAGCGAAAGATCGCTGCTGGTAGCTTTTTTGCTGCAAAAGATCGCTGCTGGCTGCGATCAAGGAGGATGGCAGTGAAAGATCGTTGCTGGCAGTGTTATGCAGCGAGGGATCGCTGCTGGATGTGATCAAGTTGCTGCTGGTTGCGTCCAAGGTAGATGGCAGCGAGAGATTGCTGCGGCTGCGATGGAAACAAATGGCAGTGAAAGATCGCTGCTGGTTGCGTTTGTGCCACGAGGGATTGCTGCTGGCTGCGATCAAGGAGGATGGCAGCGAGTGGTCGCTGTTGGCAGCGTTGTGCAGCGAGAGATGCGTGCTGCGGTTGAAGGGATAAGGGAGATTGGGTGGCTGAAAGGTTGGTGGACCGAAGGTGGAAGGCTGCGGTTTTCGGGTGTGGTTTGTGGCTGTTTTGGGTGCGGTTTGGGGCTGCGGTTTTATGGAGTTTTGGCTGCGATTGGTGTGTTTTTAGGGCTGTGATAGCAGTAGATGAAGGTTAGGAAAAAGGGTTTTGGATCTGGGATAGATGGCAGCAAAGGTTTGATAGGGATCGGTAAGGTTATGCTGCAATAGGTGCTGGTTGTAGAAGGCTGCGGTTTTAGGTTGTTTTGTGACTGATTTGGGTATGGTTTTGGCTGCGGTTTGGTAGGGTTTTGGGGCTGTGATGGTAGAGGTTGAAGGTTAGGGAAAGATGGTTTCAGATCTGGAAGAGATGGCAGCGAAGGTTTGTTAGAATTCAACGAAGTTCGCTGCAACGTATGCTGCCTTGCAGAAGCAGAATTGTCGTCGAAGAAACAGTAGTTTCTCAACGAAAATTCCAGCCAAAAATTGTGAAATTTGGGACTGTGGTGTCAAGGGATGAAAATGAGGAAAAGGGATTTTAAAATCTGGAGAAACAGCAGCGAAAACCTAATAGGATTCGATGAAAGATCGCTGCGTACATGCAGTTCTGCCGACAGAATTTGCGTCGAAGAAGCGGCGAAAACCTGATAGGATTCGATGAAAATCTCTTCGTACATGCAGTTCTGCCGACAGAATTTGCGTCGAAGAAGCGGCGAGTTCTCAACGTAATTTCTAGTAGAAAACCCGAGGAAATTGTGCAGAATTTCAATGATAAAACCTCGGTTCAGATGAGAGCAAGGGAGTCCAAAAAACGGAAAAATGTTGATAGAATTCGACAGAGAAAGGCTGCGATGTGCTGTCCTGCTGAACAGATTTTACGTCCGAGAAACGATGAATTCTCAACGTAAATCTCGAAGAAAAACCCAAGAAAAATATGCAGAAATCCTTGGTTCAGATGTGGCCAATATCAACAAAAGTTTGACAAAATTTCGGCAGAGTAACGGTAGGAAAATAGGGTAAAAGACGGAAGGCAGATCCTTCGTCTTAAAATTCCAGCACTGCGTGACAAAGAATTGGGGCACAATAAAACTGGTTCCAGAAGGAATTTTGTCCAGAGATCAATCTCAGATGAAAGCTAAGTTGATCTATGGAATTGTGTAAAAATTTCGGCAAAAAAGGAGAAGCAATAAACCAGTTTCAAGAGGCAAATAGGCGGCTGAAAATTTCTGCAGCATTTCGCCTTCGCAATAACGATAGCGTTTGCGAAAGTCAAAATTTGCAACGGATAAAATATGGGAAAATTCTTCAACGTGTAAGGTAAAGGATTTTGCAGTATTGAAGAGCCGTGGGTGATGAAAATATAGCAGATATCCAGATCAAACGCAAGGGGCAACGACATATTGATTTGATTTGCGGCTGTGGTGGAAGGTGGAGGTGCGCGTTGCAGCAATTGTGGGAATTGCTTGGGAAGGTGGAGGCGGCAGAGATGGCTACAGGGGCAGTAGGAACGTTGCTCTGATACCAGATGATAGAACCCCAGAAGGAGCTCTATAGATTTTGATCTTTGAGGGGGATCGACCATTGGAATGCTATAGGGGTTCCTCCCTCCTAGAAGTCGGCCACAAGGCGGAATAAAAGATTGGTCTTGCTTGATGAAAAGAGGTAGAGGCTACAAGCTTATATAAGGAAACCCTAGCCCTAGGGGGGTGCTTCCTAAGTGAATTCTTCCTTTTCCCCCTCCTATAGGCACCATACCTAAATAAGGGGTCGGCGGCTTAAGTGGTTGCACAAGCCGCATGCCTCTGCTAGAAACCCTAGCCGGCCAACTCAATGAAGGGGGCGACGGCCAGGAAGCCCTAAGGCCCCAAAATAAACCCTAGCCACACTTCTTTATAGTATAGAAGTGACCAGGTGGGGTTTTATTACAATCTCACAGGGTTTTTATTAATTACTTCTAGGGTGATTAGGACTCTACCCTACTGGAGTCTTATCAAGAAGAAATTGCCCGCGGGCGGCGGATCGCGCGACGCGGGGAGACCGTGCAACAAATCGCATGACACGGGAAGAAATCCAGGTTCTCCTCTTCTTCTCCCTCTTCTACTTTCTTCCTCCCTTGGCTGAAACCGCTCTTCTTCTTCTCCCTCTTCTTCTTTCTCCCTCCCTCGACTAAGACCGCTCGAAATCGACCGTTAACAATCGATTTTGCATGGTAACGGGTGGAAACAAACGTTACCTAGCGGTACCGCCTAGTAACGGGCAGTCCGGTATGTAGTGCCCGATACGGGGCCTTATCGCTCGGTAAGGCAAACCTACTAACCCTTACATTTAAAAAAACGTAGCATATAAGCTTCTTCTGTCAAGTCTGAGTTAATAAATGTTTCTGCTTATGTGATCATTAATATAAGACACGTGTAATTTAAGTTGAAAAGAAAAACTAAGATAACCATTAATGGCGGGATGAGGCGTCATGGAAGCGACCACTAGCAGCAGCATCGAGCTGCTGCTGCCTAACAGGGCATTGTACGCACACAACCTCTCCCGCGTTGACGATAAGCTGAAGAGCTTCCGGTCCTGCCTCAGGTGGATGTGCGTTGATCAGTCTGACGTTAGGCACACAGTGGTCTCGTAATCCCTCTTCCTGGGCGTCTTCGTCCCCATTGCCTCTTACTTCGTCCTCTCCTACGCTCCCACCCCTGCACCTACGACGTGGTAGTCTAGCTTTCTCTCACCTTTGCCTACGATCTCTTCTACCTCTACCTCTCCGTCTTCGTTCGCCGCTAACTGCCTCCGTCGCTTCCTCTTCCTCAACAAGATGAACTTTAACCCTTTTTTAAACTTAAATTATATATGTCATTATATTAATGGTTTATTATGAGTCAGCATGTCATGTAAGCAGACTCTAATATCTATTAACTTGGACTTGACAGGAGAGGCATATATGTTACGTTTTTGAAAATGTAGGGGTTATTTTAGACACGACCATAATGACTTAAGTGGTTTATGGCCAAAACCATAGGGATTAAAATGGACATTAATCCTTTTGAAAACATAAATTATACGTCTCTAAATTTATCGTGAATTAGCATGCCATGTAAGCAGACTTTAATGTCTATTAACTTATATTCGACGGGTAGAGCTTATATGCTTCGTTTCTAAAATATAGGGGGGTTATTTTAGATACGAAAAACCATAAAGACGTAAGTGGTCCATGGCCAAAACCACAGGGGTTAAATGGACCTAATCCTTTCTCTTATGATGGGTATGTAATTTCCTATATATATATGTTGTGATAAATCATCATGATAAGTTCTCTATGATGTTAAAAGACTTGACTTTGGATGTTCACTATCATTTTGTACAATGATCAGAAACTTAACCTTCTTTCTTTCTCGTTTGCCGTGAACAACTTAATGCCAAGGTTTGCAATTGCGACTTGTACTGCCCAGTACGGGCGGTACCGGTCCGCCAAGTTGCCGTATGCGGACCGCACACTATTGGGCTGTACCGCCAAAAATCGACCGTCGACGATCGATTTCGGCCGTCAACGGCCGATTGAGGGAGAAATCGATCGTCGACGGTCGATTTCGGCTGTCGACGGTCGATTGAGGGAGAAATCAGGTCGATTGAGGGAGAAAAAGGAAAGAAGAAGAAGAAGAAGAAAAAAAGAAAAACGAAGAGGAGAAGAAGAAAACCTAGCGCCGTCCTCGCCCTCGCTCGCGGGTCGCGCGGGGAGAAAGATCGAGGCGACGTCGCCGAGTGTGGGCTAGCATTGCCCTTCTTTGGTTTATGAATGTGCAATCACAATATATAAACCAGAATTGCCTCCAATGGAATTGTGCTCAATCAGTGGGCTAGCATGACATGTTCCGAAGGTGGTTACTTGACAAGCCTATTGTTTGATGGTGTAACCCCTCACCACCATTGGAGGTCTTAACTGGTTAGAAATGCATTCATACGAACAAGTTTGTCCCTTGTCTTCCATCTTTGTTATTCTATGGTTATATTTGGTAATTAGTCTACTTAGCAGTTTCCAACATAATATAAATGTCCAATCAGCTACTCTACCTCGATACATTTTGGAGAACTAACAAGGGTAAGGTCATACGAAAGAATTTGCTATCTGAAACAAAATCTCAGACCACATGAGAACTGCCCCTTGATTATGGATTTTACCATAATGAGTTTCCTATTTTTCTTTCTACTCACTGAAGAAAGATCTGAAGACTGTAGAGCTTCGATATCCTCCCAGGGAAAGGAGTTTGATTGTTTTCTTATTATATTGTAGGAAATTATTTTTTCAGGAATTTTCCATGGCCGCTCATTCATTCATTTGATAATATGTACAATTTCAATTTACTAATCATATTTTTCTCTTATGAACATTCTGGAAGTTGATAGGCACATCACACATTGTTGTTACATGTTTTCTTTCACTTTGAAGGAAAAAAGACAACAGCTTCTTAATGAGATAAGAACCCTATGTGAGGCATCATGTTATCCTGGCTTGGTTGAATTTCATGGTGCATTCTATATTCCCGAATCTGGACAAATCAGCATTGCCCTGGAGTATGTGGATGGGGGTTCACTTGCAGATATACTGAAGCTTCAGAAACTTATACCAGAGGCTGTCCTTTCATGTATTGTTCAGAAACTGTTGCATGTAAGGATTTGTTGCTTCAATTGTTGATCTGATTATCTTAACCATTTGATAGTGTAGAACTTCTTGTTCCTGATGGATGATCTCCTAGATGTTTTCAATTTAAAGGGTCTAAACTACTTGCATGGAGTAAGACGTCTGGTGCATAGAGATCTAAAGCCAGCCAATTTGCTTATAAATCTCAAAGGAGAGACAAAGATTACTGACTTTGGTGTCAGTGCAGGTTTAGATAATTCAGTGGCTATGGTACGTGATCTGTAATTCATTGTTAGTGATCATGACGTTATTACTTTGGTTGGTACCAATTTTTTTTGGAACTTTTGATAACAATTTTCTTGTTTCTATATAACATCTTTGGAATGGAGCTTGAGAAGATTATATAATGTAAAGTCTGTTTCTTTGTCAGTGTGCCACATTTGTTGGCACAGTCACATATATGTCACCTGAGAGAATTCGAAATGAGAGCTATTCCTTCGCTGCTGACATTTGGAGTCTTGGATTAACCATACTAGAATGTGGTACTGGAAAGTTTCCATACACGGCAAATGAGGGGCCTGCAAACCTAATGTTGCAGGTGAGATGACTTTTCTTTATTTGTCTGCTGCATTAATGCTCATGAGTCATGATCATCATTCACTAAATTTTTTTTTTTTAACACCAAGTGACTGATTGCTTATGTGAAATATCGACAGGTATAACATTTTGCAAAGGTGTTTGTCAGACGCAAAAGTTGGGAGAGCTTAAACTAGAATTATATTCATAGTTGAAGCCTTAAACCCACTGGCTGAATAGCATGGTGGTTTAGAATGAAGATATATGGTCTATAATATTTACGGTCAAGAAGATATGGCTCACCTTCTTGCACCAAATATCTTGCCATTTCTGAAGGGATTGGAGCCATATTTCTTTCAACAGTTTCTCTGTGTTTCTACATCCTTTATCTGAGATGTAAAATAATAAAGTGGACAATTTTTTTTAAGGAACACACAGACAATAGGATAGTGGTGAACCAATCATTAATTACTTCTTTTTCATTTATGAATTTCATATTTATAGAAATAGTAATTTTGTAAAATTAGTAATATGTATCCTACTAAGACAGACTCTATAACTTAGTATCCTCTTTCCTCAGGCAAGGTTTACCTTTATGGAATGATTGATTCACATTTTCCTTATTTATTTGATGAAGAAACAAACAAAAGATGCATGTTGCTGAAGCTCTTTCGAATTAAGTATGAGTTAGTCTTAATTGTTCTAATAGATATTGTTTTGATACTTGAATATCAAAGTTGATCCATTGTGACTTGGTCTAGGCCTAGCATAACTCAGCTGAATTTTGTCATAAATCATTTCTCGATTAGACACCTTAAACAGTTTCAACAATAGATAGTATTTGCTTTATTTATCCCGGTGGATTTGATTTATGAAAAATTGAACCAAACTGCAGATAGTATGAAAACATTTTGCTGAATCAAATTTGGGCAGAAACTAGTTTAAAGGAAGGATTGCCGTTTCGCTTTGTACCGTCCGGTATGGGCCGTACATGCCATTCCAACAGGGTGCTGATACGTGAACCGCCCTGTACCAGGCGGTATATTATATTATATTATCTTATATAATATAATAGTATATAATATAACATTATATAATATAAATATAAAAAATTAATAAGAAAAAAATGTGCGGGGATGAGGCAACGCCTCATCTGTCTCGTTCTTTTGCTGGAAGGCGAGGCAGGGACGAGGCGATCCCTCGTCTTCCTGCGCCTCGTTCTGACGCCTCGTCTTACTTCGTTGGGACGAGGCGCTTCCTCGTTCTTCTGTTGGAAGGCGAGGCGGCGCCTTGTCTTCCAATGCTAGGACGTGGTGCTGCCTTGTTCTTCTTAGGCTGGGACGAGGTGCTGCCTCATTTTTTTAAATATATATTATATAATATTATATTATAAAAATATTAAACTATATTATAATGTGCCGAGTGGTATGCACTATGCGTACCATCCAGTATCGGGTATCATACCATTCCGAGAAAATTTTGGTACATCGGTATGGATCGATACGGCGAACCTTGGTTTAAAGCATTAGGGAAACCTGATTTGTGTCATGTGGTTAGATAAATTGGCAACTTAGATTTAGGAACTATTTTGATATTTACTTTTGGAATTCCCTAGTTGCACATCAGGTTAATGTTTTCATGATTGACCCATAAAGGTTCATTGTGCATACAAGACCTATGAGATATATATATATATATATATATCCAAGGATTTTCTGAAAATTGAATTGCATTGTGTATAAACCTGTCAACAGACAACTTTATGGAACATACAAATGTGGAACTTTGATGTGCATGGATTACCTTTAAATTTGTTGAGGCTTCTAGGCTAGCCTCTAATAAGCATTGTCCAGATCATGCTAGCATGAGCTTATTTGGTTCCCAAAGGTTTCTCTCTAATGTAACAATTGTCAAAATTTATTTTTTCTTTCAAATTTTGTGTTAATCTATTCATTTCATGGTTAGAATGTATCATTCTTCAATGTGATAAAATGCCACTGAAACCTTACAATTGCTAACTAGCACGAGGCATGTCCCAGTAGTTGTATCAGATATATAATGGGGAAAAATATACTGTTTTAGTACAGCACTTGCCTGAGATACTTAATATATAAATTGTACCTAGGAATTGTTGAATTATATCGGGTGAAGCCCCCTTGCAGTTATCCGACTTTTACATTGTTTTAGAATGAAATGAGTGATGATCAGAAAGTAGTGTTTATATCTCTCTTCTCGTTCATCTATTAGAAAGTGGTAGAAACAGTAGCAAGGACATGGATACAACCTGAGCAAGAAAAAACATAGACTGATCAGCTCTATTTTATTGGAATTTATTGATTGTTTATTGCAACATTTAACTCCTTGCCTGTATAATGAGTTCGCAGATCTTGTATGATTCATCCCCAACACCTCCACAAGATTCTTTTTCGATGGAGTTCTGCTCATTTATTGATGCCTGTCTTCAGAAGGAGTCTGATGCAAGGCCAACGGCTGAACAGGTAAGAAAATCTTATTATCCTTTGTGTGTGTGTATGTATGTTTTTTTCTGAATAAATTTTAGGAACTGAACATAACCTGGCCTCTTCATATTGACATGTAATTCTTTTTATGTTAATAATATATTTTAATGTTATTCCTATCAAGGTTTTACGTACCGGTGTACCAACATTTTGTCGGTATCGGTATGGTACCAGTACCAGGTGGTATGCACAGTACATACCGCCCGGTATATTAAATATTTTATAATATTTTTATAATATAATATAATATATATTAAAAAATATTAAATATATTAAAAATGCAAATAAAGGGGCGACGACGTCTCGATCTCTCTCCCAGCGCGGGGAGAAAAGTTGCCCGAGGGCGGCGACGGCTCGCGGGCGACCCGCGGGCGGCGAGGGCGCACGGGCGAGGTACTTTTCCTCTTCTTCTTTCTTCTTCTTCTCTTCTTTCTTCTTTTCCTCTCCTTCTTCCTCTTCGCTTTTCTTCCTCAATCGACCGCCCACGGTCGATTTCTCTTTCAATCGACCGCCCACGGTCGATTTCTCTTTCAATCGACCGCCCACGGTCGATTTCTCTTTCAATCGACCGTCAATGGCCGAAATCGACCGCTGGCGGTCGATTTTAGCGGTACCGCCCGATAGCGGCCCGTCCACGTACTGGTCAGCTGCCGGACCGATATGTACCGGGCGGTACGGGCCTTATCGCTCGGTAAGTAAAACCTTGATTCCTATCAAGGTTTGCAATTTCGATCTGTACCGCTCGATATGGGCGGTACATACCGGTCTGCCAAGTTACCGGTACGTGGATCGCCCGCTATCGGGCGGTACCGCCAAAAATCGACCATCGACGGTCGATTTCGACCGTGCGCCCTCGCCGCCCGCGGGTCGCCCGCGAGCCGTCGCCGGTATGTAAAGCTTTTATATCATTTTTTGTAGCCTGTTTTTGTTAAATAGACTCAATAGTCTTATTTATTTCAGAGAAAACAGACCAAGGATTCTGGTTCTGGTGTATGGGAGCCTGTTGTACCTTTCTAACATGACATAACTCCATATCATTTTGGCCAGCATGTCCGTTTGCAGGCCAAATATGTCAATAATTAGCCTAGCCATGAATTAGCACTTTTACCAGGAAGCGGCAAAATGTGTTGATAACTACTGGCATAATATCTAGTAATGTATTGATGAAAATTTGTTAATTGACCGTTAGTAATTGATAATTTAGTTGAGACGTTATCATAAAAACTGCATGAATTAAATACAAAAACAAGTTGTTGGTCCCAATAATTTTTGGGTCTTGCCACATGTATCTTTTTCCCAATGAGCTCCATAAATGGTGAATATACATCAGCAAGTTATTGAACAAATGATAGCATAGTACTAATATTATTTCTTTTCTTTTGAGGCAGAGGTAGCAGGACTAACAACCTATTTAATTAAGATTATGAAATAAGCAAGGTTTTCCTTACCGAGCGGTAAGACCCGTACTGCCCGGTACATACCGGTCCGGTAGCTGACCGGTACGTGGCCGGCCGCTACCGGGCGGTACCGCTAAGATCGGCCGTCGGCGGTCGATGGTCGATTTCCGCCGTCTGTGGTCGATTTAAGGAGAAATCGACCGTCGGCGGTTGATTGAGGAAGAAAAAGGAAAGAAGAAGACGAAGAAGAAGAGGAGAAGTACCTCGCACTGACCTAGCGGCGACTCCGCCCGGGGGTCGCCCGCGAGCCGTCACTGCCCGCGGCCCTAGCGCCGTCGCCGCTCGCATTGCCCTAGCGCCGTCGACCGCGGGATTTTTTCTCCCCACGTTGGGAGACGTTTAGAAAGAAGAAGAGGAAAAGAAGAAGAAGAAGAAGAGGAGGAGAAGTACCTCGCACCGCCCTAGCGGCGACTCCGCCCGGGGGTCGCCCGCGAGCCGTCGTCACCCGCACTGCCCTAGCGCCATCGCTGCCTGCGTTGCCCTAGCGCCGTCGCCCGTGGGATTTTTTTCTCCCCACGCGGGAGAGAGTTCGAGGCGACGTCGCCCCTTTTTATTTTTTTAAATATATTTTAATATTATATATATAATATTATATTATAAAAATATTATAATATATTTAATATACCGGGTGATACACATTGTGTGTGCCGCCCGGTACCGGTGTGGTACTGGTACCGACAAAGCGTCGACACAGCGGTACGGACCGGCATGTCAATCCTTGGAAATAAGTACAGGAAAACGGGGATATGACGAGAAAAAAGAGCAAAAAAGAAATACAGAGTAACAAGAACCAGGAGAATTAAAAGCTACATGTGAAGTCTCAACTCTCAAGCGTTCAACCCCAAAATCATTGAAGGAATGATCTAGGATATGGTTTGATGCCAGTGGACCTCTGAAAATTCTGTTGCAACAAATCAGAGTGGGTATCGCTTCCTGTTAAGGAACTGTGGTTCACAACTCTCATGTCGCTTTATTACCAACCTTTATCTAGTGAACCTCGATATATTGGTTCTGGTGTGTGATCATGCAAGATAGGAAGTAAAATGGACTGAAATATTCCTAGTGCTATATGCTTCTCTATGTTTTTTACTTTTTTACTTTCAAAGTTGCAAATTTCTTTTGTTAACTTCTTCCATTATCTTGAATCTCTTTTTTATTCAAAGTTATTGGACTGATTCAGTTCTTATTCTATATGTTAGAAATTTATTTCTTTTGTTTTGTTTCTTTCATGCTTTTTGATTCTGCATGACTTTCATATTTAATTTGAAGGCATAAAATTCCAAAATGCATTCCGAATAATTTTGCAGTTCTGTAAGATATCCAGTTTTGAATTAGAAATATAATAAACACAACTTACCGCTTTTTAGATGATCATAGATGGAGTATTCAACAAAGTTATCTCATGTGATTTGTGCTCCTCAGCTCCAGATTGTGCAAAAATAATTGAAGTGTCCATGTGACATTTTTGCTCCCTGAATGTGCATCTTTTGCCTCAGTGGTATTCTATTCTACTAATAATTCTAATTTTGCAGCTTTTATCCCATCCATTTATCAAGAAGTATGAGAATTCTGGTGTGGATTTAAGAGAATATGTTAGAAGTGTTTTTGATCCAACTCAGAAGTTGAAAGAAATAGCAGATGTGAGCTCATTGATCTGTTTCATAATCGTGTTTCTTGTATTCTTGATTGTAGTCTTTATGCTGGCGATGAAACATTTGGATAATGGTAGTGTTGAATGCTTCTACAAGTGCTGGATTGCTATCTCATGATGCACGGGCTTGCTATATGTCAGAATTTTGTGTTTGGGCTTCTAAGAGAACATATAGACATATATACATGCATGCCTACACAGAGATACATTCATGCATATGTTTTTTTTTATCTTTTCCGAAGAAGCTAAACTTGATCAACTTTATCAAAGGGTACATTCATGCATATGTTAATATTAGGCAATGTAGGTAACTTCTCATTTTTCTGCACTATTGAACCATGTTCTATTGAAGTCCCAAGTATCAATGTCCTATCTTATGTCTTTTAATGATGATTGATTTGTATGATTGCAGATGCTTGCTATTCACTATTACATGCTTTTTGACGGATCTGATGAGCTTTGGCATCACATGAAAACATTCTATACTGAACGATCAACCTTCAGGTATCCTGTTGAGTTAGATGAAAGATTGTAATATTTGCAGTGTTATTATACATAAATATCGCTACTCATGTCATATACTGGCATCGAGCATTTGTAGTGGAGTATGCATAAAGTTCATATTAAATGCTGTACTTGCTTTTACGGTTGTCTTTATGACTAGGGCTGGTAATAGGCTAGCCAATTATCCTCTTTTCTTTAAGCTGTGCACTGATTCCTGATGCCTGTTGAGATTATAAGGCTGCTTCAGGCCCATGCTGACCATTTCATATGTAACTAACAACATAGATTATAGTTTCTAAAGGGTGTGATCATATAAATCATATGAAGATAAAGCATTAGCTATAATGTAATACTGGATATTTTAGAAATGTCCATTAAGATTCTCAATTTCGATCCATACCAGTGTATCAAACCCTGCTCGGTATGGTACGTCGGGGCGTATTGACAATATGCCGAAAAAGAGCTGAAGAACCTCCAAAAACACCTGGAGTTAACAGTCCAAAAATACCGGGGCGTACCAACCGGTACACCTCGGTAACGATCGAAATCCATGGCGTATTGACCGGTACACCTCGGTAACGATCGAAATCCGGGGTGTATTATGCCTTGGTAAGGGTGGATTTCGACCGTTACTGCTCGGTACAAACCCTACATCCCCTGATACAGGGTCAAAACTAAGTACCAACTGGTAGAAGTCGGTCCACTTACCGGTATTCTCAGATCACTACGTATTGCCTGTATTGGATACATATCGAAATTGAGAATCCTTTAAATACTGGTCCAATATTAGGTTCCGTGATTGTTTGGACCACTAGCTATAGGTATGTTGTATAGTATACTGTTCTGTATCACTGAAAAAAAATAAACTGAAAAAATAATTGTCAATTGATGTTGACTTATGCGGTTTGATACCATGCCTTTGTCAATGTTTCAAATATTAGTCATTATGTACCAATCTGATTGGTATTTGAAACTGATATCAATATCTATGTTTGTGCTATTATAGTGAATTGATAGGATCCATGTGAGTTAAAAACTTTATTATTTGACTGTATTCATACTCCCTTAGGAAGATAGATTTGGTCATGACATGATATGGCCTATCCATAAAGATGGTAATAGTTATAGAAACTAATGGTTTCAGACAAGTATTGCGATTTTGTATCGATTGGCCATGCTAGTCTTTGGCCGATCCGGTATGAACTGGTGTAAAACACATGGTATGTTAGAACGTGTCGACAATTCCAAAAAATGCTCGGAGAATCTCTAAAAATACATGAAAATTAGGAAAAAGCTCAGTCTAGGGTGTTTTAGTTAGAACCAAATGCAAATTTAGTTCTATTTCAATAAAAATCCAAATAAGGGATAGCATATTCATCTTTTTCAAATATTGATGAGCTGCTTTGCCGCATGTTCTAAATGGCAAGGTTCTCCGTTTCGATCTGTACCGCACGATATGGGCTGTACCGGTCTGCTAGGATATTGGTACGCGGATAGCCCGCTATCGGGCGATATTGTGTGTCTCCTCGCGCGGGAACGAGGCGATGCCTCGTCTCCCGCATGGGGATGAGGCACCTCCTTGCCTTCCAGCATGAGAAAGAGGCGTTGCCTCATCTTCCCGTGCGAGGACGTCCAAACCATTATCAACGAAGATCCGGGTAAGATATTCACTTCTTCAAGAATGAAAAAAAATCGATCTACTTTTGTTTCGTATTTCGGGCTAAATTCTTTTGATCCTCAAATCATAATCCAAAGTCCAGATTACATACTGCTGGAAGTCGAGGCTTTTACGAGCCTTATGTAGATGCTATACTTGTCCTGCATGTATAGGATGCGTTAAGGTAAGTGTAAATGATCATAAATTAGATCTGAAGTATCTAACATGTATTGGAGGGGATACACTCTCAACGTCATGTTTTTGTATGTGCATGGCATGAATATTGCACCATTTGAAATGTCCATCCTCGTTTAGCAGCCCGATAGGTTCAAGCTAAATCCAACTCAAGTCACCTTTTTGTTAATTCACTAAACCATTAAATAACTCCAAAAGTGACATAATTGAAGGACAGACTTCTTTTTGTGGTACAATCAGCTGTCTAACTAAGAGTTCCATTGGAACACCCAAAAAGAAAATCAATTAGGTGTAGATATGTGTGTGTATATAGAAGCCTGCTCCTTGGTTTATCTGTTTTGCCATCCTTGGTTTATCTGTTTTGCCATCCCTACTCGGGAGTCATGATTTCAGATTTTTCAAATTCATAGGCCTAATCTATCACCAGTAAGGAAGACAACCGCATCATAGTTCTACAGATCAGTTTTATGTAATATGCTTTTATGAACCTGTAGTTTGTGATATGGAACTAGCAAGTAATGTTAAAAAGAATTTTTATAAGTATGTGAAACCCAATAAGTTGTACTTTTTTATATATTATCATTGGATATATAGACACTTGTTGTACATCTACATGATCTAGGCAAACAAAAGATAAGATTCCTAATTGATGAGAGATTAACCATAAGAGTTAAAGTAGTGCTCTTATTAGATTAATTTAAACCTTTCCTGATTGATGTTTGTAACATTGTTGATATCTTTAGTCATAATACTTCTTCTGCTCCTTGTATCCTGATATCATAAGTGCACTTTAGTCTTCTAAAGTTGCAAATATCACAGATGCCTCTTGGAAGCTATAATTCCTAATTACCTGTCAGAATGTCATAGATATCCTCTAAAATTGAGAAATTTCTTGAACACTGCAACTTGAAATGTTACATCATACATGTGAAAGAATTGAGCAAGGTTTTACTTACCGGTCCGTATTGGTGTACCGACATATTGTCGGTACCGGTACGGGACCTGTACCAGGCGGTATGCACAGTGCATACCACCCGGTATTAAAATATAATATTTTTATAATATAATATTATATAATATAATACTAAAAAATTAAAATATTAAAAAAAAAAAAGAAAACGGGAGCGACGTCGCCTCGATCTGTCTCCTCGCACGGGGAGACGCTCCATCTCCTCGCGCAGGAGAAAAAGCGACCGCGGGCGGCGACCGCGCGCAGGCGACCTGCGGGCGGCGACGGCAGGCGGGCGAGGACGGCGCTGGCGAGGTATTCTTTCTTCCCCTCTTCTTTTTTTTTCCTTTTCCTCTTCTTCTTCCCTTTTTCTTCCTCAATCGACCGTCGACGGTCGATTTCTCACTCAATCGACCGTCGACGGTCGATTTCTTTCAAAATCGGCCGTCGACGGCCGAAATCGACCGCCGACGGCCGAAATCGACCACCGACGGCCGATTTTTGACCGAACCGCCCGGTAGAGGGCGGTCCGCGTACCAGTAACCTGGCGGATCGGTATGTACCGCCCGTACCGGGCGATACAGGTCGAAATTGCAAACCTTGGAATTGAGTGTAATATATGAAAGTATGTTGACTATAGGTGGCTACTCATGGTATATGCAACTTTAGAATGGAGCACTAAAAAATTTACCTATACTAGAGGGCAAGGATTGACATACCGGTCCGTACCGGTGTGCCGACATTTTGTCGGTACCGATACGGCACCGGTACCGAGTGGTACGCACAGTGCATATTGCCCGGTATATTAAATATATTATAATATTTTTATAATATAATATATATAATATTAAAATATATTTAAAAAATAAAAAGGGGCGACGTCGCCTCGAACTCTCTCCCGCGTGGGGAGAAAAAATCCCGCGGGAGACAGCGCTAGGGCAACGCGGGCGGCGACGGCGCTAGGGCAGCGACGGCTCGCGGGCCACCCCCAGGCGGAATCGCCGCTAGGGCGGTGCAAGGTACTTCTCCTCCTCTTCTTCTTTTCCTCTTCATCTTTCTAAACGTCTCCCAGCGTGGGGAGAAAAAATCCCGCGGGCGACGGCGCTAGGGCAATGCGGGCGGTGACGGCGCTAGGGCAGCGTGGGCGGTGATGGCTCGCGGGCGACCCCCAGGCGGAGTCGCTGCTAGGGCGGTGCGAGGTACTTCTCCTCCTCTTCTTCTTCTTCTTTTCCTCTTCTTCTTCTTTCCTTTTTCTTCCTCAGTCGACCGCGACGGTCGATTTCTCCTTAAATCGACCACAGACGGCGGAAATCGACCATCGACGGCAGAAATCGACCGTCGACGGCCGATCTTAGTGGTACCGCCCGGTAGTGGCCGGTCCGCGTACCGGTCAGCTGCCAGACCGGTATGTACCGGGCGGTACGGGTCTTACCGCTCGGTAAGGAAAACCTTGCTGGAGGGTACATATGAAATTGACCCCTTCTATATATTTTGAGAATCAACTTCCTTGTAGATGTGCTAATACCCATTCTTCTTCTGATCAGCTTCTCAGGAATGACGTACACTGGGCAGAATGATATATTTTCAACTTTATCAGATATAAGGAGAAAATTGGCAGGTTGTCGGCCTCAAGAGAAAATTGTTCATGTTGTGCAAAAACTTCAATGTCGTCCCCACGAGCATGATGGAGTTGCAATTCGTGCATCTGGATCATTTATTCTAGGCAGCCACTTTCTCATATGTGGAAATGGTGTTCAAGCAGAGGGAATGCCCAACATCGAAGAACTATCACTTGATGTCGACAGTAAGCGTGTGGGAACCTTCTATGAGCAATTTATTATGGAGTCAGAGAATTCTATTGGTAGCTTCTTGGTAAGCAAGCAAGAACTGTACATATTGCAGGCATAGGCACATTTCGATGGGCTGATCTTTCAAGGTAAATGAATCTCTTTACAATTGAATTGTACGTTCTAGTTCTAGTCTATTTAACAGCAAACTTCAACATTTTCTCTTAACTCGAGAACTTCGACCAGTGCTATGGCATCTTTTCCTTTAACTATCTTTGTTCGGATAGTTGGTAGTGGTTCATTAAAAATTTGTCATCGAAGGGTTATTGGTCTTCACCACTTAAGGGATACAACCCTACTTAGATAATTGTTGCATTTGCATTTAGGTGACATTCGTAGCATATGTTTCGTTTTCTGCTTGATTTTTGACATTCCCAAATCCAGATGTCAGTTGAGTGTACTTACAGCTCTCTCTCTCTCTCTCTCTCTCTCTCTTTTCTTGCAGAAGATTCAGTTCCATGGGTTGCATGTGCTGCTTGATGTATTGAAGTATTCAAGAATGAGAGAATTGATCAGCTTCTTGGCTGTTGGTGGCGCTGCTCATTCACGGGTGGAAGAATTGATAATGACACGTACAGAACCTGAGTTACATATAGTGGCATCTTCTGTATTATTTGATGTATCAAATTTTGGTGTATTTGAAGAATCTGATGTTGTATTCCAAAAGGCTTCTTCAGCAATCAAAGTATGTAGGATCTTTAAATAAACATAATTTCTAATGGTATGTATTCTCTTCTGAGCTGTTTCTTTCTCACTTCTGTTCCTTTCCAACCAAGTTGAACTCGTTCATTGTGACCTTTACTACATTTTGGTTGTCTTATCTGGCAGTAAAGATCTTCTGATGTCATTGATTTGGTTGATGCGTCTACTGTTGCTGACCTGCAAGCTTCAGGATGTTGTTGTCTTACGTCCCTTAGTTGATACTCCAGAATTATATTTTTCAATAGAATATCTGAATCAGAATTATGTGTGTTTTAAGGATGGGACCTAATAATTATAGAAATTCTGTTTCAGAATTATAAGGAATGTTGGTGTCCAATGGAATTGTTAGGAGTGGAATATTTAGGGTTTGAACTAAGGTTTAAAAGTTTACTAGAAATTATATATAAATAAAGATGTAAGCACTCTTAGTTTAATTAAAGATCTTGCCCATAAAAAGATTTATGTAGTTGATTCTAAATAGATAGGATAGAACATTAAAGCTAGGTTAAAGGTAATGAGATGTTTATGAAAGTTGGGATTTTGATGATGATGTCTAAAGATACCCATTGAAATCAGGATCCCTTACTGCAACATTACTTGGGCCTACAGGGGGATGTTGGAAACCTAGTAACCCAAATCCTTCTACGTGTATAAACTCAATCACCGGTATAAAAAAATATTATAATAATTATAATCTTACGGCTTGATTTGACTATTGAGATCTACAAAAACTGTATTTATATTTTAATTCAAAATATTATAAATTTATTTATAGTTTGAAGTAATACATTTGTAGGTCTTATCAGCGTCCAAAAAATAGCAGGGTGGATCTATGGGGTCGATCAATCTAAATTATATTCTTTCTTTACCTCTTTTATCAGTGTCCAAAAATAGCAGGGGTTGGTCTATAGGCCAATTTAATTTGATAAACCCAGACTTTTAGTAGTTCTCCATTTACGCCATTAGAAAAGACTATATATGTTAGCCGAAAGAGCAGCAGACAAATTTCAACGATATTAATACATTCAGATTTTCCAGGTTATCAATTCTGAATCCTTCCATTTCAGCTCTGGCTAACATCCAACATTTCAATTGCCCATTCTCAGTCGACGATTAAACTCACATACGTCGTCACACTCCCTCGTTACTTGGGAGAAAAATTTGTGCCATTGACCCCCCATTTTTCTGTTAAATTTTCATTACCAGAAAAAAAAAAGGGCAAAATTTTCTAGTTTGAAGAGTATATATATTATTTGCCAAGTTAAAACTCACATCACAACCAGCCACATACAAATTTGTCCTTTCCTATCAATAGCAAAGTCAGTAGTCTGATCATTCTCAGGAATACATTCTACATGTGACAGGCAAACACGAAAAGGGAAACATCAAATCCATGGTCTGGTCGCTCGGCCTTAACCAAAAACTGCAACATTTAATGGCAGGACTGCTTCAGTTGCTTGTAGTTGTTTCCTTCTTTTGGCTTCTCCAGTCTTTTGCATATTTCCCATTTTCCCTGCTTGCTCTGACAAGACACAAGAAATCAGAGGTCCCAACTTAAACGAACAGAATATTACGTTGGTCAAAATAGCAATTGAATTGTTTTCAATATCTATACGGGATTCATCGGAAATCTGATTTTTTTTTTTTTTTTTTTCAGAAATCCTCAACTTTCAGGCACTTTAATAAGTCGTTCCTTCCCCAAGTAGGATCTAAATTAATCTGTTTTAACTTCGATACTTGTCAAAGTGGTGATAGAGTCCTTTTTGGGGCTTGTCAGGTGGACGCGTTTCGCCTTTAAATGTGTCGAGCAAGCCTTTGCTGGTCCAGGCCCGTGTGCGCTGGTTCGCCCGCTTCACAATTTCTTCGGCACGAGGTGGAGCTGGCTCAGATGAGCGGTGATTCAGGGGTCGGTTCGGGGGTTCTGATGCTGGAGTGGCGGAACCTTGGTGGAGAAGAGGTCGTCCTGCCGGGGTCGACCGCTGGTTCCTGCAAGGAGGTCGGGTCGGGTAGGTGCCCGACGTGACCCCTCCGACGATCAAGTCAGTTTTGTGGTCTTTTTGCGATCCCCCTGCCCTGTGGAGGTGCAGGAGTTTTTATAGTGGGTGCTGTGGGTTGTTCGTACCTGACGACCTTACCGCATTCATGACTCACCATGTTGCCGCGCCTCACGCCTTGCCTCCGTACTGGTGGGGAAGCGTGCGCCTGCAGGTAGGGGTTGCCGACCTTACCTGTGCCAGGTCGGTGGTACGGCACCTGGTACCCTTCGTACATCCGGTTGACCGGTCACGTCGGTTTGGCCGCGTCCGTGGCTTAGCTGTCCGAAGGTGTGATGACTTGGCAGCCAGGTCGGATTTTGCCCTATCATTCTTCCCCCCCCAGGCAGACCCTCTCGAGGCGCCTGTTTGGGGTGCCGAAGATGAGGTCTTGCGTGTGATCGTTGTTTGGGGTAGCCTTAAATTAGTCCTGAGCGTGGGCCCGAATTGATCCGACCGAGCATGAGCTTGGGAATGTAGCGTTGCGTGAGTGGATCCGACCGAGCGCGAGCTCGGGAGTGTAGTACAGCAAGAGTAGATCCGACCGAGCACGAGCTCGGGAGTTGGCGCAGGAAGCTGAATCCGACCGAGCGTGAGCTCGGGAGTACAGCGCAACGAGAGTAGAGCCGACCGAGCCTGAGCTCGGGACTATGGCGCAGGAAGCTGAATCCGACCGAGCCTGAGCTCGGGAGTACAGTGCAGCGAGAGTAGATCCGACCGAGCCTGAGCTCGGGAATATGTCGCAGGAAGCTGAATCCGACCGAGCCTGAGCTCGGGAGTACAGCGCAGCGAGAGTAGATCCGACCGAGCTTGAGCTCGGGAATGTGTCTGGAGGTTTGGCCGAGAAAGTGACCTCGGGCGCAAATTTGGGGATCTGGGCGAGAGAAAGTGACCTCGGGCGCAAATTCGGGGATCTGGGCGAGAGAATGAACTCGGGCGCAAATCCAGAGATTTGGCCGAGAGAGTCAACTCGGGCGAAAATCCGGAGATTTGGCCGAGAGAGTGACTTCGGGCGAAAATCCGGAGATTTGGCCGAGAGGGTGAACTCGGGCGCAAATCCGGAGATTTGGCCGAGAGGGTAAACTCGGGCGCAAATCCGGAGATTTGGCCGAGAGGGTAAACTCGGGCGCAAATCCGGAGATTTGGCCTGAGAGGGTGAACTCGGGCGCAAATCCGGAGATTTGGCCGAGAGGGTGAACTCGGGCGCAAATCCGGAGATTTGGCCGAGAGGGTCAACTCGGGCACAAATCCGGAGATTTGGCCGAGAGGGTGAACTCGGGCGCAAATCCGGAGATTTGGCCGAGAGGGTGAACTCGGGCGCAAATCCGGAGATTTGGCCGAGAGGGTGAACTCGGGCGCAAATCCGGAGATTTGGCCGAGAGGGTGAACTCGGGCGCAAATCCGGAGATTTGGCCGAGAGGGTCAACTCGGGCACAAATCCGGAGATTTGGCCGAGAGGGTGAACTCGGGCGCAAATCCGGAGATTTGGCCGAGAGGGTGAACTCGGGCGCAAATCCGGAGATTTGGCCGAGAGGGTTAACTCGGGCGCAAATCCGGAGATTTGGCCGAGAGGGTTAACTCGGGCGCAAATCCGGAGATTTGGCCTGAGAGGGTGAACTCGGGCGCAAATCCGGAGATTTGGCCGAGAGGGTCAACTCGGGCGCAAATCCGGAGATTTGGCCGAGAGGGTCAACTCGGGCGCAAATCCGGAGATTTGGCCGAGAGGGTCAACTCGGGCGCAAATCCGGAGATTTGGCCGAGAGGGTGAACTCGGGCGCAAATCCGGAGATTTGGCCGAGAGGGTGAACTCGGGCGCAAATCCGGAGACTTGGCCTGAGAGGGTGAACTCGG
Source organism: Ensete ventricosum (assembly GCA_029747655.1). Lineage (NCBI taxonomy): Eukaryota > Viridiplantae > Streptophyta > Magnoliopsida > Zingiberales > Musaceae > Ensete > Ensete ventricosum. The sequence continues at coordinate 20,597,260 of JAQQAF010000009.1, forward strand.
GCGCAAATCCGGAGATTTGGCCGAGAGGGTGAACTCGGGCGCAAATCCGGAGATTTGGCCGAGAGGGTGAACTCGGGCGCAAATCCGGAGATCTGGCCGAGAGGGTGACCTCGGGCGCAAATCCGGAGATCTGGCCGAGAGGGTGAACTCGGGCGCAAATCCGGAGATTTGGCCGAGAGGGTCAACTCGGGCGCAGATCCGGAGATTTGGCCGAGAGGGTCAACTCGGGCGCAAATCCGGAGATTTGGCCGAGAGGGTGACTCGGGCGCAAATCCGGAGATCTGGCCGAGAGGGTGACCTCGGGCGCAAATCCAGAGATCTGGCCGAGAGGGTTAACTCGGGCGCAAATCCGGAGATTTGGCCGAGAGGGTGAACTCGGGCGCAAATCCGGAGATTTGGCCGAGAGATTTTTATTATTATTATTATATTTATTTATTATTATTATTATTATTATTATTTTTTTTTTTTTGGCGCGCACGAACATATATATATATATATTTCCTAGGGTTTCGGTCGCAATCATGGCGCATTCAATGCGCTGAGTGTTTCCTCGGCGCGGCGGCTTTTTCTCTTACCTCGGGAATCCGAAACGGCGCGCCTGGGCGCTATAAATTGGCTGGGGGGGCTGCGCAGAGACCTCACTTGATCTTTTTGCTTTCTCGCTGCCTCTGCCACGGACCACCCTAGTAGTCCCTGCTTTCTCAGCTCGGCAGCCCCCTTCTAAACAGGTCGCGATGACCTCGTCGGACTCCTCCACTAGTGTCAGAGTCGCTTCTCCCTCGGGGTCGGGGGAGTCGAGTCGTAGTGGTCCTGGGGCTAGTTCCTCGGGAGCGTCTTCTGGGCCCCCGTCGCCTGTCGACGCGCGGGTTCAGAGGGACTTGGAGGTCATGATGTCACATCATGACCTCGACTCGGCAGTGACCGAGGGGTCACTTGCCGCAATCAGGGCACGGTACAGCATCCCGTCTGAATACGGGTTGTATGTTCCGGAGCCGGGGCAGCGTCCTTACAGTTTGGACGTCCCCGGCATGTGCATCTCGGTAGATGCCCTGGAAGCCGGCCTTCGGTTTCCTTTGCACCCTCTGATCGAGGAGTGCCTGAAGCGGTGGAGAGTCTCTCCGAGTCAGGTAGCGCCCAACTCGTGGCGTTACCTAGTGGTTTTTTTAGGCGAGTGCCGAGGAGCGGGGATTATCCCGACCCGGGACTTGTTCATGGCGTGCTTTCGCCTGTGCAAGAGTCGGGGAGGTTACTACCTCACCGCTCGTGTGGGTTTTAGGGTTGCCGGGGCGCCTTCCAGCAACAAGGGCTGGAAGTCCCGGTACCTTTATGTCAGTGGTCTGGGTTGGGGATTCGGGTTTAGCTGGTCGGCTCATCCGATTGGCAATGCCCCCCCTTATTTGTCCGAGGATGAGGCCGTCCTGGTCGGTCGACTGAAGGGGATTCTTTCCTCTTCTTGTGCGATTAAGGAAATGACCGAACTTTGGCTCGTTGAGGCGGGTTTGAGTCCGGCCTCTAAGGGTACTAGCTTTCATTTTGTTCAAGCCTTGCTAATCTTGTACTGACCTGTAAGTTGTGACGCAGATCGAATGGACCTCGGAGATCTCCGTGGGATGCCGAGGGTAGCCGGGGGACGGGTCCCGCCGAGCCGCCCCTCCGCTCATGAGGCCCGCGCCTCCCCAGCTCGGGAGGCTCCAAGGATGTCGGCGAAGAGACCGGTTCCCCCTCCGACCGGACGTGCTGATGCGACGGGGGAACCCGTAAAGAGGACAAAGGTGCTGTCGAGGAAGCACAAATCCCCGGCGGGCGAAGGAGGCTCCCGACATCGCTCCAAGGGAAAAGAGCCCGCTGCGTCGCCTGCGAGACCGGAAGCGCCCGCCGAGTCTGAGGAGGGTGCCGCTTCCCCGGTCCATGAGCGCCCGAGGTCCATGAAGGACCTCTTCCGGACGAAGGTCTGCAAGGGAGACCAGGGCTACTATGCCCTGATGATGTCTGACCTGGGGCTCCAAGACCCCGAGAAGGAGCTGCAGGCTCGGTGGGCGGGACTCAGGAACTCGACGAAGGTGTGGCACACCTCGTCCGCCGCCGAGGAATATGAAAGGGGGATTCTCCATCCCCAACTGGCACGGGAGCTGTACACGCTCCCGTCGGAGGTCTTGATGGCCCGAGCTACTAAAGAGCTCGTCCTGGTAAGCCGGCCGACTTATGAATTTCCTTCCCATTCTCCCTCACTTTTTTTTTTTTTTACAAAGTCCTTCTGTGCAGAGCCAGCACCTTCAAATGGCGTTGGTCGACCGGGTCCATGATGCTGGTCGACTGATCACTTTCATGGACCACCGGGTCAAGCAGCAACAGGAGGAGCTCGACGTCCTGAAGTCGAAGGGCGGGCCCGAGGCAGTTGCTGAGGCCGAGGAGCGGGCGTCGAGGCTGCAGGAGGAGCTCGAAAAGCTCAAGGCCGAGAAAGCGGAGGAGCTCCTCAGGCATGAGGCCTCGGAAAAAGAGCTGAGGGGTCATCTGGGTGACTCCCATCACCTGCTGAAGGAGGCCCGGGCCCGGGCCAGGAGGATGGACGACGAGCTGCTCCAATCGGTGAAGGACTTGGAGCAAGCTCGAGCTGAGCTGCCCAAAATTGCCGTCGCTGAATACAAGGAGTCCCTCGGTTTTAAAGAAGGTTTAAAGCGGATGGGACGGGTCACCTACGAATACGGATATCGGGTGGCGCGAGCTCATTTTCGTGCCCGCCACCCCGACGCCGACGTCGAAGAAGATCCGTTCACGATTTACCCCGAGGACGACTCAGTACCAATGGAGCGTCGGCAAGATTTTGACGACTCGGTGCCTCCCGAGTCTTAGTTTTGTTTCTTCTAGGAACTTGTAACTCGGGTCAGGTAGCCCTTAGATCGGCCCTGACCAATTTTGTTCTCTTTTTTTTTTGAAGCCTGTAACCCGGGTCGGCCCCGACCTCCTTTGTACTTTTTCCAAGGGTTAATACAAGTCGGGTTATGTTGGTGCCACCATTGCATTCTAATTTGGTACGAGTTGCGACACATGGCTACACGTAGAACTTTCGCAGGTTCGTGATATGCCAGGTTCTTGGTAGTACTCGACCTTCCATGGTTGCCAGTGTATAAGTCCCGTCTCGGATAGTGTCTATAACTCGGTAGGGACCTTCCCAGTTCGGGGCCAGCTTGCCGCGGGATCTAGTCGGATCACTGACCTCGGTCTTGCGGAGCACCAAGTCGCCCGGGCCGACACGCTTTGGGCGCACTTGTTGGTTGTAGGTTTTCGCGACAGCCCTCCGGTAGGCCAGCGCTCGGAGATGAGCATCGGCCCGCTTTTCCTCCAATAGGTCGAGATTTTTACGGAGTTGCTGATCAGACTCCTCCCGATTTTGACTTTGAGTGCGAAGGGTTGGGAAGACCACCTCGGGAGGCAGCACGGCCTCAGACCCGATTGCCAAGCTGTAAGGCGATTCGCCCGTCGGGGTCCTAGGGGTCGTTCTCAACGCCCATAGGACACTTGGGATTTTATCCACCCAGGAAGTCGTGGCGTTGGAGACCCTCTTCTTTAATCCTTCAAGGATGGCTCGGTTTGTTACTTCGGCCAGACCGTTAGCCTGGGGATGAGCCACCGAGCTGAACTTCAGTTGGATGCGATAGCTCTGGCAGAACGCCTTGAACTTGGCGTTGTTGAATTGCGTGCCGTTGTCGGTGATGATCGCCTTAGGGAGGCCGAACCTGGTTATGATGTTCTTCCACACGAACCCTTCGACTTGCTTCTCGGTGATGGAAGCCAGCGGCTCGGCTTCGAGCCACTTGGTGAAATAATCGACGCCGACTATCAGGAACCTTCTCTGTCCCGAGGCTGGGGGGAAGGGACCGAGGAGGTCCATTCCCCATTGGGCGAAGGGCCAGGCGCAGTCGGCGGTCGAGAGCGGCACCATCGGTCTATGTTGGAATCGGGCGTGCTTTTGGCATGGCTCGCAATTTCGAACATATGCTTGAGCATCCTTTCGTAGTGTAGGCCAATAGTATCCTTGCCTTAGAACCATGTGCGCCAGGGTGCGAGCGCCGACATGGTCTCCACATATACCTTCATGGATCTCGGCTAAGGTGGTCTGTGCTTCGGTCGGGTTCAGACAACGAAGCAGAGGTCGGCTGAAACCTCGTCGGTAGAGGCGGCCATCAATGATGCAGTACCATGACTCTGCCCTTCTGACCCTTCGGGCGGCCGCCTTATCCTCAGGTAAGACTCCCGCTTGTTTGAAGCGGAGGATTTCGTTGGTCCAGCCTCCATCTTCTTGGTCGACGGTCATGAGGGTCGGGCCAATGGATGGCCCGACGGTCCTAACCGTTGGCCCGGTTGGTGTGTCGGTTGCGCGGGAGGAGGCCAATTTGGCCAAGGCATCTGCCTGCGTGTTCTCGTTGCGGGGCACCTTGGTGATGACGAACTTTTGAAATCGCGCCGCTGCCAGCCGTACCTCGGCGAGGTATTTGATCATTGCCGCTTCCCGCGTTTCGAACGTGCCATTAACTTGGCCAGCGACAAGTTGGGAGTCGGTGAATACCTCTATATCTTCTGCCCCTAGGTCGGCTGCGACCTTGAGGCCGAACAGGAGCGCTTCATACTCGGCTTCGTTGTTGGTGGCTCTGAACCCCAGTCGCAAGGCATGTTCGTAAGTGTGACCGGAGGGGTCTTTGAACACCAGGCCGACCCCTCCTCTCTCCGAATTTGCTGACCCGTCGATGTGTAAGGTCCACCCGGGGGTCGGGCTTTGAGGGACTGATGGCTGCATGAGCTCCGACAGGAAGTCCGCGAGCACTTGGCCTTTAATTGCCTTTCTTGGCTCATATTCGATATCGAACTCCCCCAACTCTACCGACCACTTCAGCATCCGACCTGCAACATCAAATTTGGAGAGGATCTGTCGCAGGGGTTGGTCGGTTATCACCTTAATGGGGTGTGTCTGGAAATATGGCCTTAGTTTTCTGGAGGCCAGGATAAGCGCCAAGGCTACCCTTTCTATAAGGGGGTATCGAAGCTCAGGTCCTGCCAAGACATGGCTGGTGTAGTAGACCGGCCTTTCCCCGGTTTTGTCCAGTGTTACCAGGACCGAGCTAACAGCCAGGTCGGTCGCGGCGAGGTACAGGCCGAGCGACTCGTTATCCTTCACCGAGGCCAGCTGCGGCAGGTTCCCGAGATGACTTTTTAGCTGGCGGAAGGCTTCCTCGCACTCGGGAGTCCATTTGAAGTCTTTTGCCGACTTCAATGAGCGAAGAAAGACCGAGCTCTTATCTCCAGCCCGAGAAATGAAGCGGCTCAGGGCCGCTATCCTTCCCGCTAGTCGCTGTACCTCCTTTACAGTCCTGGGTGACTGCATCTCCTGTATGGCCTTTATTTTGTCAGGGTTGGCATCGATTCCTCGCTGGTGCACTATGAAGCCGAGGAACTTCCCGGCGGTGATGCCGAAAGTACACTTTATTGGGTTGAGGCGCATCCTGTATTTTCTTAATGTGCGAAATGTTTCCTCCAGGTCGGAGAGATGGGTCTCGGCATGTCGGCTTTTGACTATCATGTCGTCGACATATATTTCCATGTTCCTGCCGACTTGGTCTTTGAACATTCGGTTGACGAGGCGCTGATAGGTCGCACCGGCGTTCTTCAACCCAAACGGCATCACCTTGTAGCAATATGTGCCATTGTGCGTGATAAATGCCGTGTTTCTTTTGTCTCTCGGGGCCATTTGGATCTGGTTGTATCCCGAGAAGGCATCCATAAAAGAGAACAGCTGATGCCCAGACGTGGCGTCCACAAGTTGGTCAATGCGAGGGAGCGGGTAGCAGTCCTTCGGGCAAGCCCGATTGAGATCAGTGTAATCAACACACATCCGCCAATTTCCATTCGCCTTTTTAACAAGTACAACATTGGACAGCCAGGTCGGGTACTTTACTTCCTCGACGAGCTGTGCGTCCAACAGGCGGGTGACCTCGCCTTCTATGGCCTTCTGGCGATCCGGGGCGAACTTTCGCGGGCGTTGCTTTACTGGTCGGGCGTCGGGGGAGATGTTTAGGTAGTGTTGGGCGACCTCCGGGTCGACCCCTGGCATGTCGTTCGGGGTCCATGCGAAGACGTCGTCGTTCTTCCTCAGGAAATCTATCAGCTGGATTTGCTGATCCTCCGTTAACTCCGCCCCGACCTTTACTAGTTTGCCCATACGACTCGGGTCCAGTGGTAGCTCGAGAATTCTCTCCGCGGAATGGGCGTCCCGGGCGTCTTTCACTGGGTCCGGCGTCGTGGCATTGATCGGTCCGGTTCTTGGCTTTTTGCACAGCGTTGTCGCCGCCAGATAGCATTGTCTGGATTCCTTCGGGTCGCTCCTGACCTCGCCGACCCCGGCTCGAGTTGGAAACTTCAGGACCCGGTGGTACGTTGAGACGACCGCCCTGAGCCGATTTAGGGTCGGGCGCCCGATGATGGCGTTGTAGGCGGATGGGAGCCTGACCACCATGAATGGTACTATCAGGGTCTTTGACCTCGGCTCTCCCCCGAGCGTGACAGGGATCGTAGTCGTCCCCATGGGGGAAACGGAGTCCCCAGTGAACCCTGTCAAGGTAGATGTCAGGGGGGTGAGGTCCAGGTCGGTCAGTCCCAACTGTTGGAAGGCATTGAAATATAAAATGTCGGCCGAACTTCCCGTGTCGATCATAACCCGCTTGACATAGGCATTTGCCATGCGGACTGAGATCACTAGCGCGTCGTCGTGAGATGCATGCTCCTCGTCCTGCGATCTGAACGCGACGTCGAGCTCTTCATGGTGCATCGGCCTTTTCCCGACCTTGGAGCGCGCATAAGCTTTGCGTGCCGACGAGCTGTTGCCGCCTGAGGCTGGGCCGCCGAAGATGACGTCGATCTGTTTTTCGACCGGGCCCTGTGGTCGAGGGGACGGGTCTCGGGGTGGCCGGCCGTCCGAGAGAGGTGGCTGTTCTCGGACGTATCGCCGCAAATGACCGCGCTTGATGAGGTCCTCGATCTGGTATTGGAGGTCGCGACATTCCTCGGTGTCGTGACCGTACTCCCGATGGAACCGGCAGTACCTCCTCTTGTCACGCCGCTCAGGATGCAACTTCATTGGGCTTGGTGTTTTCAAGAGTCCCTTCTCCCGTATTTGGAGGAAGATCTCGGTTCGGGTCGAGTTGAGGGGGATTGGAGGAGGTCTGGCCGGTAACAGGCCCGACCTATCCTCTCTTTTCCTGAGAGGCGGGATTGGATGCCCCCGAGACTGCTCGCCCCGTGGGCGTTTCGCCTCGTCCCGCTTGCCGGCTATGAGAGTCTCGGCCGCCACGTACTGATGTGCCCGCTGCAACATCTCGGGCAGAGTTGTTGGTGGCCGCTCGATCAGCGACCAGAAGAACCTAGAGGGCCTCAGTCCCGTCAGAAACACCTGGATGGCCAGCGACGGATGGAGGTCCGGAATGCCCTGTACTTGTGAGGTGAATCTTCTCACGAATTGGGAGAGGGGTTCATCGCTCCCTTGGGCCATCCCGAGGAGTGAGGCTGTGGTGGGCCTTGGGCTCGCGCTTGCCAAGAAATTGGACTCGAATTCTCTTGCCAATACATCAAATGATGGTACTGAGGCGGGTTTTAGCCGGGCATACCAGTTTCTGGCCGATCCTCGGAGGGTGGTCGGGAAGGCTCGACACATCAGCGCCTCTGAAGTGTCATACAGGGCCATCTGGGCGCAGAACGTAGCAATATGCTCCTTTGGGTCTCCGCTGCCGTCATAGGGTTCGAGGGCAGGTAACCTGAATGTGGGCGGCAGGGGCTTTGAGTGTATCTCAGGGGTAAAGGGGGAGCCCCCTTTTGGGCCCTCCCCAGCTTCGTCTTTCGACCTGAGGACTTCTCTCTGAACCTCGTCGAGTCGTCGATGGACTCGACGAACCTGTTCCCTCAAGGAGTCGGTGGAATCAGTTGATAGGACGTCGAGATCAGGCTCAGTCGGCGTCGGGTTGCAAGAGCGGCTTTGTGATCGGCTTGGTACTGACGTCGGCGAAGCCGGGATCCGAGGTGGAGGGGCCTCGGTGATACGTGGCGGTGGCACCTCGGCGGCGGGCGGGATTCCCCGACTTGGGGCCGTCGGAGACTCCGCCCGCGGAGGCGCTGACTGGTGTGCTGCCGACTGCACCAGTTGCAGTAGATACGGGATTATGGTCTGCACCATGCCCGCGAGCGCCTGGACTTGACTGGTGAGGCCGAGGAAGGCCTCGGCGGTGACCATGGGGGGTGCAGGGTTGGATGCGGGTGACGGGAACCCGGGGTCAGTCATCATTCTCCAAAAGCGATTGGGAGTCGGCATAGCAGCCGGGACTTCCTCGGTCGACCGAGGGTGATCGGGTTCCATTCGGCGCTCTGGTGCCGAGTCAGCGAGTGAGCGTTCCGGCGACATGGGCCCTCCTTCTAGCGCCAAAATGATAGAGTCCTTTTTGGGGCTTGCCAGGTGGACGCGTTTCGCCTTTAAATGTGTCGAGCAAGCCTTTGCTGGTCCAGGCCCGTGTGCGCTGGTTCGCCCGCTTCACAATTTCTTCGGCACGAGGTGGAGCTGGCTCAGATGAGCGGTGATTCAGGGGTCGGTTCGGGGGTTCTGATGCTGGAGTGGCGGAACCTTGGTGGAGAAGAGGTCGTCCTGCCGGGGTCGACCGCTGGTTCCTGCAAGGAGGTCGGGTCGGGTAGGTGCCCGACGTGACCCCTCCGACGATCAAGTCAGTTTTGTGGTCTTTTTGCGATCCCCCTGCCCTGTGGAGGTGCAGGAGTTTTTATAGTGGGTGCTGTGGGTTGTTCGTACCTGACGACCTTACCGCATTCATGACTCACCATGTTGCCGCGCCTCACGCCTTGCCTCCGTACTGGTGGGGAAGCGTGCGCCTGCAGGTAGGGGTTGCCGACCTTACCTGTGCCAGGTCGGTGGTACGGCACCTGGTACCCTTCGTACATCCGGTTGACCGGTCACGTCGGTTTGGCCGCGTCCGTGGCTTAGCTGTCCGAAGGTGTGATGACTTGGCAGCCAGGTCGGATTTTGCCCTATCAAGTGGCATTGAATATTCAGTTGCCATCAAATGCTCTGGCTAAACCTATTGATGGGAGAGGTGAAATTTCAGCTTCTGAATCTCGGTTAATTGAATCTCCTGCCCCAGGTATTATTTCTAGACGTTCTGTATATGAGCCTCTTCAAACAGGACTTATTGCCATTGATTCGATGATCCCTATAGGATGCAGTCAGCGAGAATTTTATTTGATGATCTTGTTGGAAATAATGTAAAGATAATTCTTATTTGATATAGCTATTTGTGCAGGTATTTTATGATTAAGAATCAATTGCTTCTTGTACAAATTGTGTATTAATCTACTATAACTATACGATACCTTATTCTCGCGAGTTCCCATCCTCATAATAAGAATGTACATAACCCTATTCCGATCTGGTCCGGTATGGAATGAACTTATAATCTGATGATCGAATCGATTCCATGATTATAAGTTCATAACCCCAGCCCATTCCTACAAGAAAATATTCTCTTTTCATTTAATTTCTTTCTTTCTTTTTTTTTTTTTTTTTTTTTTTTGTACTTCTTTCTCCTTTCTTTTTTTGTCTTTCTCTTAAAAGAGTGACACAAGTGGTGTGATGCAGCTCAAGTATTCAGACTAGGGTCTGTGTAGATCAGGTTATCTTATTTTCTTCACAGGTTCATGATTTTATTTGCTACAATCTTTGTTATAACTGGGCTAATTTAGTTAGTAAGCTCTGAAAGTGAGGAATTAAATTGATTAGTCTTAATTAGAATATTTTTAGTTGCTTTCTCCAGGATAAACATATTTTTCACAGGTTCATTTTGTTATTTGCTCCAATATGTCCATGTCTGATACAACTGGGCTAATTTAGTGAGCAACCACTGAAAGGCGAGGATTTAAATTAATTCGAGGCTTATTTAGAATATTTTTAGTTGCGTTCTCCACGATAAACATATGGTTAAATGATACCTTCTTTTCTTTTTTGTTTGCTTAGGGCTTAATGTTTTTGAGTTTGTGTAGGCACTTGTAGGAGGTGGTTTTAGAATGAATAAGGGTCTAACAACTGGTCCCACATAAAATCTTTCATGGAAAATAATAGAATGTATACCTTACTACATATGGTTACTAAGTTGATTTATAACTAATCAGCATCAATTATTTCTAATAAAATAAGAGGGGAAGAAGAAAACTTGCTTTATTTCTATGATTCATCATCAATTTATGCGCTTTGAAGATAAAGATTTTTTATAACAGATTAATAACATCTAAATCTTATCTATACTAAACTTTCATCTTATCTCATCTAAATCTCATCTAATCTTGTCTGTTAACATACCCCACAAGATCGAACTCCTATCAAGGACATCGATCTTGGATCTATGCAATGAGAATAATTTACGGGTGAGTAGCTTCATGAGAGAGTATGTCGATTAATCCGCCGTGTGAACATGAGAAACACGTAGTTTTTTGTTAACAAGTCAATGACTATATACTTCATACGAGAATGAAATACTAGATTAACACATAAATATGTAGCTCCGATATCATCATAGTATATAGTAGGAGTAGTAGTGGAGCATATGTTAAGTTTCTTGAGCAGATTCATGATCCAATTAAGTTCAGTAGCAGTAGTGGCAATAGAACGATATTCAGCTTCAGTTGTTGATTGGGTGACTATCTTTTGTTTCTTAGAACTTCAACTGATTAGGTTGGCTCCAAGGAAGGCAATATACTTTGATGTAGATGTTCTATCATCAAAGTTCCTAGCCCAATCAACATCAACAAAAGCATGAAGTTGAAGTGAGGAGTGTTTGTGAAGAAATATGACATAGTTGAGAGTTCCATTAAGATATCGTAAGACCCGCTTAACTACTAACCAATGCGTGGTAGACGATCGATGCATGAATTATGACAACTTGTTAATCACAAGTGAGATATCTAGTCGGGTGAGAGCTAAGTATTGTAAAGAGCCAAGTACATGTCGATATTGAGTAGAATCTATAGCAGAACTTATATCATTTAACTTGAGTGATTCATTAGTTGAAAGAGGAGTTGAAACAACTTTCACCTCCTGCATGTTTGTCTTCGATAGTAAGTCCTAAATATATTTCGTTGTGAGAGAAAGAATCCCAAAGAAGTATATGTTGATTTTACACTCAAAAAATAATTCAGGATACTGAGATCTTTGAGAGAAAATTTGTTGGCCAATTATTTGAGGAATATTATGATCTTCATAGAATTATTACTTATCACAATAATACAATCCATATAGACTAGGAGATTTATTATACTTTCAAGTTGTTGACGGATAAATAGGGAGGTATCAAACTTAGAATTATTGAAGCCAACTGACGTAAAAAATGACCCAAGTTTTGTGTACCAAGCTCGTGGAGCCTAACGAATTCCATAAATTACATTATGGAGTTTACAAACATGTTTCAGATACCGAGAATGAAGAACACTATGAGGTTGCTCCATGAAGACATCTTCAGTTAAGGTCCTTTGTAAAAAGGCACTGTTCACATCAAGTTGCCACAGATGCCAACCTTTTGAGATAGCCAAATTCAGAATAAGTCGAACGATTATTGGTTTAATAATAGGACCAAATGTCTCTGTAAAGTCAACACCAAGACGTTGATGAAAACCTTTGGCCACTAGGCACGCTTTATACCTATCATTGGATCCATCTGGGTTCCGCTTAATTCACAAAAGTTACTTACACCCGATGACATTTTGTGTGGGATGAAATAAGACTAGTGTCCAAGTAGAGTTATAAATAAGGACATCATATTCTTCACACATGGCTTTACGCCAGTAAAAGGATTTTTGGGCTTGAGTGATCGTAGTGGGTTCACTGGTCTCAAAGGAGGAAGTTACAGTAGTATGTAGATCAAGAACTTGTCGTGGTTTGAAAATACCACTTTTAAAGTGTGTTGTCATTGGATGTCAGAAGGGTTGAGGTTGTGGTGGTGGAATGGGTGACGAGGAAGCACTGGCACAAGGTGTGTTAGATTGAGGAACATCAATGCTATTAGGTTGAGAGGAGGGTAAAAAAAGTGACTGAGTTTCCAAGAGTTAGATGTCACCGTTAGGGAATACTTGTGAAAAAGGAAGATTGTGAATGGGTGGAATAACAAAATGTATATCCGGAGTGGGTGATTCTGGTGGAGACTCGTTGGACGAGAGGGACGACATACTCCACTAGTGTATATTTGTTGGAGTAGCTTGTATGGTAGGTGACTTGAAATGATGAAACGGAAATGATAACTCCACAAAGACAACATGGTAGGATATAAAAGACTTTGTGAGCCTGAGGATTATAGCATCGGTAAGCATTGTATTCAGAAGAGTATCCGATGAAGATGCAAAACTTAGACCTTGGGTTGAGTTTATGTGATGCATAAGAATATAGAAATCGATAACAAACACAATAAAAAACTCAAAATTTTTGAAGATTTATGAATTTATGAAATAATTTTTCAAATGGCAAATGATAGTGGAGGACTGGGGTAAGCATGTGATTAATGAGATAGACTGTCGTCTGAAAGGCTACAGACCAGAAATTAGATGGCATGGAGGCGTGATGGAGAAGTGTGAGATTAATTTCAACTATACGTCGATATTTTTGTTTGATCGAGCCAACTAATTGGAGAGTATAGGGGGTAGACTTGAGATGCTGAATACCACAGGTTAAGAGACATGATATGAGTGCTCTGGTACCATGATAAAACAAGAGGGGAAGAAGAAAACTTACTTTATTTCCATGATTCATCATCAATTTATATACTTTGAAGATGAAGATTTTTCACAATAGATTAACAACATCTAAATCTTATCTACAGTGAACTTTCATCTTATGTCGTCTAATTTCAAATATAATGATCATAAAATAACAAACTAAGTACGATGACTAATATCATGAGACAAATAAGTGAATAGTATGATAAGCTAAAAGCATATCATGATTGGAGGAAAATCTATATGGACAATCCAAATAATCAATTTGATTATTGCAACATGTAATTCATTACAAAATTTAAAGAAATCATGTGAGACAACCATAGTTAAAAGAAATCATGTGAGACAACCATAGTTAGAGAAGGTACATATTAGTAAAGTCAAGAGATGCTTTGGCGCTCGCCTAGGTACCTAAGCGAGGTGAGGCGTGGCCCAAGCACCCGTTTATTAGGTTGAGCAAATGAATTCAATCAGGCATAGCCCAAGTGCTCGCTTGGCCGAAGCATTAGGTGGGTCAGGCGCTTGCCTAATTCAACTCGGACTAGGTCGAGCTTAAGTAAAACCAACTTGATTTCGAGTTTGATTGAATTAGATGCCCTCATGCTTAAACACCTTAAATAATTCTCTCCCTAGAGAATATACACGATGGTTGACCTCATCCCATCGACGAATGACAGAAGCAGTGACGATGTCTTCCTCTAACAAGCTTTGCATCTTTCTATGACAATGTCTTCCTCTAACAAGCTTCTGCGTCTTCCTATCCATAGGTGAATGACAGGAATAGCTTTTGTCTACTCTCGATATATCTCACATTTTCTCCTCCCTCTTACTGTTGTTCATCACAATTCCCTATCCCCCTGCCTTGTCGTAGGTCCATTTTCTCTGATCCCTCTTCCCCTATTGCTGCACCTTTTCTCCTGTTGCTGAAGCTCCCCCCTTCCCCAGCACCAAACTCCCCTGCACATTCCATTCTCTGGCCTCCTCCCTCTCCCCTCTTCATCAGAACCCTCTCTACTCTCACTCCCGGACCACAACCCTCTATCCTCCCTCTTCTCTCTTCCCCTTACAACACGCCCCGCACACTCCATTCTCCTCCTTACATACCACAATCCCTTATCCTCCCTCTTTCCCACCCACCTAAAAGAACAGCTATTGGTTCTCCTCTCATTTTAGTCTTTTCATGGTAATATTTTTGTATATGTTAGTATTTGTAATTGAAATATTGCTACCCTTTTAGTATTTTAAATTGTTGTTATAGCTTTAGAATCATGAGTCATTGCTACACTAGGTAGTAAGTACTTTATATGAATCATTAGTAAGAAATTAAAAAAAAGATGAAGTATAATTATTTAAAGAACTCAAAGTATCCTACAATGATACAATGAGAGGTGGTATAGTTCATGCAAAATAAAAAATGTATGTACATACAAAAATATCTTGAAGAGGTCAAACTTGAGTTAAAAGCATATATGAATAAAAAAATGATTCAAAAGATTGAATCATATAGCTATTTACTTGAGGATAATAAAATTGGAGAATATAATGAGATGGAAGAGATAAATATAAGTGGAGATAGAAGAGAGAGAAAAAATTATTGTTGTTAAGAAGTCAAAAGTTCCACAAATGAAAATATAAATAGATTTATATATATTTTAAAAATCAAATAAACTAATACAAAGTCAACAAGGAGCCATTATTACATGATGCTTATAATAATGAAGCAAGAGCTAGAAGAAATTAATACACTTCCTTTATATTCCATTGAATGTATGATGTCAGGAAATGAGAAAATAGAATTTGAAAGATTTTTAGTGGGATTTGATGGAAACACACCAAGTTTAATTTCACTAAGGGATACAAAAATTCATCACCTCAAGAATACTAAATAATGATAGAGAATTAAAACTAACTCACCACTAAACATCTAAGAGATATAGAGATTAAACTCACCACTATATGATAAACCAAAGAGATATATAGTTAAATAAGAGAACTCAAAGAGTTTATGCTAATACCATTAGATTCTCAATTATTTTTAAATTTTAAAATGATAAAATAAAATACTAGTGTATGAAATAGCCCTTCATGCATAGCATGTCATGAAATTTATTTATTTACTCTTGATATCTATGCCCTTTAATGTATTATTTGGTCATGAAGATAAGTTAAATTAACTCTCGCTTTAAAAATCGATCAAGTTCAATGAATCTATCCACTAGACCATGAAACAATCTTAACTTTCTCTAGCAAAATGCTTTCAACATTTCTTAAAATGGGCTAAAAAATTAAGAGTATGAACTTTTCAACTTATAATGGTATGCCCCTTAACTATTTAGTAATCAATTCGAGCCATTCAATAAAGTTGGGTCATTTCCGGGTTTGAAAAATGAGCTTACAACTCATTTGGCTTATGGGTTATCATATTTGACAGGTTTGGGTTAAAGGCTATGAGATAAGCATTGTGGGCTTCAAATAATACCATAAGATCAATAAAATTTACACGAGCTGATTGTAGCAAATTAGGCACTCTTGTATCAATCTCCCTAGATTGAAAGAGACTTGTCCGCAAATCCTCATTTGTTCCATCAACATGATAAAGACTTAAATCAGTCACATTGAATGTTGAGGATACTCAATAATTTTCAGGTAGCTCGATCTCATAAACCTTTTTGCTAATTCTCTTAAGCACCTTGAATGGGTTATAAGCCTTTAGTTTTAGTTTCCCGAATTTGTCTTATGGGAACCTCTCATTCCTTAAATGAGTCCAAACTAAATCACCCTTATTAAACTCCACATGCTTTCTGTGTTTATTGGCAGCTTGCATGTACCTTTCATTTTGCTTCTCAATGGTTGTTTTAACACTCTCATGCAACTTCTTTATCTGTTTAGCTCTCTCATTAGCATCTACACTGAATTGCTTAGTTGTAGAATAAGAACTAAGTCCAAAGAACTAGTATGATTAACATCATAAATAACCTTAAAATGACTTACAAATGCTTTGATGCATGAAATGGTTATAGACAAACTCAATTTATGGAAGAATGAGATCTCATTGTTGTAGAATAAGGAAGTAAGTCTAAAGGACTAGTATGATTAACACCATAAACAACTTTAAAAGGACTTACCAATGCTATGATGCATGAAATGGTTGTAGACAAACTCAATTTATAGAAGAATGAGATCTCCTTGCTTGATGTTCTTACCAACATAGCTTCTAAGTAAGTTTCCCAAGCTTCTAAGTAAGTTTCCCAAGCTTCTATTTGTTACCTCTATTTGCCCATCAGTATATAGATAATGAGAGCTAATGAAATTCAATGATGTACCAAGCTTCCTTTATAGAGTTATCTAAAAATGACTAAGAAATTTTAAATCTCAATCAAACACCATAGTTTTTGGAATGTCATGCAATCTTTACAATATCCTTGAAGTACAAATCAACAATATGAGATGCATCATTTGATTTGTTGTAGGGAACAAAATGAAATATCTTTGAGAATCTATCAACAACAACTATGATATAATTATTATTCCTTTAAGTTCTTAGCAGTCCCAAAATGAAATCAAGATTCACATCTTCCTATGGAGCTAGGCACTAGCAATGGAGTGTACAAACCAGAATTTTGGCTTCTTATTTTTGCCAAATGATACACTTGACATTACTTCATAAATCTCTAAATATCTTAAGTCAATAGAAATTTAATTAAACAAGAGTTAGAGTCTTGTCCCTACTAAAATTTTATCACAAAACACGACCATGAGCATTAGCTAGAATGTCTCAAAGAATAAGATGGAACACACAAGTCATTAACTCGAAAAAAAAAACCATCAAAGATAAAAAATTCTTGAAAAGAACTTGTTTTGCAATTATGTCATATTGAGCTAAAATTCATTTCATTCTCGTAAAGATCTTTGAATGCCTCAATTCCAACAACTTCAACCTCCACGGTTGATAATAAAGAATGTTTTATAGTCAATACATCAGCAACTACATTTGGAACATCATATTTGTGCTTGATATTAAAGTTATAAGATTGCAAGAACTCTACTTAAGCTGCATGCAATTTGTTTAGTTTGTGCTTGGTGATTAATAAACTTTAATGCCTCATGATCAGAATATAGGACAAATAGCTTGGCAAAAAGATATTGACTCCAATGAGTTAGGACTCTATAAGTTGCATAGAACTTTTTATCATAGGTAAAATACTTTCTTATCGTATCATTCAACTTCTAACTAAAAAAGGTAATGAGCTTTCCTTCTTGACTAAAAACAACACCAATACCCACATTAGAGGCATCATATTCAACCGCAATCACCTTATCAAAATTAGGCAAAACTAAGAAAGCAACTTCAATCACCTTTTTTTTTAACAACTCAATAACATCATCAGCCTCATTAGTCCACTTGAATTTATCAACTTTTAAGCATTCGGTGATTAGAGCAATAATAGAGCTGAAACCCTTGATAAATCTTATGTAAAAGGAAGTGAAGCCTTGAAAACTCCTCACATCATTTAATGAAGCAAGTGTTGGCTAATTAAGAATAGTCTATACCTTACTTTGATCCTGATTTCATCTTTGAAACAACATACCCCAAGAATAACATACTAGGAGTAAAGAAATCACACTTCTTTAGATTAGCATAAAGTTTTTAATACCTCAAAATAAGAAAGATCTCTTTAAGATAATTCATATGCTCTTCCTCACTCTTATTTTATGTCAATATGTATCAAAGTAAACTACAACAAAAGACCCAATGCTTGGGTTAAGTATGTGATTCATAAATCTCATGAAAGTGCGAGTATTAGATAGCTCAAATAGCATAACCAACAACAAGTCATCCCTAGTTTTAAATATTATTTTTCACTCATCTCCAGGCCTCATTCTAATTTAATGATAACCACTCATCAAATCAATCTTAGAGAAAATAAACGCACCATGTAATTGGTCAAGTAAATCACCTAACCTTGGAATTAAAAAATGATAATTAATTATGATTTTTTTGATAGCGGGGTTGTTCATACACATTCTCCAAGAACCATCCTTCTTTGGTACCAAAATGCTAGAACCGCATAAGGACTCATACTTTCTCGAATCATCCTCTTTTTTACCAACTCATCCACTTACCTTTGAAGTTCTTTATGCTCCTTGGGACTCATTCTGTAGGCTACCTTATTAGATAGGATAGCCCTTAGAATAAGATCAATGTGATGTTGGATGTCATAAAGGTGGAAGGTCATGTGGAATATCTTTCGGTATAACATCTTGAAACTCCTCAAGGATTGATTTCATTATGGTTAGTGGTTCCTTGTGTTGTTCATTTTTTCTACTACTACTAGAGCCAAAACATTATCACTCCTTTCTAATTTACCCTTTCATTCACCAAAGGATGTAAGAGCACTAACTTCCTTCTTTGGTAGACTAGTTTTAGAAGGTTGTAATGGAGCTAAAATAATCTTCTTTTCATTCATCTTAAAAGAATAAGTACTTTTGTAGCCATTGGACAATACTCTTCTATTATAATGCCAAGGTCTACACAATAGTAAATGACAGCATTTATAAGAGCAAAATCACACCAAACTTCATCTTTATAATTCCTACCAATAGAAAAAAACTAAAAAATTTTAGTTGCCTTGATTTTATTCTCCTTCTGAAGCCAACACAATTGATAAGGATGTAAATGAGAGATTTTGACCAACTTTAGCTTTCGCAACATCTCCAAAAATACCACATTTTCAAAGCTACCATTATCAATGATCACCAAGTATACCTTGTCGTGAGAAGTGCATTTACTGTGAAACATATCCTTTCTCACCCAAATTTCATCCTCAACCATACAAGACACTTTTAGGCTATGTTGAATCATAATGGACATACCATGTAGTATCATAATGGACATACCATGATTAGCATAAGTCACCTCTTTCCCGTCATTATCATAATATTCTAATTCATTATTGGCTTCATCTCCTTCCCCATCACTATGATATTTGACCAAAGCAACACTCCTCCTATTTGGTCAATTCAAAGTAATATACCCAAAATCATGATATTTGAAGTATTTTTTGATGAAAGATAGAGTTGTTAGCATTTGTTATAATAACTAGTAACAGGGGAAATCCTCAACGTCTAACATCTCTATCCCTCTCTTTCTTTGTATAAATAGACATCAGTGAATGAACAAAAGTGACGACACACTATTCCATTCAACTCTTTTTCTTATTTCTATCATGGTATCAGAGTCGCTTGCCTAGAGCAAGCTCTCTTCTCACTGTCAAACGGCAGTAAATTTTTACCATTTTCGGTCGCGTGCAGAAGCTGCAATAGACTCCCGCGTGCAAAAGTTGCTACAGATTCCTACCCATCCGTCGTCGCAGCACTTCCACCTTCTCTATCGGCAAGTTTTCTACTGCTGCATTTCTCTTTTTTCTTTCTCACCGTGCCAACATCCTCTCCACATATGTGGAAGTCGGAGACGTATTCCTCCAACAAAACTTCTGTCCGCCCTTATGATCAAATCAGAGAAATCTGATTGGTGACTCAATTGCCAATGGACGGGTTGGAGTGGATCGATGACGACGGTGAGTGGGCTGAACCGACAAAAGGCGACGAAAGCCCCATTCTCTTCGAGATCTACAACCGCAACGCCTAATCCTCCTCGGTAGCCGTGGCCACGACAAACCCTCCTCGGCAGCCGCCTGAGCATCAAGGCGGGTGATCCCAATCCAGATCTGCTACTCCTCCACGGAGCGATTGGGAACAGAGGTCCACCTTCCGCGATCGTCGCCCGTGCTCGCCCAAACCAGCGTTGCAGAGGACCGAACCCTCTCTGCTATTTTCCTCTGTTCCGAAGCGATTCAGACCAGATCTGGTGCTGCTCCAACACCAGATCTTTTCACCTGCTGCCCTTCGCTACCACCAGTAGTGAGCCATCATCAGGATCAACTGCTGCTCAACTGTTGCCGCCTACTGCTGTCGACCCTACTTCTGCCGCCGTGAGCAAGCCACGCAGTCACCAGCTCTTCCCTTCTCAAAGGCTCTATAGGAAGCCTCCTGTGACAATTGCACAACGTCGAACTCTCGCTCACTCACTGCGGTATTGAACTCTTCTCCATTGCTGCAGTGAGACACAAATCGGCAAAAACAAAAAAAAATGGGGACAAAAGTATTCCTCTACAATGTCTTAATCAACTACTTCTCTAGTTTCTGTCAGTGTTATTACAGGAAGCTCCAGCACCTCTCCGAGTACAGGACCGATCTCCATC
Organism: Ensete ventricosum; assembly: GCA_029747655.1. Taxonomy (NCBI): domain Eukaryota; kingdom Viridiplantae; phylum Streptophyta; class Magnoliopsida; order Zingiberales; family Musaceae; genus Ensete; species Ensete ventricosum. The sequence goes on from JAQQAF010000009.1 coordinate 20,617,320, forward strand.
AATGTTGCCGTCATCATTCCCGTCAAATTATCCAGAGGGAATTATGCTTCATGGCGCGCTCAGTTCACTAATCTCCTCTTTGGATATGATTTGTTAGGATATGTTGATGGATCCTTCAGTTGCCCACTAGCAATGATTGATATCCCAGGAACAACAAGTCAAGCACCGAATCCAGAGCATAAACTGTGGCTCCGACAGGACCGTCTTATTCTTCAAGCGATTCAAGCCTCAGTTGCTGGTTCTATCACACCACTTATATCTTCATGTGCTACTTCTGTCGAAGCTTAATGCAAGCTACAAACTACCTTGGCAAATCGCTCGCGCACCCGCATGCTCGACTTTCTCTCCAGACTTATGAACACAAAACAAGAGGGATGTACCATCACTGATTACCTCCAAACTATCAAGGTAATCATCGATGACTTAGTCTTAATAGGACATTATCTCAGTGATGGTGAAGTTATCGTCCACACCCTCAATGGTCTTGGGGCTGAGTACAAAGAATTAGCAGCAGTAATTCGGGCACGTGACTCCCCACTATTATTTGAAGAGCTGCACGACAAGCTGACTGACTACGAGACTTATCTGAAGCGCTAGGATAGGGCAACAACACAACCTATTACTGCCCAAGCAAGTCAAAAATTCAAAAGAAAAAATAATCAGTACTATAAGTCTGCCAACAAGGGTCCAGAGCAAGCACCATCTTATCATAATTCAAGTGGTAACTATGGTACCCTACCATCTTGGCATCTTGCTCCCATGCCGGGAGGTAGCAGCATCCCTCATCACCAGCCCTGGCATCCTGCTCCAATACCTCAAGATAGCACCAACAACTACCAACAGCTTTGGCGTCCTACTCCTATGCCGCCAAATCGAATGGTCTGCCAGTTGTGTGATAAGGTTGGTCATTCCGCCAAGGTCTGTCGATCTCATCCACAACCTCTGCCCCAGGCACATCTCACTGTTGCTCCACCTTCTTATCAACACTCCTGGGTTATAGACTCTGGAGCCTCTCATCACATCACTGCGGATCTCCAGAACCTGTCCTTTTCCAACAGTTATGGTGGTACTGATGACATCATCATTGGTGATGGTAAGCGACTTTCTATTACTCATACTGGTTCCATAAGGCTTACTTCGAATTATCTTAACTTTACACTCGGTGATGTGTTGTGCGCGCCTCATATCAAACGGAATCTCATCGCTGTCTCTTAATTCTGTAAACAAAATAATACCTCTATTGAATTTTTTCCTGACCACTTTCTTGTCAAGGATATGAACACGGGGGCATCGTTAGTTCAAGGCCAGAGTAAAGATAACATCTACCAGTGGCCCTCGACCTCTCAGCCTACTTTCTATTCTTTTGTTGCTGCTTCCACGGATGTGTGGCATCATCATCTCGGTCACCCTTCTACCTCTACTCTACGAACGTTTCTTTCCCATTATGCTCTTCCTTTATTTAAAACTAGTCCTATTATTTCTCATTGTAATGCATGTCTTAGTAATAAAAGTCATCGACTGTCATTTGCTCATTCTTTTATTTCTTGCACACATCCATTTCAAGTTATATATACTGATGTTTGGGGCTCTGCACCAAGTATTTCTTTTGACAAATACAGATTTTAAGTTATCTTTACTGATTATTTTACCAAATATACTTGGTTTTTTATCCTCTTCAACATAAGTATGAGGTCTCCATAATCTTCCTTACTTTCAAAAAAATGGTAGAAAATATCTTTCAGTCCTCTATCAAAACAATTTATTCTGACGGTGGGGGTGAATACCAAACACTAACATCACACTTGTTAGCCTATGGTATTCAGCATCTCAAATCTCCTCCGTACACTCCTTATCTAGTTGGCTCTGCCGAACATAAACATCGGCATATAGTTGAAACTAGTCTAACACTTCTCCATCATGCTTCTTTGCTAACTATCTTCTGGTCTATAGCTTTTTAGACCGTCGTCTATCTGATAAATCGTATGTCTACTCCTGTCCTCAATAATCAATCACCGTTTGAAAAGTTATTTCATCGATCCCCAATCTTCAAAAACTTAGGGTCTTTGGTTGTATCTGCTATCCTTGGCTACGCCCTTATGCATCAAATAAACTAGCACTACGGTCAAGGCCTTGTACCTTCATTGGTTACTCCCTTGAACACAATGCTTACCGATGCTATGATCCTTCAACTCACAAGGTCTTTGCGTCTCGTCATGTTGTCTTTATGGAGTCTTCATTTTCATTTTAACAACACAAATCTACCACTGTATCAACCACTCCGGTGCAAATGCATCAGTGGCACATGTCATTATCCAATGAACCTCCATACGAATCACCCACTCCAACTCCTGAGCGGAGCACCCCTCCAATACAACATCTCACTCCCTCTTTCCTTTCTCCCTCTTCTGCTACCACAGACATCCAATCGTCGGACACTCACCAACTAGCATTTTCCTCACCTCAGTCTACTACCACTACTATTCCACAGTCCAACTCACCCTGTTCTACTACTTCGCCCACACTCATTCAACCATCATCTCCTACACCACTTGGACATCCAATGACAACACGCTCTAAAAGTGACATTTTCAAGCCTCGTCAGGTTCTCGATCTCAATACAGTTGTGACTCCCTCTGTTGAGACCTGTGAACCTACCACAATCACTTAAGCCTAAAAGTCTCCTCATTGGCGTCAAGCTATGTCTGATGAATATGACGCCCTACTTCATAACTCTACCTGGACACTTGTTCTGTATCATCCCGCACAAAATGTCATCAGGTGTAAGTGGGTTTTTCAAGTTAAGCGAAACTCTGATGGGTCCATTGCCAGGTACAAGGCCCGCTTGGTGGCCAAAGGCTTCCATCAATGTCCTGGTGTTGATTTTACTGAGACATTCAGACCTGTTGTTAAGTCCACAACAATCCAACTGATTCTGAGTTTAGTAGTTTCAAAAGGATGGCGACTGCGATAACTTGATGTGAACAATGCATTCTTACAAGGAACTTTAACTGACGAGGTCTTTATGGAGCAACCTCCTAGTTTTATTCATCCTCAATATCCGAAACATGTCTGCAAACTCCAAAAGGCTATTTATGGTATTCGACAAGCTCCAAGAGCCTGGTACACGAAACTTGGCTCCTTTTTTATGTCCGTCGACTTCTCTAACTCCAAGTCTGACACCTCTTTATTTCTTCGTCAACTACCTGGCAACACAATATATCTTCTGGTATATGTTGATGATATTATTATGACAGGTAGTAATCCTATGGAGATCACAATGTTCATTAACCAGTTGGCCACCAGATTTTTCCTCAAAGATCTCAGTCCTTTGACTTATTTTTTGGATGTAGAAGCAATGTCTACATCTTCGGGACTCTTCCTCTCTCAACGAAAGTACACTCAGGACTTATTAGTTAAGACAAACATGACAGATGCAAATGTTATTTCGACTCCTCTCTCCACTGGTGAATCGCTTCGGTTAAATGATGACAATCCTGCTACAGATTCTACACAATATCGGCAAGTAATTGGCTCCTTACAATATTTAGCCCTCACTCGCCCAGATATCTCATTTGTTGTTAACAAGCTGTCACAATTCATGCATAGACCATCTGCCACACATTGGTCAGCTGTTAAATGAGTATTACGATATCTTAAAGGTACTCTTGACTATAACATCATTCTCTACAAAAAATATCCACTTCAACTTCATGCTTATGCTGACACTGATTGGGGTGGGAACCTTGAAGATAGAACATCAACATCTGGGTATATTATATTTCTCGGGGCCAATCCAATTAGTTGGAGTTCCAAGAAACAAAAGACAGTTGCTCAGTCTTCTACTGAAGCTGAGTATCGCTCAATTGCAACTGCAACTGCTGAACTTAACTGGGTAATGAATCTACTCAAAGAGCTTGACATCTGCTCCTCTGCTACTCCAACAATATACTATGATAATATCGGGGCTACCTACTTATGTGCCAATCCGGTGTTTCACTCTCGTATTAAACATGTAGCAATTGACTTCCACTTTGTATGAGATCAAGTGATGAATCATCAACTACGTGTCTCTCATATTCACACCGCAGATCAACTGGCGGACTCCCTCATGAAGTCACTCTCCCGCAAGTTGTTCTCACTTCATCAGTCCAAGATCAGTGTCCTTAGCAAGAGCGCGATCTTGCGGGGGCATGATGAAAGATAGAGTTGTTAGCATTTGTTGTGACAACTAGTGACAGATTAGTTAGACTGTTGAGGGAAATCCTCAACGTCTAACCTCTTTATCCCTCTCTTTCTTTGTATAATAGACATCAATGAATGAACAAAAGTGACAACACACTATTCCATTCAACTCTATTTCTTATTTCTATCATTTTCGACCACTTAGTGTAGAAGAATTATGTGTTTATTTACTATTAGTAGATCTTTTACGCTTGTCTTGCACCTTTGGCACTACTTTATATTGGAGAGTAGGCTTGAAATTTTCTTCTCTCGTATAACCATCTTTTGACCTATACTGAGAACCCTTTTCAAACTTCTGTTCCTTCTCAACTTTTAAAACCAACTTGCTCACATCATTCAGAAACCAATATGGTTGGAGTTGAACCATTTTAACAATATCATATTTTAAACCTCCAAGTATCTTACAATGGTTTGCTCCTCTAGTTTCACAAGCTCTCTCTTTAATATCAGATTATCGAACTCTACTGTATACTCTTCCATACTATAATCATAGATTTTGAGAAAGATCTCTTGCCTATAGTTGTTAAGCAAGTATTTTCTCATCAACTCCTTTTTCATTTTCTCCCATATCACAATCTTACTCTTCCTCTCAAGTTCTCTTTACTTCTTCAAGTTTCCCCACCAAAAATATGCATTCCTTTAGAATTTAAGTACCACAAGTTTTACCTTCTTTTATTCTAAAGGTTCATAAAACTTGAACATTCTTTTTAGGATATTAAGCCGATCAATAAAGCCATCATTATTGATTTTACATTCGAACTTAAGAATATCCAACTTTTGGTTATATTTGTTCAGCTACTCGTCTTGGTCTCTACACCTTGCTTGGTATCCTCCCAACTCCCTTGGGTGATGAGGTGCATCATTATCAAAATCAAATTCTTGGTTATCATTTTTATATTGGTAGCTTCTTCTTCGAAGTTCTTCAATGATATCATCCCATTCTTGTAAATTATGTTGCAATCTTTATAGTAGCAACCTCAAGGACTCAACATCATCTTCATGACCACTACCTTCATCAATTATATTTTTCTTACTCTGCCTCACCATGATCTATAGCCTTTAGCTCTGATACCAAACTGATGTTGAGAAATGAGGAAATGGAATTTGAACGGTTGTTAGTGGGATTTGTCGGAAACACATCAAGTTTAATTTCATTAATGGATACATAAATTCATCACTCCAAGGATACTAAAGAAGGATACAAAACTGAAAATGACATACCACTCAAGGAAATATCTAAGATATATAAAAAGTAAACTCATCACTCTATGGTAAACCAAGGAGGTATAGAGTTAAAAGAGATAACTTAAAGAGACTCTACTAATACTATTAGATTCTCTACTATTTTTCTAGTTCTAAAATACTAAAATAAATATTAGTATATATAAACAACCCTCTATATATAGGGTAATATGAAATTGTATTTATTTGTTGTTGATATATAAGCCCTTTTATGCATTCCTTGGTCCTGAAGATAAGCTGAATTAACTCTCCATTTGAAAATCCACCAAGTTCAACAATTCTGCTTACTATACCATCTATTAATGAAATAGTTTTAACTTTCTCTAGGGAAATATTTTTGACATGTTTTAAAATAGACTGAGTAGTTAAGAGTATGAGGTTTTCAACTTATAATGGTACATGCCTTAACTTTTTAGCAATCAATTCGGGTCATTGAATCAAGTTTGGCTATCTACAAATTTGAAAAATATACTTGTAACTCATTTGTCTTATGGGCTATCATATTTAAAAGGTTTGAGTTAAAAGCTTTAGGACAAGCATTATGGGCTATAGAAAATACCATAGGATCAACAAGGTTTACACGAGTGATTATAACAAATGAGGCACTCCTCTATCAATGTAGCTCATTTAGATAGTTATAAGTTTATGATCTAAACAAGTGTCAGGCATGGTTGTAAGTTAAAACCTTCAAATTACCATAAGCTAAGAGGAGATAATAAAAAAGTATAATATTTTTAGCTTATTGTTCATTAGAAACAATATTTGTTAAGGTATATAATTATACGAAGGTTTTGAACACAATAATAGAATTCATAAGCAATAATGAATTGATAAGGTATGGTGTCATATGATTTGTCACTTTGTTCCTGATATTACAAAATATTTAAAAACATAATGTTAGAAATATATTTACATCGAAAAAATGAGTTACAAGTAAATAGATAAAAAAAAGATAAAAGAAGTGATACTATTTTGATGTCATTATTTTGATATTTTGAAGTTATATGGTTTATATATTAACAATGATGAACCCTCTTGTTTGAGTTCTTTCGCTTGTAAATAATGAGAAAAGCTGAATAATGAAATATATTTTTGAGACAGAGTTAAAGAAATAATTCAAATTTTTTTGATAAAAATGAAGAAAAAATATAAAGCTGTCTTTATAATGATTGATAGAAAATTGAAATGTTAACTTCATCATCCATTATATGCAATTAGACATTATTTAAACCCAAAATTATTTTGTAAGAGTACTTCTATGAAGTTTGATTTTGATCCATAAGTTACATCTGGGTATATGAGCATATTGTAAGATTGATTTTTAGCATTGAGGTTCAAGACAACATCATAAATGATTTATCTTTATATAAAAATGTAGATGGTATGTTTGGAATTGTAAGGATAATTCGAACAGGGGCTATTAAGTCCCATGTTTTTATAATTTCATATGATTAACATTATATAAATTTTTAAGGTATGTTATTATTAATAGTTAAACTTAAATTTGCAAATAAGCAGTAATACTTATTTGGAAGTAATACACCAAACATATAGGCTGTGAGCAAAATTAGTGCCTTAGAGAATGCAAGTATATAAGAATATTTTAATTTTAATTAAATTATTTTTTAAGAATTGGTGTAACTAAATGGATCTTTAATTTGTATGATATGACATGTTCATACAGAAAAAAAGAAATCGGTGGAAGCATCAATAGTTATATAACATTGTGAATATCAAGTATAATCAAACGTTAAAATCTCAATATAATTTATCAAAAAAGATTGATCTGATTTTATGGGATGATATAGATGATTTAAATGAATGACGGGTTAGATATATAGATTAAATTAAAAAATACTAAAAATGATCTTTTTATTATGATGATAATTTAATATGAAAAGATATAGTAGGAGCTTCAAGCATCCAAAAAATAAAGGAAAAAGAGGAAGATGGTGACAAGATTAAAGATGATGAATTGGATAGACGAACTACGTTAGGATATATAACATGTTAGATTAGATTATATGATCTTATTTAATTAAGATATATTATGGATATAATTAAATTCTGATTATGATTATCGATCAGTGGAAAAGAAGTTTAATTAAGTTATGATTATTTAGAAGATGCTCTTCATAGGAGGAACTCTCATAATTATTTATCTTACAGCCTCTACTCCTACTATAAATAGACATGATCTCTTAGGAATACAACAATAAGAATAAGAACACAATATCATATGATAGAAATACGTGACATAATTGAGAGAATGAGAATGAGATATTATAGTTCCTCTCTCATGTTCTTATGTTTCTGAATCCATTATAGTGGTCTTTTGAAAGGATAGAAACAGAAAAAAAGATGAGTCTAGTTCTCTTTACAGATTAACATTATTACAGATCTTGGATCCGACAATAATGCGCTTACAAATCATATGAAACACGTGACTAAATGGCCCAAAGCACAAGACTCGAAGTATGATGAGGCCAATCAAACACGTGACTATTAGAACAAACAATCTCTCTTTGATAACTAGAGTGAAGACTCAAGAAGAGAGTAACCTTGAAGAAGCAATTGAAAATTCGGATTGTGAAAGGAAAACACACACCTCATGTTGTCGAATCCTTACAGTGACAAAGCATGTGAATGATTGATGATGCTAATCCCTCGTTATGCCTGTGACATTTAAGTATGCCCCTTGAGACAGTGATTTTAAATCTAACAAGGGCTTATACGATTACATATATTTTTAACATAGTCTTAAAATGGAATACATACGTATGAATTGTATGTTAAATTACTCGAATGAGATACAAGCATTGTTGCTAAACAAATGGATGGTCTAAGATTTGATAAGGCTATTATGGTACCATCCTCGTGGCAACGGTAGGTGGCCATGTCAATATCGACGTGGCACATCAGACTTCGTCGAAAGCATTAGATTGTATCCTAGCCGCTCAGGATTGTACAAGACAGCATCGTACCACATGAGCTGCCCAAGACCGCACAGCCCGAAACCATGCAGGTTAGTCCGCACCATGCGAAGCGTCCAGGCAAGCCGCCCAGAGCATCGACGGTCATTAACAGGTTACGTACTGTCGACCCCTGGTCATAGGCATAAAAGCCAATCTCTAGGTTAGCACCAAGGGTCGGACTTCGAATACTCAAAATTCTCCCTCTCCATCGAATTCTAACCTAACCATCGAAGGGACCGAGTCGGAAGGCTCCTCCCCCCCACCCCACCCCCCCCCCCCCCCCCCCCCCCCCGGCTTTAGTCTTTGTGCAAGTATCCACACGAAGGAATTGAAAAGAAAGGCTAACTCTCATCCACCTAGGGCAACTCGTCAAGCAACGCTCCAACCTGATTGGGCGTTGACCCTTTTCAAAAGCCATATGAGCAATCTTGCATACTCGGATTGAACCAAGTCATGTTAATGTTGACATCTCGACCATGACATAAAGTTGTATAATATTTTTGACGCTCGAAGGAGGGTCCGATATCATAAGAACATCTGTAGCCGAGCAACCCCAGTGAGCACCTCAAGGAGGAAATGCAATACACAGGTTGTGTGTCTGGTCCTTAGACTTGAGATATCAAAGATACCTTGTTTGAGTACTCCTTTCTTTGACGCTAGATTTATAGGTCTAGAAAGTTTCAGATATGGTATAATCGATGATTGAGATCGGTAGCCAATCTTACAAATATAATTGAGTATCAATAAAGGATCATCCACTCTCGGTATCATGGGAGCAATATGTCGTGTGTTATTGCTGAAGCAAATCTCTGACCAGGGTCATTCATATTAAGCAAGGAGTTCTCCGAGAGAATTCGATTAGAATGAGACTCGAACAGATTTCGTATGTAGCCTGATAGTACCATACCCAATATATAGTCTATGGGATATTAGATGGATGAGGGATTATAGATACATGATAACTAAGGATAAACATGTCCAATGGATTTGATCCCCTGTACCATTTTGGGACTATGGCGCAATGGCCTATTACGTCCATAGTCGATGAGTTGAGTGAATTATTATGAGATAATAATTCACTAAGTCAAAAAGAGTTCCGAGGAAAGAAACTCATCGTAAGCTCGGTATTGGGCCTAGAGGGTCACATACATATGGTGGATGATTAAAACAAGTAAAGGTTTGAATATGAGTTATCCAATTAGCCCTTGTTCTCATTGGATGAGACCCATCATTAATGAACTTCTTTCATGAGGCTCAATTAGAGGTCAATTAAAATTGTTGGATAGAGATCCAATAATTCAAGTAGTGAGGGTAATTGGATGGAGATCTAATACCTACTAAGGTAGGATACATTAGGGTTTTGGTGGCTCTCTATAGAAGACAGGGGCGACACAATAGTGATAGGACTATACCTTTGGCCGCCCCCTCCTATTCTCAGCCGACCAGCCCGTCCTTACTACGAGAGGGCAGCGAAGAAAATAACAGATCTTTTTCCACGAGTGCTGCAAGAAGGTGCGTAAGAGATGCGAGATTTTAGGCTACGATTAGAGGAGCATTGCTGCAACAATCCATCGTGTGGATACCGCTAGAGATGAAGACATTTGACCTCCTTCATCCTCTCCATCTAGATCTAAAATTTCAAGGGTATATGATCTCCCTAGGTAATCTATCTCACACTAGCCATAGTTTTTGATTTTTATGATTTTATGTGCATCAATCTTTGCATGACGACTTGATAAACATGGGAAACCGATTTTGTTTTATTCTTCTACTGTGCATGTGATTCTCTTTTATGGTTTCCCAATAGTAGTATCAGAGCCAGGTTGCTCGTGCAAAGATTGGCTTTTAAAGTGCATGTGATGAAATTAAATCGCGTATAATTGTTTTACGCGTTCTTGCTATGCCCGAAGATGTCTGCGGAGAGGTAGCCTGAAAGCTTGGCTGCGAAGGTAGTGCCCGCGGGCAAACTACCTACAGGTGGGGGCAGCCACCAATAGGCAGGCAGCTTATAGGGGCGGTTGCCCGAGGCCAGGCCATCTGCAGGGGCGGATGCTCGTGGTTAGGCCCCCTTCAGGGGCGACCGCTTGTGAGCCAAATGGCCATGTGAGGCGATGCCACGCACAAACGCGACGACCGCCTATGAGCCAGGTGGCGACATGCGCGTAGCGGCAGTCGCCTATGGTATGCCACCTGTAGGCAAAGCCGACGCCTGCCCGCAGGGGCAATCGACCGAGGGGATGGGCCGTCGCTTGCAATAGTGGCACCGACGCACTAACGACCGCTAGCAAGAACGATGCACTATTCTACCCCTTGAAAATTAAGAAATTCTAGGATGTCCTTCTGTCCATAATTATGAAAATACCCTTAACAAATCTAAAAATTTTATTATATCTCGATAATAAAAAATATAGTTAATTAAAAATTTTAATTAAATATCATTATTTATATAGTAGTCCTACATGATGATGTGTATATACAATGTATGATGTGGATGGATAATCATGGACTATGTGATGTGATGTGTGTATGTATGATTAGTTATTAATTGAGGCCTGAGAGCCTCCATTTTTCTCATTTATTGTCGAGACTGTGTGTCTATGATTATGTTATAATTACACGAAGAGGCACGGTAGGAGTGTGGAGGTGTCAGTATGACCTATGCTGTCGTGATGGGCAATCGCAACGCATGGTGATACGTCGAGGATCCGACAGAACCTTGTTGAATCTTATATTTTGATGATGAAATCAATGATGAGTTATTGATCTAACATGTGTTGTTAGAGTTGATTGATGTAGGATTAACTATGATAGAAAGAACATGACAATAAGAGATTTGGCCAAAGTCTAAGTCTATGCATCAGGTTGGGGTTCGAATGATGCGGTTGGGAACTCACTAGGAGTGCGTCGGGAGATTGCCAAGGGTATCGGGTGTTTGCCAGGGTGGTACAACGGAGTTCGCTGGAAGAAGACCAAGACTCATCGAAAGATTATCGGAGGTAGCCGAAAGGCTTGTCGAGAGTTGGGAATGTCTTGAAGTGGATGTGTTGGCCATTATGATTGTAATTAAGTCATAGTTAGCATCGTGCAGGTTTAACCACGATGGGAGGAGTTACAGATCAGACAGGACCCAGGATCAAGCTTAGGCATCGGGCCAAAGTTTTAGACGATATGATGAAAGCTTACTGGGCGTTTGCTAGGACTTCGCCGAAGGTATCGGGAAGATCGTTAGGAACACGTCGGGAGATCGCCAGAGGAAGACTGTGAGACTTGTCGTTGGAGATTCCGGAGGTTGTCGGATTGCGGGAGTAAGGTCATAAGCTTGGTGGTCATGTCTTGATTGTAATCTTTAAGACATAGGTTAAGATTGAGTCCTAAATGAGTGTGATTTGGAAGAAATATAAATCAACTCAAAGAGGCAATCGAGTCCACTATGGGGCTTGGTTGAGCTCAAGTTGAGCTCAATCAGTTGACCAAAGAATTGGTCAACATCAAGTTCAAGCCGAAATTTAAAAAGTGGAGGGAACTACTTTTCCGAAGATTCTGTCGGGTAAACTGCTGGTGAACGACAGTTCAATCGGCATCGCCCAGGATTTCGGGTGGCTAAACCACCCGTACCCAGGAATCTGGGCACTTTTGGCGATTGACCCGCCTAGGCCCGTGGGTGAACCACCCATACCCGGATTTTTCGGGTGAGTTAGATTTTTGGCTCCAAATTCTGAAATCATTTAAGGCTTATAAATATCCCAAGTTTTCTTGCATTCCATACAATAATTTTGAGGATTATATTCTGAGAAAATATTATGTGTGAATTATAAGAAAAAGAAAAGGGGTAAGGGAGTGATCCAAGTGTGTAATCTTGTCTCCCTTGAAATATGTTGTAAGGGTTTGATCTTCACCCAAAGGAGATCAATAGTGGACGTCGGTGTGCCTAAAGGAGGAGGACTCAGGAAGTGGATGTAGGCCAAGGTTGAGGCAGAACCACTATAAATTGTAAGTGTTCCTTGTTTCATTTACTACTTGCAATTGTCGGGTTCTTAATTGTGTTCAACAAAATATCAAGTAACACTTTTGATTTTATTTACTCCTTAAAAGCAAGGTTCAAGTCAAGCACTTCTACGAAACTTAGCATTTTATTTTGAATCATTCACTTGCTTTATTTAAATGAAAAGCTTTTGATTTTTCTATCTTACTTAAAGTAAAAAGTTTTTCGTTAAAATAAAAATTTATACTTAGTGTCAATTGATCCTAACAATTGGTATCAGAGCCATATTTTTCTCATTTGGTTTAACACCTAAGAGAAAAGGCTCTTTTCATCATTAACGATGGTCAATGCATCACAAGTCCTCCTATATTTAATGGGACAGACTACACATCTTGAAAAATATGAATACGTATCTTTTTTATTTTAATAGATCTTGATTTGTGATGTATTATTGAAAAAGGTTTTCAGAAGTCATCCAATCTAATAAATACTTGGAATGATTATGAATAATAAATATTTTTATTGAATGCAAAAGTTATGAATGTCTTATATTGTGCACTTGATAAAAATGAATTTGATCAGGTTTCTTATTTTGATTCAGCTTTCGATATATGACATACATTAAAAATGACATATGAAAGCATAACTAATCTAAATAAATTATTAAATAAAAATACTTCTAAAAATAAATTTGAAGAATACCTTTCAAAGAATATGAAGTAATTTGAACTGAAAACATATGACTCCTCGAGTGAAATCTCGAGTGATGAGTTCTTTGAACTCTTGAAAATGAACCAGATAAATTAATGAACATGAACCTTAAAAATGATCTAAGGATGGATAAAATCTCTTGCTATGAACGCAAGAAGCCGAGGAGCTCCAAAGATGAAATGCACAACCAATAAGTAGAGAACCTCGCTCTTATGGCCATTGATGATGAGGTTAGTGATTCATTAAGCATTTCTTTTTCAGAATTATTAAGTATATTCCATGATTTATTTGATAAGTTCAGAAAACTTAGCAAATATTTTAATTCTTAAAAATGAACATGATTTATTAGTTGGTAAAGTTGATGAAATATATGATTTATTAGCATCACATAATCCTAGTTCTAAATGTGAAATGCTAGACAACATTAAAGAAGAAAATATCATGCTTAAGTCAATATTAGAAAATTTTAAAATTAGAAACAAATCCATAAATATGTTCCTTATCATTATGGGTCACATTAATAAAAGAAATGACATAGGCTTTGTTGAAAATATTCAACAAAAGCCAACTATGTTTGTTAAAGAACCTATCTTAAATTTGCCACCAAAAATAAAATATAATTTTTATGGTAGATTAGGACATAAAGCCAACAAATATTTATTTAAAAATTATAGTCCTTACAAGTTAGTTTGGGTTCTTAAGGGAATAACAAACTACCAAGAACCGTTAGATAAGAAAGACAAAGTTCTTCATATAGGTCCCAATATAAAATGGGTACCTAAATCTTTCTTATAAATTTGTCTCCTAACAAAGCTAGGAGCACTAAACAATGTTTTAGATGCTCAAGACACATGACTTAAGATCTAACAATCTTTCAAGCTCACTAGTCTAAATAAATAACAAGAAAAATTATTGAAAATAAAATTATTGGTATAAATCTTAAAGGTGATTCTTTGTTAGAATTAATTTGATTGATCTCAATGATGCATAACCAAGACGGGAGAAGGAGTTGGGAAGGTCTTGAAGTGGATGTGTTGGCCATTATGATTGTAATTTAGTCATAGTTAGCATTTTGCAGGTTTAGCCACAACGGGAGAAGGAGTTACAGATCAGACATGGACCCAGGATCAAGCTTAGGCATCGGGCCAAAGTTTGACAATACGGTGAAAGCTCGTCGGCGTTCGCTAGGACTTCGCTGAAGGTATCGGGAAGATCGCTAAGAACACGTCGGGAGATCGCTAGAGGAAGACCATGAGAGTCGCTGTTGGAGATTTCGGACGTTGCCGGATTACGGGAGTAAGGTCATAAGCTTGGTAGTCATGTCTTGATTGTAATCTCTAAGTCGTAAGTTAAGATTGAGTCCTAAATGAGTCTGATTTAGAAGGAATCCAAATCAACTCAAAGAGGCGATCAGGTCCACTATGGGGTTTAGTTGAGCTCAGGTTGAGCTCAATCAGTTGACCAAAGAATTGGTCAACATCAGGTTCAAGCCGAAATTCTAAATCATCGGTGAGTGGCGATTCAACCGACGCCGCCTAGGATTTTGGGCAGTTGAACCGCCCAAGCTGGGCGGCTGAACCGCTCATACCCAGGAATCTGGGCACTTTCGACAATTGACTCGCCCAAGCCGGCGGGTGAACTGCCCATACCTGGATTTTTCAAGTGAGTTTGATTTTTTGCTCCAAATTCTGAAGTCATTTGGAGCCTATAAATACCCCAAGTTTTCTTGCATTCTATACAATAATTTTGAGAATTATATTCTGAGAAAATATTATGTGTGAATTATAAGAAAAAGAAAAGGAGTAAGGGAGTGATCCAAGTGTGTAATCTTGTCTCCCTTGAAATGTTGTAAGGGTTTGGTCTTCACAAAGGAGATTAATAGTGGACGCCGATGTGCCTCAAGGAGGAGGACTCGGGAAGTGGACGTAGGCCAAGGTTGAGGTCGAACCACTATAAATTGCAAGTGTTCCTTACTTGTTTCATTTACTATTTACAATTGTCATGTTCTTAATTATGTTCAACAAAATATCAAGTGACACTTTCGATTTTATTTACTCGTTCAAAGTAAGGTTTCAAGTCAAGCACTTCCAACAAATTTAGCATTTTATTTTGAATCATTCACTTGCTTTACTTGAACGAAAAGCCTTCAATTTTCCTATGTTGCTTAAAGTGAAAAGTTTTTCATTAAAACGAAAATTTACACTTGCACTAATTCACCCCCCCACCCCCCCCCCCCCCCCCCCCTGTCAGTGTCAAGTGATCCTAATAAACCTATGATGACAAGATGGATGATCACAAGGCATGGAGATGTGCCGGTACAAACATAGATCCTTGTGAGTGATTGGGCTTAATCATATTAGGTAATGGTTCATGATCATCTGATGTTGTCATATGTGATATTTGCATATGATGTAGATATATATTAAATATGTATGTGTGTGACATAACATATTAGGAGACTAAAATGAAATAAAACCCCTCATATGATAATATTAAGTCGAAAAGCATGAGGTAATAAAATTGATCCATGTGGCCTTCCATCATTATAGGAAAAAATTGAATCACGACATAGGTTAAGTTAGTCGAGTCCCTCGAGGCTCACATATCTACATGATTCGAGATCTTGTTTATGACATAGAGATGTCACCGATGACCTAAGAACATGATATGCTTGGTCGAGTCCCTCGAGGGCATATCATCATATCATACTCATCTTGTAACGATGAGTATAACGATTGAGGTAAAATCGAAAATTGAAAGTGTTTCGTTCAAGTTGAGTAAGTGAGCAATAAAATCATTTAACAAAGCTAAGTTATGATCTTGCTAAAGGAAAGCTCGAATAAAAACATGTATAATAAAAAAGCAAAGCTAAGAGACGCTCATAATTTATAGTGGTTCAGCCACAACTTGGCCTATGTCCACTTCTCGAGTCCCCTTCGTTGAGGCTCGCCGATGTCCACTACTGATCTTCTTCGGGTGAAGACCAAACTATTACAAGTATTTCATTTACAACTCATAAGGGAGACCTTTACAAGGATTACAAACTTTCTTGCTCACTCCCTTATCACCTTTCTTTTTCTTACACACTTTTTTTCAGTTTTCTTGCCCAATTTTATGTGTTCAATGCAAGAAGACTTAGGGTATTTATAGACCCCAATTGACTTCAGAAAATGGAGCCAAAAATTTAAACTTATCCAAAAAAAATTCGGGTATAGGTGGTACAGTCACTGGCGCAGATGGTACTGCCATCAAAAGCTACCTTGAAAATAAGGCGGCGGTAGTACAATCGTCACCCACCGATGGTACTACCATCGGGAATCCCGAGAAAGTGTTTTCTACACTTTTCTATTCCCGATTTGTACCTTCATTTGACCCCTTTCTGGGTCAACCAAATAAGCTCAATCCAAACCCAAACGTAGACCCGGTTTGCCTCACTTGAGTTAATTTAGATTTCTTCCAAACTTAATTCAATTAGGACTCAAACATAACTATGACTCACTGATCACAACCATACAAGACCATCAAGTTCAACAATCGACCTAACCCTCGGTAATCCGGCAACATTCGACAATCTTTCAGTGAGTCTTATGGTCTTCTTTCGACGATCTTCCGGTGTGTTCCCAGTGAGCTTCCCGATCCCTTCGGTGAACTCCCAGAGAACTTCCGACGAGCTCCCATCTCGTCCGAACTTTGGCCCGATGCCCAAACTTGATTCTCGCCCAACATCTGGTTGTAACATATTTTCTCCGTTGTAGTTAATCATGCATTACTTTCTCTAACACACATGTTAGATCAACAAACCATCAATTATTTTCAACAATCTTGTTACCCCCTTTTCTATGATGACAACTAATTGATGACGGGAGTTAACCTTAACTCCCCCTATGTCCGTGTCATAAACCAAATAAAGTAAACTTAAATTCAAAAGAATAAAACACTCTTGAATTCAAGTATCATGATATAATATTTCAAACAATTTTCATCAAAAGATGCAATATTACATTCATTTATCAATTTCAAAATTTTTGCTTTAAGTCATCAATCATCAAATCATCAAAGATTTTGTAAGTATACAACATTACATTCATGCAACAGTCATACATTAATTTCAAGAGAGTATACAAAAGAGAGCTTATACTAACCATCATAAAAGTTCTTTTGTAAAGTTCATGTCTCCTTCTTGTAATGTCAATTTCAAGGAGAATTATTTTGGAAGAGAGACCAAGAAATCCAAAAAGAATTAAGAGCTACTCATGCAATTAAATTCATCTTATGTAAATTTTAAGCAAATTAAGAAATCTAAAATATAACAAATCATTCATTTTGATGGTTTAGCATTCCTAACTCTCTTTTAATAAAGTGAAATTATTTTTCATTTAATGGTCTAGTGAAAATATCTGCTAATTGATGCTTAGTAATAATAAATTCTAAAGATATATCATAATTATTCACATGATCTATAATAAAGTGATGTCTAATATTATACAATCATAAAGTATTGCATGCATCACAAAAACATCAAAAATACTTCTTAGTATTAAAAAGTACATGTCATAAGAGAATACATCATAAGAGTGCAAGGAGTACAACACATTAAGACTTCTTCCTCAGTTCTAAACATATAAATTATTTAGGTAGTGGTAATCCAAAGTGTCTAGATAGAATATTAAGTTGTGGATGGATTTGTTGCATCTCGATTAATATTTCATCTTAACGTAGTTCAATTCGATCCAATTGGATCACTATGGAGTCATCAGACGATGAAGGTGTCGGTTGCATCGCGGGTGCTACCTCAAAGGAACTAGTAGGAGGAGATAGAGTTCCCCTAAGTATAGGTGTTTGGTGTTCTGGCTCAGGTGGGGGAGGATCAGTTCTCCTAGATAATCTAATCCATATACCATTTGTTACGATGTATCTTAATTTTCTTAATAGATTTCTATCAATGACATTAAATTTATCTAACTTCATTATTTCTTCATTTGGTGGAATAACTATATCATGTACATGTATCAATCTAGTTATTAAGTCACGGAAGCATCATATCATTAGTCGAAAGCTCAATCATGTTTTACCTCAACAGATATCCAAAATAATAATCATGTCCTGTCATGATCCAATATATAGTACCTAGTTCTATTTGACTAATTTTATCATGATAAAATTGTACAGGGAGTAGAATACTAATTACTATGTGATGAAGTAGTTTTATGGTGAAGGATAGCATGTGCTCACAGCTTTTAGGAACAATAGATAGATTTGGGTTATGTTAGGACTCTAGCTAGGGGAGTCCTAATTTAGTTTTATGAAAGAGGGCAATTATATAAAATCTAAGGGGTATTCATGTAAATCCTATCTAGTCGACCCCTATTAAGGAAATTAAGGAGGTTGGCTAGGTTAGGATTAGTTGTGGAAGATATTTGAGGGGAGAGTAAGATGCAAGTTACCTTAATTAACCACCCCTTATCCTAGTTAAAGAGGGGTTGGTTAAAAAGGAGATTAAGTTAGGAAAGGGATAGGAAAATAATAAGCAACCGACCACCCCTAGTTAGGCCGGTTGGAAGTTAGAATTAGAGGTGCATTAGGAGTCCTGAAGTAGGAGTCCTCTTAGGAATTAGGGATTGAAGGCCTATAAATAGCCTTGTAATCATCCACTTTTTATCATGAATAGGTCAATCTTTCTTTAGCTAATGGCTTGAGTACCAAGGAAGGAGGAACCCCTATAGAGTTCTAAGGAGGCCGATCCCCTCTAGAGATCACCCCAAGCTGAGAATCCATAAGGGTTCTAACACTTGGTATCAGAGCAGCGTTCTTGGTGTCTCGCTGCCCTTCCACAGCCATCTATCAGCCCCCATAGTCGTCCAAAGTAATTCCCATAATTGCTAGAAGATCGTCACCAAACTCCATCGTTATCTCCACTATCACAGATCATCATTTGATCTCCCCGTGAATTGCAATAGGTTCTGGTTTTCTACCTTACTGCTGCTGCAATTTAGTTATACTAAATTCAAAAACCTAAAAAAATTATTCCTATATTGCTGCATAAACTTTTCATCGTAAAGTTTCCATCTTTACGACAAAAATTACACCACAGAATTCCAACTGCACACCCCTTACTGTTTAATTTGTTGCTGTGTTTTTACTAATCAAATTTCTACAAAATTTCTACCACAACTTTATAACTTCTTATCCTTAGATCTCCCTTTGGTTTCATCAAAAATCATCAAGATAACCTGCTCATCTTTTACGTCCAAACTACTGTAGTTTAGACATAAAAATCTGCTGTAGTACCTTCCTGTGATCTTCGATTTTGACAAACCTTTTGTTGTCATTTTCTTCCATGAATTTTTTATCGGCATTACCTTTCCCTTATCAGAAGATTCTCTTTAAGTTTTACTCAAATCCTTATTTTGAACTACTGAAAAAAAATATCGTCTATACTGCTGAAATCTTTCGATGAAACAATTATGCTATAGTACCTTCTCGTATTCCTTGATCTTGCCAAAACTTTTGTTGTTGACTTCTTCCAGAAATTTTTTGACAGCATTATCTTTCCCTTGCCAGTGGATTCTCATTGAGTTTTACTCAATTCCTTGTTATGCACTGCTGCAAAAAATTTCGACCATACTACTGAAATCTTTCACTAAAAAAATTCTGTAGCAACACCTTGTCGTAATCTTTGATTTTTCCAAACCTTTTGCTATTGTTTCCTTCCACAAAATTTTTGATGATATTATCTCTTCCTTGCAAGTAGATTCCCTTTGAGTTTCACTCGAATTTTCATTGAGAATTTTTGAAAAAAATTACAACTTCACTACTAGAATTTTTTCGATGAAAAATCTGATGTTGCACCTTTGTCTTTCTTCTTCTCCTAAACCCATCGAAACCCAATTAACTTGCTGCCGCCACCTAAGACATCTTTAGAGCATCCCTTTAGCCTTAAGATGCAACACTCATAACCTATTTTTCTTACCGTAACAGCACCCAAAACTGCAGCCCAAAATAGCGACTAGTGCAACCTATCAACGCAGAATTCTGCAGCACTACCTTTCGGCGTTTTCTGCTACACCCATATCTGATCCTTATCAAAATTGTTGCTGCCACCCAAGTCATCTTAGGGCACCCCTATATCCTTAAGATGCAACCATCATATCCTTTTTTTATTTCCATAGCCAACCCAAACCGTAGCCCAAACCACGGTCTTCCACAACCACCGAACCTTCCACCGATCCTTATCTTCCGTAGCCATCAAACCTTGCTAAACCGATTGTTGCCATCAATAGCAACCCTAAGCCACCCTTCTAACCCTAAATCTCTATCATCGATCCCCCCTTACAGCCCCTACAACAGCCCCAAACAGTAGTATAAATAACACCCTCTTTACCAAAAAATTTTGCTGCATTACCTTCGGTACTACTTGCTACATCCACACCCAATTCCTACCAAATCCGTTGTTGTCATCAATAGCAACCCTAATCCATTCCTTTAATCTTAAACTTCAGCCATTATACATCCTATATGACCCCTACAGTAGCCCTAAATCAGAGCCCCAATAGCAATCAAAAATAGTAAATTTTCAGCCCTAAACATCAATCATCTACCCTTGATCCACCACCTCTTTCAGCCATCTATCCATCGAACCAATTAATACCACTAATCCAATAGCAAGAGAAGGATCTTAACATATTAGATTAGAGGCACACACAATGGCATCTCAAGGTTCAATCGATGCCAAGTTGGAGGCATTTGAATCACGCGTGGAGGACAGATTGTGCGCCTTATTCACCGAATTTGGATTGGGCCGATCTCCGAGCCGAACAAAATTTCAGCAAAGTGCAAGTTCAGAGAGGCCTCTCAAAAAGAAAGAATGAGCCACTGATATGAGGCAGCCATGCATGAGGGAGGACTTTCCTCGATGGGAAGAAAGAGACCCGACGGGATGGATTTCGAGCGCCGACCATTACTTCCGTTATCACCAAACACCAGAGGATTTCATGGTGGACACCTCTGTCATCCACCTTGAAGGAGATATTATACGATGGTATAATTGGCTTGAATACAACTATGAAACTCCAACATGGATACAATTCAAGTATGCGCTACTGAACCGCTTTGGGCCAACCAAGTACGAGAATATAAATGGACAACTTGCCAAGATCCGACAAACCTCTACGATTCAAGAATACCAAATCAAGTTTAAGGAATTATCTTACTTTGCTCGTGATTGGTATGATAGACAATTATTATGGATGTTCATCGAAGGACTCAAGTCAAAAATTAAAGGAGAGGTTAAAGCGCGACAGCCCCCACCGTGAAGGCTGTAATCTCTTTCGCCCGAATCCAAGAGGAACGGTTGAACCAAGATGCTCGAAGGATGAGAACTACTCCTAGACTAGCAACATATAAACCTTTAGTACCCCCTACTCCTAGTCGTGCTTCGCTGCCAAAGAAATTGACGAGAGAAGAACTTCACGATAGATCGACGAAGGGCCTTTGTTGGCATTGCAATGAACTTTGGAGCCGCAACCATCACTGCAAAAAAGGGAAGCTTTCCATGATAGAACATATAGAAGAATCTGAAGAAGACGACATTGACCTGAGGAAGAGAACACAAAGGAGGACCCGCAGTCGATCGATTGCATGACTCACACTCTAGCCGACCATGTAAACCCACAAGCGATGAAAGATGAAGAATCTCTTAAGCAGCAGTCGGTCACCATCCTCATCCTCATCAAGACCAGGAGCCCCAATGGCCCTATGAATGGCAAAGTAAAGCAGGTGACCTTACATGGGAAACGTGGGAGTGATGAAAAGACACAACGCTTGGAGAAGTTTGCTACCTCCACTGAACCGACTTGATTTCATCCTACCGTACTACACAACCTCCATATGCTAATCTTACAAGAGGAACCACTAGCACATATTTGGCTCTATTGCTGTCCACATCCTCAGAGGGCCGAAGCTAAAAGGATTATCCAGGAGACGCAGGAGACACGGATCATTCAGCCACGACCTTCCCTTGCTACGACACTTTATCTCTAAAAGCTTTGCCTCTTTGTCTGCAGGGATAAGCTCTTCCTGAAGTTCCATATCCAGCTGAACGAGCTATGGCTTTTGATGCAGCACTCCCAGATCTCGGGCTACTTCCACTACCTCTCCCAAGAGCGGACTATATTGTTTGAAGTCTTCCCTATTGACTATCGTAAGAAGATCAAGTCCCTCCAGCAATAGTACCAGTATGAAATCTATGATTGGATGGAGATCAAAATTCTAAAGGAATATAAGAAAAGCATCCACACATCCATCATCTATGGGGCCTTCATAGCCACGAAGCCATCTATATCAGTCTTAGCATTACCATATCAAAATAAGGTGTTTGAAATTGGAGCAGACAAAACAGGAGTTGAGATTGGCACCACCCTCTTGCAAGTTGGCCGACACCTAATCCGCACTAAGGCTCTCCCTATATTTCACATGATACTTTTGATATATAAAAGGATACTAATTACTACTAAATTTGAAGTCTGGCATGATACATGTTAGTAGTACAATAGAGAGATGAAAACATGCTTAGTAAAATTGCTGCTCCTACCCTCCTCGGACTCAGAATGGGCTCACACTACTAGGAACCTTATCAAAGGACAGCAATTATCCGAAAAAAAGGCTCGGTTACTATTTAAGAACAACCAAGTTGCAGCCCATGTAAGAAAGAAATATCCTCCCGACAAATACCGAAGTAGAAGAAAGTTTGCTGTTGAAGATTGAGTTTTCCTTTATCTCCAACCGTACCAACAAAAAATTCGAGCCTCAAGGAAATGGTCCCCCTGCTACTTTGGCCCTTGCAAAATTGGGGATCATAATGGAGTCGTGACTTATGGATCAGATCAGTACATCAATTTAAAAATATAATTGATCCTCCAAATATCTCACCGCAAATGGAAGTTTAGAAAGGACGACTCAACCTAGATCCATCCACCCACCTGACATCCCAACTAATGAGGAGGTTCAAGTTCAGTTGATAATCGCATGAGATCGTAGGATCGTGATGCACCACCGTCTAAATACTACTACCCCTAATGGAGAGATACAAGATAATGTTGGACCATCAGATCATAGTGGGCCTACCGAAGTACCACAAGGAAGCTTCAAGGAGAATTACAGATCAAGACCCAAAGTTCATGGAGCCTCAGCCTTGAGGACAAGGCTGATTTGAAGAGGGCAGGTCTGTTAGGACTCTAGCTAGGGGAGTCCTAATTTAGTTTTATGGAAGAGGGCAATCATGTAAAATCTAAGGGGCATTCATATAAATCCTATCTAGCCGACCCCTATTAAAGAAAGTAAGGAGGTTGTCTAGGTTAGGATTAATTTATGAAGATATTTGAGGGGAGAGTAAGATGCAAGTTACCTTAATTAACCACCCCTTATCCTAGTTAAAGAGGGGTTAGTTAAGAAGGGGATTAAGTTAGGAAAGGGTTAGGAAAATAATAAGCAACCGACCACCCCTAGTTAGGCCAGTTGGAAGTTAGAATTAGAGGTGCATTAGGAGTTGCTTAAAGGTAGGAGTCTTGAAGTAGGAGTCCTCTTAGGAATTAGGGATTGAAGGCCTATAAATAGCCTTGTAATCATCTACTTTTTATCATGAATAGATCAAGCTTAGAATCCGTAAGGGTTCTAATAGGTTACCAAAGAGGGTATCTAAGGCTTCAGAGTAAGTAACTCCTATTGATTCAATGTCTCATTATCCTTTAAAGTAGCAACCACTTCTTTTTTCATAGATTCTTATGAGATTGCAAATTAAACTATTTGTAATAGCTATATGATGTCCCAAGAGATATGTAGATACCCTATCTTGATCATCTATATGCAAGTTATTATAGAATAATCTAACAAGTCTAGGATATATGGGTTCATTCATTTGAACATTTCTAAATTCAAATATTGAGAATTTTAGGGCATGTTCATAGGTATCAAAGAGTATAGGGTTAAAGGTTTCATCTAATCTCCTCTTTCATTTGTCCCTTAGGATATTCTAGGGACCATTTGAACTACATATATTGCAAGTAAAAAGTAAGATCAAAGAATAAATTGAGAGCAAGGTTTTGAGAGTTACCTTTGTTGTGATCTCCTAGAGATAGAGATTGATCCTTAGATTTGAAGAGTTAAGGGATTTCTCTTAAGTTCTATAGGAAAGGCAAGGGGAAAGAGAGATGGAGAGAGTTTTAGAGACGTAAGGGCTTTGGGTCAGTTCTACCGCTGGCCCTAAGTGTTGTTTATATAGGTAGGGTTTCGGGCGGTGGAACCGCAAACTGAGTGGTTCCACCTCTTGTACACAATGTGTTCTAGTGGTGCCATCGCCAGTCCAACGGTTCTACCACTGGTGCATTGTTTTCCAAAATTTTCTTTTTTTTATGTACGTTATTTCAAGCCTCATTCAACATACAACAACCAATTTCAACATACAATTGTCATCAACATAACATCCAAACCAATGATTTTGAAACTAATATTCAATTATTATTCAAATCCTATTTTTGTAAACTTCAATATAAATAATTTTTCATGAAGAACAACGTAAGTTCCTTAGTTCTTTTTATTTTTCTAATAATATGCTCTAGTTATGCATCATCAAAAAATATTCAAGATTAATCAACCATCAAAAGACTTGTTGTCAATAATTTATATATATATATATATATATATATAATTATTTTTTTATATTATTGTTTAGGAGGTAATCCTACAAGAAAGATGGTTTTAATTTAGATACTCATTTTACTTTGGGTCCCTCATGAAGAGCTTTACCTAATTTAACTAGAGATTTTTTATTGTTTATGTTTTCTTTAGGAACCCAAATTAATTTATGTGGACTATACTTTTCAAATGAACACTTATAAGCTATATGTCCTAATCTACTACAAAAGTTAAATTTAATTTTTAGAGTGAGTCCTTTAATGAAGATAGTTGGCTTTTGTTGAGTATTGCCCACAAAACCTATACCTTCTTTCGTATGAACATGACCCTTATTTACAAGGATCTTGTTTAGGGATTTATTCTCTATTTGAAAATTTTCTAACATTTGTTGTAATACAATATTTTCCTTTCTAAGTTTCTCTAAAGTTTTATATTTGGTGCATGAACTAAGTGATGGTGATGCTTCATGTATTTGATCAAATCTACTAACTAGTGAATTATGCTCTTTCTTAAGTAGTTTATAAGACTTGCTAATTTTTCTAAATTCATCATAAACTCATAAAAAAATATTTATTAATTCAGTAAAAGAGATATTGGGAGACTCACCTCCTCATGGATGGCCATGAGAGCATAGTTGGCAACCTCTTCCTTGATGTGGTCTTCTTCATCCGATGAGCTTGACTCATCCCAAGTTGTCGAGAGAGCCTTCTTCTTATTTGATATCTTCCTCTTCAATAGTGGACACTCACTTGTGAAATGTCCTAGCATCTTGCATTCAAAACATATTATGTTGTCCTTTTTTAGTTTATTTTTATTTTTATAATTTTTATTCCTTTTCATAATTTTTTTTATTTTTCTTATCAATAATGCAATGTCATTGTTCTCATCACTCGAGGTTTCACTCAAGGAGTCATCTGCAGTTCTCAGTACCAAGTCTTTCATGTTCTTTCGAAGGTGTTCATATTTAATTCTCAGTGTCAAGTCCTTCCTGGTCTTTGAAAGAGATTATTCAAGTTCGTCGTGAGTTTTATAGCTCAGTTCATAAGTCAATAAGTGTTAGGATCAATTGGCACTAAGAGGGGGGGGGGGGGCGGGGGGAGGGGTGAATTAGTGCAAGAGAAATAGTGTTTGTTTAAAAAATTTCTTTTATAAAGTAGCGAGTGAACAATGGAAGCTTTTCTTTATATTTCAATAAAATCGATTTAAAGCCGATTTGAAAGAAATAGAGAGATTGAGGCTCGTATCTAAATAGAGAATGATCAAGAGCAATCAAATGTAATAAGTAAAGCAATTAAAGCACACTTACATTTATAGTGGTTCGGCCTATGTCCACTCCCCGAGTCCTCCGTCTTGAGGTACACCGACATCTACTATTAATCTCCTTTGGGTGAAGACCAAACACTTATAACTTGAGCTTACAAAGGAGACAAGAATTTTATAACTCTTAACTCACTCCCACCCTTTTTCTTTTTCTTATAATTCACACAAGTTTTTCACAAAATTTTTGTTCCCAAAATTGTTCTATAGAATGCAAGAAAACTTGAGGTATTTATAGGCCCTAATGGCTTCAGAATTTGGAGCCAAAATTCAAAGGTATCCGAAAAATCTGGGTACAAGCGGTTTACCTACTGGCACCGAAGGTGCAACCACTGAAAGCACCATGAAAATAGGGTATTGATGGTTAGCCGTTGACCTGGGCGACGGCGATACACCCGTTGCTCACCGGCGGTTCAACCGTCGGAATTTTCGGAAAAGTGGTTCCCTCCACTTTTCGAATTTCAACTTGAACCTTATGTTGACCAATTCTCTAGTCAACTAATTGAGCTCAACCTGAGCTCAATCAAACCCCTTTAGTGGACCCGATTGCCTCATTAAGTTGATTTGGATTTCTTCCAAATCAAACTCAATTAGGACTCAATCCCTAACTATGACCCAATGATTACAACCGTAATGACCATCAAGCTAAACAATGACCTAACTCCCGCCAATCCGGTAGCCACCGACATTCTTGCAGCGAGTCTTACAGTCTTCTTCTGGTGATCTCCCAGCGAGCTTCTCGATCCCTTCAGCGAACTCCCAACGTGGTCCCACTACATCGTCCGAACCTTGGCCTAATGCCTAAGTTTGATCCTGGCCCAGCTTCTAGCTGTAACTCAATTCCTCCGTCGTAGTTAGACTTGCAATACTTACTCTTACACACATATGTTAGATTAAATACTTATCAATTAATTTCATCATCAAAATATGAGATTCAACAATCTTCCTCTTTTTTATGATGACAATCAATTAATGACGGGAGTTAAACCTTACTCCCCCTAAATCTATGCCATAATAAGAAAAACTTATATTCAAAAGAACCACATACCCTTGAATTCAAGTATCATGAAGTAATTAATATTTCAAGCAAATAATGTTTCAAGGATTGCAATGAGACACTCATATATCAACAAAAATTTGCTTTTAAATTAT
Source organism: Ensete ventricosum (assembly GCA_029747655.1). Taxonomy (NCBI): domain Eukaryota; kingdom Viridiplantae; phylum Streptophyta; class Magnoliopsida; order Zingiberales; family Musaceae; genus Ensete; species Ensete ventricosum. The sequence continues at coordinate 20,644,629 of JAQQAF010000009.1, forward strand.
CAAGTCATTAACTCATCAAGGATTTTTATGAATTTTAAAATTTTAAAAATCTCCTCTTAAGTTATTAACTATTTTTCCCTTTTGTTTATCAACAATCAAAGAGAAAGACCCTTGTTACATAAGTCATTACATAAGTCATCAATATCTATTTCTCCCACTTTGTCATCAATAAAAAGGTGAAATATAGCGCTAAGGATTTTAAGGCACATAGGTCTTTGCTCCCCATTTGTAAAATACAATATGAGCTATAAAGAATTTTCTTCCTCTTATGAAAAAGAAGGAAATAAAATAAGGGAGGAGTTGTAAAACATCATTAAGAAGAGCTCTCAATTTTGTAAATACGAATTTCAAAAAGAAAATTTTGAAGATAAGCTCAAACATCCAAGAAGATTTAAAAATTTAGGAGCTACTCACGTATTTAAAATCATCTCATGTAATTTCAAGTAAGCATAGCAAATAAATTTATAAAATAGCAAAACATTTTTATGTAAATTTTTTCCCCTTTTTATGAATAATAAGATAAAAAAATGGAGAGAGTTTTCAAGACATTATAAAAAAAAAACTTAACCTCATGAAATTTAGATTAGCAATTCTTATGTAATACAAATCAAGCAATTCATATATTTTTATTATTTAGCATTCAAAGTTCTCTTCTAAGAAAATCAAATTATTCTTCATTTAAAGGTTTTGTAAAAATATCTGCTAATTGATGCTCAATTTCAATAAATTTCAATATCAATAAGTTTGCAACATAAAGCATTAGAAGATACTTCTAGGTAGCAAGAGTTTATAAATAAGTTCATGCCACAAAAAGGTGTAAATAAAAAAAGAATACATCATAAGTGTGTGATTAGTACAAAATATCAAATTTCACCGATTACAATTACTCATATGGTGGTAATCTAAAATGCCTAGATAAAGCATAGAGCTGTCGTTCGATCTGCTCCATCTTGGTCATTAATTCATCTTAGTGTAGCTCAATTCATTTTAGCCGGTTCATAATAGATTCATAAAAAAAAAGAGGGTCCTGGCTGCATCATGGGTGGTGCCTCAAGAGGACTGGTAGGAGGAGATGGGCTTCTCCTAAGGATAGGTGTCTCAGGTTCATGGGCGGTGCCTCAAGAGGACTGGTAGGAGGAGATGGGCTTCTCCTAAGGATAGGTGTCTCAGGTTCAGGTAGAGGAGAATAAGTCCTTCTAAGTAATCTAATTCATATACTATGTCTTTCAACACACATAAATCTCCTTAAGAGATTCCTATTGATTACATTATACCTATCTATTTTAATGATTTCTTCATCTAGTGGAATGACTATGTCATGAGCATGTAATAGTCTAGTGATTAATCCACCATAAGGTAGCATCAAGTCCTTGGTTGCAAGATCAATCATATTCGGCCTTAAGAGATACCCAAAGCAATTATTTTGTTCCTTCAATATCCAATACATGGTACCTAGTTCCATTTGATTCAGTTCATTATGGTGGAATTATTTTGGAAGTAAGATACTCATTACTATATGATGAAGTACTTTTGTATTAAAGGGTAGCACGTGTTCACAATTTTTTGGTACAATAGCTAGATTAGGATTTTTGAAAATAGTTCCTAAAGCTTCATAGTAAGTTACACCTATAGAGTTCATATCCCATTGTCCCCTAAAATAACAACATTTTTTTTTTTCGGGGATGCCTATTAGGTTACAAATTAGATTATCCATAATATCTATGTGATGTCCCAAAAGATATGTAGAAGTTATTTCATTTTAATCTATATGCATGTTGTTAGAAAATAATCTAGCTAATCTTGGGTAGATGGGTTCATTTACTTGAAGAATGGGTAGGGCATCTAGATTTGCAAACCATTGGATTAGCTCTATGTTTCCTAGGTCATATAGATCAACATATTTTTCCTTATGGACACTTCTAAATTCAAGGATTGAAAATTTCATAACATGTTCATAGGAATCAAAAATATTAGTGTCATAGATTTCTTCTAATCTCCTCTTTCTCTTGTCCCTTGAGGATCTTCTAGGTGCCATTGTACATAGATTTTGTAAGAAGAATGGTAAGAACAACTTAATAGCCTAAGAGAAGTTTTAGAGAGCTACCTTTAGTTAGATCTTCTAGAGATAGGCAAAAATCCTTGGTTTTGAAAAAGTAGGGAGTCTTCCTCGATGTTTTAGAGGAAAATGGAGTGAAAGGGGTTTTAGAGAGGGGTGAGGGTGCTTAGGGTTGGTTTCACCGCCAATGCTAAGTGGCTTTTTATAGTCTGGGTCTCGGTCGGTTGAACTACACATTGAGCGGTTCAGCCACACAGGGTTTGGCGGTTCAGTCTTTCCCCATTTTAATTTTAACTAAACATATATGTGCAATAAATAGCTCAGATTAATCAATGCATTTAACTTGACTTTGATCATCAAAGTTCCTCTAAAATTTCAGTGATTTTTCATAAGGTTCACTAACACATCATCAATCAAGTTTATTATAATAAGATAATTAAATGAGAAACGTATTTTCACATGAAGTCATCACAACAAGAAAATTTTCAAACAAAATCTAATGATTTTTCTATATTGAATGATTCTATCATGTTATCAAGAAAATTTTCTTTTAAAGAAAGATGATTTCATATATAATTTTTCAGTTCAAAATCAACATAAATCATCAACATAAGTCAATACAATCATACAAATCAATACAATAGTTATCATCAAAATCTTCCTTTTATACATATGACTTTTATTCAAGATAACTAAACTTTCTTTGTTCTAATTATAGTATGCAAGGGTCATGTATCATCAAGATTAAACAAAATAAATTTTTTTTAATAATTAATCTTGTTAGTATTTAGGCTAGATCTCAAGTTATATATCTTGAGCATCTAAAGCATTATTCTGGGCTCCTAGCTTTAATTTGGAAACGGGTCTACAAGAAAGATATATTTGATTTAAATACTCATTTTACATTTGGGTCCTTATAAAGAATTTTATCTTTCTTTTCTAATTGATTTTTATTGTATAAAGTTCCCTTGGGAACCCAAACTATTTGGTGTGGATTATATTTTCTAAATAGACATTTGTTTGCCTTATGTCCTAATTTTTCATAAAAATTACATTTATTTTTTGGTAGCACATTTAAGGTAGGTCCTTGAACAAGCATGGTTGGCTTTTGTTGAATGTTACTAACAAAGCCTATATCATTTCTTCTATTAATATGACCTTTATTGGCAATGATCATATTTAGGGATTTGTTCCCAATTTTAAATTTTTCTAATATTATCTTAAGCATGATATTTTCTTCTTTAACACTATTTAGCATCTCACATTTAGAACATGGGTTATGTAATACTTATGAATCATGCATTTTATCAAGTCTACTAACTAAAAAATTTAAAAGATTTACTAATTTTTCTAAACTCATCAACCAAATCATGGAACATATTTAATAACTTTGAAAAAGAAATATTTAATGAATCACTAACCTCATCTTGGATCGTCATTAGAGCATAGTTAATAACTTCTTTTTTGGAGTGATCTTATCCATCCGAAGAGCTTGAATCATCCCAAGTGGTCAAAAGTGATTTCTTCTTATGTGTCGGCTTCTTCTTCAATTAAGGACATTCATTTTTGAAATGTCCCCGTTTTTTGCATTCATAGCATATGACATTATCCTTCTTCGGTTCTTTTTTATTTTTATAGTTTTTATTTTTTATAATTTTTTTAACTTTTTTTATAATAGTGTAATATCATGGTCCTCATCACTCGATGTTTCACTCGAGTCATTTGTCATTTAAAGTGTTACATCCTTCCTATTCTTTGGAAGGGGTTCATCAAACTCATCATGAGCTTTATAATTCTGTTCATATATCATGAGTGAGCCAATAAATTTTTAAAGTGGTAAGTTATTTAAATTTTTGGCCTCTTGTATAGCGATTACTTAAAAATCCCAATTTTTAGATAGAGATCTTAAAATTTTTCTCACAAGTTCAAAATTTAAAAAATATTTTCCAAGTTCTTTACAGCCATTGACGATATCTGTGAAACGGGTGTATATGTCTCCAATGGACTCACTTGATTTTATTCGAAACAACTCATAATTATGAACTAAAATATTAATCTTAGATTCTTTTACCCTACTAGTCCCCTCGTGTGTGATTTCTAGTATGTGTCAAATATCATAAATCGATTCACATACGGAAACATAATTAAACTCATTCTTGTCAAGAGCACAAAATAAGACATTAATAGCCTTTGCATTCAATGAAAAATTCTTTCTTTCTAAATCATTCCACTCATTCATTGGATTAGATGATTTTTCAAATTCATTCTCTACAATATTTCATAAATCAAGGTCCAAAGATATGATAAAAATTTACATCCTTGTCTTCCAATACGTGTAATTTGTCCCATTAAATATGGGAGGACATGAAATGAAATGTCTCTCATTCATGCCAAAATAAGTCATTTACTCAAGTGGGTGTTAATCCAATGAGTAAGTAACTTGGCTCTGATACCAAGTGTTAGGATCAATTGGGGGGTGAATTAGTATAACAGAAATAATGATTGTTTAAAAACTTTCTTTTGTAAAGTAGAAAGTGAACAACGGAAGCTATTTTTATATTTTGATAAAACCAATTTAAAGCCGATTTGAAAGAAATAGAGAGATTGAGGCTCGTATCTAAATAGAGAATGATTAAGAGTAATCAAATGTAATAAGTAAAGCAATTAAAGCACACTTACATTTATAATGGTTCAGCCTCAACCGGCCTACGTCCACTCCCAAAGTCCTCCTTCTTGAGGCACACCGGCATCCACTATCGATCTTCTTTAGGTGAAGACCAAACCCTTACAACTTGAGCTTACAAAGGAGACAAGAATTTTACAACTCTTAGCTCACTCCCTTTTCCTTTTCTTTTTCTTACAATTCATACAAGTTTTTTATAGAATTTTGATCCCCAAAATTGTTGTATGGAATGCAAGAAAACTTAGGATATTTATAAGCCTAAAATGGCTTCAAAATTTGAAGCCAAAATTCAAACATATCCGAAAATCTGGGTATGGGCGGTTTATCCATCGGCGCCGGCAGTGCAACCGCCAAAAGCACCCTAAAAATAGGGTACGGATGGTTTAGCCACTGACCTGGGTGGTTCAGCCATCGTCAACTGCCTGAAAACCTATGTGACGATGGTACACCTACCGCTCACTGGCGGTTCAGCCGTCGAAATTTTCAGAAAAGTGATTCCCTCCACTTTTCGAATTCCGACTTGAACCTTATGTTGATCAATTCTCTGATTAACTAATTGAGCTCAACCTGAGCTCAATCAAACCCCTTTAATGGACCCGGTTACCTTATTGAGTTGATTTGGATATCTTACAAATCAAACTCAATTATAACTCAATCCCTAACTACGACTCAATGATTACAATGATAATGACCATCAAGCGAAATAATGACCTAACTCCCGTCAATCCGACAACCTCCAGCATTCTTGTGGCGAGTCTTATGGTCTTCTTTTGGCAATCTCCCAATATGTTCCCAGTGAGCTTCCCGATCCCTTCGGCAAACTCCTAGCGAATTCCCGACGAGGTCCCACTACATCGTCTTAACCTTGGCCTGATGCCCAAACTTGATTCTGGCCCATCATCTGGCTATAACTCAATTCCTCTATCGTAGTTAGACCTGCAATACTTCTTCTAACACACACATTTAGATTAAATACTCATCAATTAATTTTATCATCAAAATCTGAGATTCAACAAGTTATCCAATAAGTGATCCAATAGGGAAATTATTTAGATCTTAAGCTTCTTGAATTGTAGTTACTTTAGGATCCTAACTTTTTAGAAGAGATCTTAATATCTTACTAACAAGTTCAAAATTAGAAAAACTTTTACCAAGAGCTTTTAGGCCATTGATGATATCAGTGAACCAGATGTATATGTCTCTAATGATCTCACTTGGTTTCATTCTAAACAATTCATAACTATGCACTAAAAAGTTAATCTTAGACTCTTTAACTCTACTAGTGCCTTCGTGTGTGATTTCAAGTGTATGCCAAATCTCGTAAGAAGTTTCATAAATAGAAACTCGATTAAACTCATTCTTATCAAGAGCAAAAAATAAAGCATTCATTGCTTTTACATTTAAAAAAAAAAATCCTTCTTTTCTAAATCATTTCTTTCGTTCATTGGAGACTTTTTAGAACTATTCTCAACGATATGTCATAAATCAAAATCCATAGAGATCAGAAAAATATGCATCCTTATTTTTCAATACATGTAATCCATCCCATTAAACATGAGAGGACGTGCAATGGAATATCTCTCGTTCATGCCAAACGAAGCTATTTACTTTAGTGTTAATCCAATGAGTAGAACCTCGCTCTGATACTAATTGTTATGATCAATTGGCATAAGAGAGGGGGGGGGCGCGAGTGGGGTGGGGGCGGGATGAATTAGTGTAAGTGCTGAAATCTTGATTTAAAGAAAACTTTCGTTTGAGGCAAAATCGAAAATCGAAAGCATTTCGTTCAAGTTGAGTATATAACTATTTAACAAAGCTAAGTTATAATCTTGCTATAGGAAAGCTTGAATAAGAACATGTATAATCAAAAAATAAAGTTAAGAGACGCTCACAATTTATTATGGTTCGACCACAACTTGACCTATATCCACTTCCCGAATCCCCTTCGTCTGGGGGGGTTGGCCAGGGTGAATTAGTGTAAGTGCTGAAATCTTGATTTAAAGAAAACTTTCATTTGAGATAAAACCAAAAATCGGAAGCATTTCATTCAAGTTGAGTAAGTGAGCAATAGAACTATTTAATAATGCTAAATTTTGATCTTGCTATAGGAAAGCTCGAATAAGAACATGTATAATCAAAAAGCAAAGTTACGAGATGCTCACAATTTATAGTGGTTCGATCACAACTTGGCCTACATCCACTTCTCGAGTCCCCTTCGTCGAGGCCTACCGGTGTCCACTACTGATCTTCTTCGGGTGAATATCAAACTCTTATAAATATTTCACTTACAACTCACAAGGAAGACCTTTACAAGGATTACAAACTTTCTTGCTCACTCTCTTACCACCTTTCTTTTTCTTGCACACTTTTTTCTAGTTTTCTTGCCCAATTTCATATACTCAATGCAAGAAGACTTGGGGTATTTATAGACCTATATTGGCTTCAGAAAATGGAGCTAAAAATTTAAACGTATCTAGAAAATATGGGTACAGGCGATACAACCATCGGCGCCAATGGTACTACCGTCGAAAGCTACCATGGAAATAGGGCAATGACGGTACAACTGCCAACCTGGGTGGTACAACCATCGTGCACTGGTAGTACTACCACCGGGAATCCCAGAAAAGTTTTTTCTACACTTTTCTATTCCCGACTTGTACCTCCAGTTGACCCCTTTCTAGGTCAACCAAATGAGCTCAACCTGAGCTCAATACAAATCCAAACGTGGACATGGTTTGCCTCACTTGAGTTAATTTAGATTCCTTCCAGACTTAACTCAATTAGGACTCAAACCTAACTACGACTCACTGATTACAACTATACAAGACCATCAAGTTCAGTAATCGACCTAACTCCCGGTAATCCGACAACCTCCGATAATCTTCTGATAAGTCTTATGGTCTTCTTCTGCAGATCTTCCAGCAAGCTTCCCGATCCCTTCGGCGAACTCCTAGCAAACTCCCGGTGAGTTCCCACCACATCGTCCGAACCTTAGCTCGATACCCGAACTTGATTCTGGCCCAACATCTGGTTGTAACTTATTTTCTCCATCATAGTTAATTATGTATTACTTCTCTAAGACACATGTTAGATCAACAAACCATCAACTGACTTCATTATCAAAATTTGATATTCAACAATTATGAGTATAGACTCCAGGAAGTGGCAAAAAGTCATAAATTCTTAGATGGATTCTATATACTCCATCAAGGTTTGAAATCTTATGAATATATCTGAGGGTGTCATACCCATCGACTACAAGTAGATCTTCAAGAAGAAGATCGAAGTAGATGAAAAGATAGAGATCTATAAGACAAGGTTGGTGGCCTAAGGGTATCGTCAAAGGCAAAGAGTTAACTATGATGAAACCTTCTCACCCGTAGCCATGCTAAAATCCATCAAAATTCTTTTGGCTATTACAATACATTATGACTATGAGATTTGGCAGATGGATGTAAAAATTACATTCCTCAATAGCAACCTTGAGAAGGAGGTGTATATGATTTAGCCCGAAGAATTCGTATCCAAGTATAGTCCAGATAATGTGTGCAGATTGCTCAGGTCTATCTATGGACTGAAGCAAGCTTCCCGAAGTTAGAACATAAAATTTGATAAGGCGATCAGATCTTATGACTTCATTAAGAACGAATATGAGCATTGTGTGTACAGGAAGGTAAGTGAAAGTGCTATTGCTTTCTTGGTGTTATATGTGGATGACATCTTGATCATTGGGAATAATATAGGAATACTCTTCACAGTTAAGACTTGACTATCCAGACACTTCTCCGTGAAGGACTTAGGGGAAGCATCCTACATTTGGGGATTCGGATCTCTAGAGATAGATCCAAGAGGATGCTTGACTTATCTCAATCCAAGTACATAGACGCTACTGTCGAAAGGTTTGGTATGAAAAATTCCAAGAGTGGTCTCATACTGATGAGACATAAAATATCACTTTCTGGGAGTATGCCTCTAAAAGACTCCTATGGAAAGGGCAGACATGGATAGGATACCCTATACATTAGCGATAGGGTCTATCATATATACTATGCTATGTACCAGGCTTAATATAGTGCATACTCTAAGTGTCACGAGTAGGTATCAGGTGGATCCAGGTTTGGAACACTGAAAGGCAGTAAAGTACATCCTTAAGTACTTGATAAGAACTAATGATCTTTTACTGACATACAGAGGATAAAGGCTACACGGAGTTGAGTTTCTAGTTCGATATCGATGATAGCAAGTCAAACTCAAGGTATGTCTTTACCCTGAATGAAGGAGCAGTAAGCTAGAAGAGTTTCAAGCAAGAGACTACTGTTGACTCAACCACAGAGGTGGAGTATATTGCTGCGACAAATGTAGCAAAGAAAGGGGTGTGGATGAAGAAGTTCATCGGGGATTTAGGATATATATTGAGTAGTGTGGAGCCAATTTCCATATATAGCAACACTAATGGGGCGATAACTCTAGTAAGGGAACTCAAGTCTCGTCAGAATTATTTTAAAGAGGTTCCAACTTATTAGAGAGATTATTGCCCATGAAGATATAGCAATGGAAATAATTCCATCTGAAGATAGCATTGTAGATCCATTGATAAAGCCGCTGGCTCAGACTGCCTTTGAGCATCATAGGAGACTGATGGGGATCAGACAAATAGGTGATTGGCTTTTGGTCAAGTGGAAGATTGCTGATTACAAGTGCCCTATAGGGCAATCACATTAGTGATAGCACGTGTGATACACTACATGATCTTTTTTCTTATTCTATAATTAGTATTTTCTCACATTATATTATCTGTTATGAGTATATATATATATATATATAGTGATATCCTTAGATCTGTGCAATGAAAATTGGATCATGATGAGATCACGATAATGAGACTGATTCATCTTTAAACACAGATCCTAATAATCGCGATCATATGTTACTCGAGAGGGACATCGAGATAACCAAATAGACAAGTGTACTGTATATTTGTCCGATGATAGAGGCAGTTGATCTCATGGCCACTCGTGTATGGACACTAAAGGTACAATACAGGTGCTCATTGGAGAATGAGTTCACTGATTGATTCGCATACGAATGTTGGATGGTTAATGATACCTAACGTCAAACAATAATTCGGTAGTTTCAATTATATATTTAGTCCTTAGACTTGAGATACAAAGAATGCTTGTTTGAGTACTCCTTTCTTTGATATCGGACTTACAGGTCTGGAAAGTTTCCGATTTTGTATAGTGGGTTATCAGGATTTGTAGTCAATTACGAAGGTAATTGAGTGTCAATATAGGATTATCTACTCTCAATATCACGAGAGAAATATTTCGTGTGTTATTGCTCAGGCAAATCCCTGGCTAGTGTCATTTAAATTGAGAGAAAATGAGTTCTCCTAGATAATTTGATTTGAGCGAGACTTGGATGGATTTTGTATGTGGCCTGATAATACCATGCCCAATATACAGTCTCTAGGACATTAGATGAATGATGGACTATAGATACACAGCAACTGAGGACAGATAGGTCCAATGGATTTGATCCCTTATACCATCTGAGGACTATGGCACAGTGGACTAGTACATCCATAGTCGATGAGTTGATTAAATTGTTATGAGATAACAATTCATTGAGTCAGAAGGAATTTTGACAAGAGGAACTCTTGGCTAGCTTATTATTGAGACTAGAGAGTCACACATGGTGGATGATTACAGCGAGTAGATGATTATATATGGGTTATCCAATTAGGCCCTGTTCTTTTTAGATGAGGCCCAATTAGAGTCCAATTTAGAGATATAATAATCCAATTAGCTAGGGTAATTAGATAGAGATCCAACACCCACTAAGACAGGATCCATTAGAGTTTTGGTGGCTCTCTATAAATAGGAGGCAGGGGCGACATAATAGTGATAGGGCTACCCCTTTCGCAACCCCCTTCTATTCTCCTCTCTCCCTCATCTTCTCAGCCACCAGCCCCTCCCTGTTGTGAGAGGGCAGCGAAGAAGATAGTGAATCTTCTTCCACAAGTGTTACGCGAAGGTGCACAAGAATTATAGGATTTTGGGCTACGATTGGAGGAGCATCACTGCAATGATCCATTGTATGGATACCGCTAGAGAGGAGGATATTTGACCTTCTCCATCTTCTTTATCTAGATCTAGAATTTCAGGGATATACGATCTCCTTAGGTATTCAATTTCACATTAGTCACAGTTTTCTATTTTTACAATTTTTTCGACACCAATCTTTGCACGACGACACGATAAATATGGGAAACCAAATTTGTTTTATTCTTCTGCTACTCATGTGATGCTCTTTCATGGCTTCCCAACATCCTCAACCTCCTCTCCTCCTCCTTGGCTCGATAGCCTTGTGGTGTGCATGGAGAGGCAAATCCCGTAGTGATCTAAGGAGCATCATCGCCATGTCTACCGTGTGGATTACCGGTAGAGAGGAGCATATAAGTTCTCCTTCATCCTCTCTATCGAATCTAAAAATTTTAGGGATATACGATCTCCCTAGGTAACACACCTCATATTATACATGTGATTTTTTATTTTACGATTTTTTGTGCATCAATCATCGCACAACAACCAAGTACTTGCTGGTTACAAGTGCCCTACAAGCCAATCACATGAGTGATGGCACATGTGATACGTTGTATGATCTTTTTGCTTTGATTATTATTGATATATTCTCATATTATATTATTTATTACATATATATATATATATAATGATGCCCTTGGTTCTGTGCAATGGGAATCGGATCGTGATGAGATCACGATAATGAGATCGATTCACCTTTAAACACAAATCCTAAATAATCTTGGTCATAGGTTACTCGAGAGGAGCATCGAGATAACCGGACAGACCGGTGTATTGTATACCCATCTATATGATGGAGGTGGCTGATCTCATAGCCACTTGTGTGGAGACACTAAGGATATGGTACAAGTGCTCATTAGAGATTGAGTTCACTGATTGATCCACTTATGGAATGTTGTACAGTTAATGATACATAATGTCTTATAGCGATTCCGTAGTCTCAGTTATGTATCTGGTCCTTAGACTTGAGACAACCAGGATGCTTTATTTGAGTACTCCTTTCTTTGACGCCGAACTTACAGATTTAGAAAGTTCTATATATGGTATAGCCGATTATCGGGATTGGTAGCCAACCTTACGAATGCAATTGAATGTCAATAAAGGATCATCCACTCTCGGTATCATAAGAGGAATATCTCATATGTGCTTGCTCAGATAAATCTCTTGCTATGGTCATTTGGATTGAGAGAGAAGAAGTGCTCCGGGAGAATTCGATTAGAACGAGACTTAGATCGATTCCGTATATGGCCTGACAATACCATATCCAATATATGATCTATGGGATATTAGTTAGATGAGGGACTATAGAAACATGGTAACTATGGACAGACAGGTCTGATGAATTCGATCCCCCTATACTGTATAGGGACTATAGCATAGTGGCTTAGTACGTCCATAGTCGATGAGTCGAGTGAATTATTATGGGGATAATAATTTACTATATCAGAAGGAGTTCTGATGGGAGTGACTCACGGCTAGCTCAGTATCGGGCCTAGAGGGTCACACACATATGGTAGATGCTTCAACGAATAAAGGATAGGATATGAGCTATCAAATTAGCCTCTGTTCTCATCGGATGAGATGCTACATTGATGGGCTTCTTGTATAAGGCCCAATTAGAGACCAAAAGAGATTATTAGATAAAGATCCAATAATCTAATTTTAGTAGAAAATTGGATAGAGATCCAATACCCACTAAGGCATGACCCATATGATTTTTGGTGGCTCTCTATAAAAAGGAGGCAGTGGCATCACATAAATGATAGGCTACACCTTTGGCCACCCCCCTCCTATCCTCCTCCCTTTACGCAAGAGTTGTAAGACCTAAGGTTATGATCGGAGGAGTATCACTCAACAATCCATCGTGTGGATACCACTAGAGACGACCTCCTTTATCCTCTCTATCTGGATTTAAAAAAATAAGGATATACGATCTCCCTAGGTAAACAATCTCTCACACAATGTAGTTTTTTTATTTTATAATTTTTCTTGCACCAATCTTTGCACAATGATTTTGATCTACTTCGGAAACTGGTTTTGTTTTGATCTTCCACTGCGCATGTGATGCTCCCGTTGAGGTTTCCCAACATACTTAACTTTAGGAAATTTGATTTTGTTTTTATTATCCACTATGTATGAGATGTCGATCGAGGATTTCCCAATAGTGGTATCAAAGCCAAGTTCGCTATATAATTGTTAGCTTATAAACTACATGTGATATGTTCAATCACGTCGAATTATTTTACGCATTCTTGCTACATTTTTTACATGATTTTTAGATCAAAAAATTACCTTATTTTTCTGGTTGGAAGGTGCTTTAGAGTTATTTTTCGACATCAAAGTTGTTGACACGAAAGGGGTGACAACTGTTGCTACCCGCCAGATTAGCCAAAGACTACTTGTGGCCTTGGTCGAGAGTCTATTTAATGCTTTTAATTTGGTCAAAATCAATAAGACCAAGAACGCACCTCACTATAGAGGAAGCGCCTGCTACTACCAGTTGTGGAGAGTTGGCTCGTGCGCAAGGGTCGCGGAGGAGCTGCTTGCCCATGAAAACAGCATGTGCACGCAAAGGCAGTGCTCGCGGGCAAGGACGTCATTGACATTGACCTTATGCCTATAGGGCACTCGCAGAGGTGGTGCCTGTAGGCTGGCCACCTAAATGCAAAGATCACGTCCACCTACGACGTGGGCGGCCACCTCTACGCCAGCAGAGGCAGTGCCTGCTACAAATGGGACTAGGGTTTTTCAAAAAAGGATGATTTTGCCCCTCTTAATTGTATAAATTTCGAGGGTTATCCCCCTATCCAAATTACCAAAGTGCCCTTTACTAATCAGAAAATTTCCTATATATATCCTAGGATTCAAAAAATATTAGTTAATTAAAATATTTAATTACTTATTATTATTTATCTAGTACTCCTACATGATGATGTATACATATACATGTGATGTATGATGTGGGAGGATGATCATGGACCATGTGATGTGTGCAAGTGATTATTATTATTGGGGTCGACGAGCTTGTATTTTTCTCATTTATTATCGAGCTTGTGTGTCTATAATTATGTTGTAATTACATAAAGAACTGCACATAAGCCTAGAGGTGACAACAGGATCCTCGAGGTCGATTTGGATTATCACGACACATGGAGATGCACCGAGGTGTCAGTAGATCCGATGAATACGAAAACGATCACCGGGCATGAAGATGTGCCGATGCATACATAAATCGTGATGTAAGTGATTAGTCCTATTGGCTCGGGTTTGATCATATTAGGTTGTGGTCCATGATTATCTGGTGTACTTGTCCATGTGATTGCTCTATGCCTACTATATGTGTGTGTGTGTGTGTGTGACACATCATATTAGGAGATCAAATCAAAATCCCCTCCTATGATAATATTAAGTTGGTAAATATAAGGCAATAACATTGACTCATATGGCCTTCCATATTATAGAAAGAAATTGAATCCCATTATATGTTGAGTTGGTTGAGTCCCTCGAGGCTCACCTATATCGCGATTCGAGATCTTGCCTATGACATAGAGATGTCATCGGTGACCTGAGGACATGGTATGCTTGGTCGAATCCCTCAAGGGCATATCATCAAATCAAACTTATCTTGTAATGATAGTGATGATTTGACTGAATATCATGGCTGGTCGAGTCCCTCGAGACCATGATAGTTCGAAGGCCGAAAAGGATGGGAATCACAAGCAGTTATGATTGACAAGAGTTACCTACCTTTTTGGGCTTAGTGTGATTGGCCAAGTCACTTGAGGTTACATTAAGATGTTGATTGAATCCTGATCTCCACTAGAAGTTTGCAGGAGACTTTTGTTTCACGTACTGAGGGTGTCTAAAAAAATAGTGAGAGAATGTCAAGATAGAAGTCTATATCTTGATTGTTTATTTCTCTACAAAATCAACATATTATTTATTTATGCTACATCTCATGTTTGTCACAAATATGTTACCTTCAGACCCTCTGTGTGGCATACTTGATGTCATTCGTCTCACTAGTCCGAATTATGTGGATTGGCTCCATAACCTGAGAATAGTTCTCATAGCGAAGAAAATCATGTCTCCTAGATACGGTCATACCACAGCCTAAGGTAGGAGTACCTCAGGAAGAGTTTTCGTAATATGCAAAGTATATAGATGATTCTACTTTTGCTCAGTGTTATATGTTAGCCTTTATGACTCTCGAATTACAGAGACAACATGAAAATATGGATGTCAGATCTATACTCATGCATCTCCGTAAATTATTTGAGGAATAGGGAATGACTCAATGATATGATATATCCAAGAGTCTCTTTCATGCCAGGATGATTGATGTGACATCGGTTCGGAACCATGTCATAAAAATGATAGAGTGGATTAAAAACTCACATGTCTAGGAATGGTCCTAGATTAACCTATGTGTTGATCTTATACTTCAACCCTTGTCATATTTTTTTTTCTCAGTTCATTATGAATTTCAGTATGAACAAGCTTGAGGTGACTCTCCCTGACCTCCTCAATATATTGAGGGAAGCAAATAGCACCATCAAGAAAGAGAAACCAGTTCTCTACATTAGTGAGACCAAAGGAAAAGGAAAGCTGGGAATTCCCTTAAGAAGGTGGTAAGGCAAAGTTTGCTAAGAAGGACCTAGCAAAGGATGAAGGACAGTACTTCCACTATGGCAAAGACGGGTATGTCCAAGAGGAACGAGATGAGGTGAACAATGCATACTTGTGGTGTTATAGGCTAAGTTATATCCATGAGAGAAGAATTTAAAAGTTGCTAAAGGATGGATACTTGGATCCATTTGACTATTGAATCATATGCAACTTGCGAGTCTTGCCTTCATGAAAAGTTGACTAAACTCTTCATTTAGTGGAATTGGAGAGAAAGCTACTGAGGTTATTGGAACTGATACATAGTAATGTATGTGGTCCCATGTCAACTCAGGCATAGTTGGTTACTCCTATTTAATTACATTTACTTACGATTTCTCTATGTACGGGCACGTGTATTTGATGAAGTATAAGTTTAAAGCTTTCGAAAAATTTAGGAATAAAAGAATGAAGTAGAGAACCAGATTAGAAAGAATATCAAGACTCTTCGATCCGATCGATGAGGAGAATACTTAAGTATAAAGTTCACGCAGTTCCTCAATGACCATGAGATTCTATCTCAATAGACACCTTATACACCACACATCAATAGAGTATCAGAAAAGAGGAAACGTACACTGCTATACATGGTGCGGTCCATGATGAGTTTCACTGACCTACCCGTTTCATTCTAGGGATATGCCTTGGAGACCGTAACTTACCCTCTCAATAGAGTTCCATCTAAATTAGTAGTATCTACACCATATGAGATATAGAAAAGGAAGAAGCCCAATCTTAAAGTTGTTAAGATTTGGGGCTGCCTTACCCATGTTAGAAGATACAACCCCGAGTTGAAATCAAAGATGGAACAGTGCAAGTTCATGAGATATCCCAAGAAAACTTGTATGTATTATTTTTATCACTTCAACAACTTTGTATTACTTCTATCACCCCAACAACTTGGTAACAAAAAGGTTTTTGTTAGCAAGAGAGTTGTGTTCCTTAAGAAGGAACATATTCTTGGCTATGATAGTGGGAGTATGATAGATTTGAGCGAGGTTAGAGAACCTAGCTCAGGAACCATTCCAGAGGTCAAATTTGTATGGGTACCTGACACATAAGTTTCAGCTTTGCATAAGTTTGACAAAGTGTCACACCCACCTAAGAGATATGTAGGACATATCAATGGAGATGACACTTAGGATGCTGACCCTCAGACCTACGAGAAGGCTATTACGAGTATAGACTCCGGGAAGTAGCAAGAAGCTATGAATTCTAAAATGGATTCCATGTTATCACGGATAAAAATGTAAATAAGGTGTTCGATGAAATGCTCATGTTTGTCCATGTCCTTCGGTTTATATATATATCTTGTACAGTAAGTAGCGGGCTTACAGTAGACTTGGCAGCCCTAGTTTGGTTTGCTTTGTGGCCGATTTTAACTTGTAAATATGAGTGTGTCTTGTAAGCACTTGTGGGGACTTTGGTCTATAATGGATCATTATCCTCTGTGTGCAACCTCTCTGAGTTTGTAATGTCCATGGGTGTAATTTGTATATGGCTCTATAAAGTATTTGCTTGAGCAGTTACTTGTGGATCCCGTTGGAATTATTTCTTCTGGCTTATTTTCTCTTTTGCAAGTCCTAAGGGACCCTAGGAGATCTTAGGGAAGGCTGACATTTACGGACGGACACGCATGGTTGCCGCACGGCTTAGGCAAAATCAGCTAAGCCCATGACATTGTGGTATCAGAGTGGGACAAGCACACGCAAAAACACTCGCCATACAAACGTGGGGGACCTAGCTGGATTGTATGGAGGACAACCAGCATGCGCAACCGTTTAGGGGAAACGGACATTGAGATCTAAGGAAAGGAGTTGCTCAGAGGAGCGGGCATCTAGGCTTGGCATTCAGAGGAATGACCAACCCATTGCGTGAGAGGCACCACAAGGACAAACAAGCGAAGAAGAATGCGTAGCGCACAAAGATTGGGATGGTTGAGTTCGAGCTATGGCTTGACGTTGGCAACCAAACTTGATGTTGCTCAAGGTAAGTGGGGTGCTTGGTGAAAGATGAGATCATACAAAGTGGGCGGTGTTGCATAATGACCGAAAGAGTTGTGCAAAGCCCACAAAGGTAAGGGGAATTGCTAACTCGAAGGATTCGGTACTCATGCAAGGGCTTGTACACGGACACCGGAGTGTTCATGGCCATCCCAAGGCGCGATCAGAACTCAGTGCCATAGAGCATCAGAACTTTCTCTTCAGCATGGAAAGGATACTCTGTAGACGGCTGAAGTGTGCAAAAAGTTTAACATGTTGCTAGACCTTGAAGGGTGCAGTGGAGACTGTATTGGCGAAGGGTCGTAATCTAGCAAGTGTATTTACGGGGGCAGAATAAGGCACAAGTTATTTAGCAAGACGGAGTAGTCCAAAGGGGATGGTGGTCTCCGAGACTTCCAGTGGGAGGAATGCAAGAGGAAAGTTGCTCCAACAGGACAGATATCCGGGAGGGATAAGTTCTAATTCTCTAGAGGGAGAATCATGTGTAACGGACCACACATATTGAGGAAGAGTTCCTCAAGGCTATATCTTCACAAAGTTCAATGGACCGAACGAGTGACGTGGAGTTGTCGCGTGATCTCGAATGAGGTAATGCATTGGTCGATGCATTTCGAGATCAAGTGGAGGAGCAATCCAATGCAACATTATATGAAGGCACACTTAGAGTCGATGTGAAAATAGAACTCAACGGATGGTTGACCCGTGGAATGGCGGACGCGAGGGCCACTATCAACTCAATGCAAATCGAGGAGCGGAGCGACTTGGGTGAAACTCAGTGAAGTATCTAAGCCGCATGAAGGGAGTCAACATAGAAGATGGAACATGGAGCGGAGGCACGGAGCTTTCCTTGGACAGAGGTCAAGGGCATGAACTCTTGTAGAGGCAAGAGTGGGATCATGTCATTCCATGGGTTCTCCATACTGATGGGGCGAACTTTTCTTGCATTGTGCCAAAGACGAAGGGAGTTTCAAGGCATATGCACCTTACCTCAGAGTTGCATTTGACGGAGTAACTAAGGTGATTCAACTTACGGAAGCAAAGTTGGGATTGGGAGACCTTAGCACGGGAAAAAGAATGCATAGGCGGGTACTCTTGAAGAATTTGTCATAGTGTTGTCATTCGAGTTATCAGGAACAAGTGGTGCATAGTGGAGATTATGCTGGTAGGGGATAGAGGCCCAGGATCTAGACAAATGTGCACCAATTCTAGCGAAGTTAGGGAACTTCAAGAGCTACTACGAGACGGGCTATCCTAGAGCTATGCTTCATCCATGTGTGACCCAAGCGTGGGTGGACGAACGTGAATTGTCAAGGGAGCGAACCAAAAATCGGAGATGGCGGAGACTTTACGATGTGTTGGCAAAGGCCACGCATAGAGAAGTCGTAGTCCGAGTTCATCACACGAGAATCTGTATACAATGGAGATGTCACCATGAGGTGACATGGTGCAGCGGATCATGGTGAAATAGTTTATGGCAATGCAACATAGGCGATCATGTCCCGTGAGGGACATAATCATGTGGAGGTATGATCAGGAGCTATTGGATTCTCCACTTTGGTGTACGATACAATAAGAAGAAGAGCTATGGATTCAAGGAGTGGATGTCATGGTACCACAGAGGTGGCTCTTCGAGTGTGCATCGGAGCTTGCATTAGATGAAAGCCTTAGTCATCAGCATATGTGGGTTGTATACCACTGAGGAAGAAGTCCAAGTGCAAGTACCAGTGAGTCCCATGGAGGGGGGCGTGATCATGTGAGTGATCAGGAGCTACTGTGAGCTCCACTTCGGTGAACAATGCAACGGCAAGAAGGGTTGTGGATTCAAGAAGTGAATGTCATGGTACCGCAGAGGCGAGTCTTCCGTGTGTACGCATCGAAGCTTGCATCAGATGAAAGCCCTGGTCATCAACATATGGAGGCTGTGTACCACCGAGGGAGAAGTCAGATTCTAAGTACCAGTGAGTCTCATGGAGGGGACTTGATTATACAGAGGTATGGTTAGAGTGACCGGAGAGTTGGACTGCTTCAGTACTCATATTCGCTTAAGGGAGCCCGGCAAGTCAGAGGATAAGACTGAGTAAGCGAACAGAATTGGCGCGAGCCCTGCAACAAGATTGCAGAGGCCATGCATGAGAGTTGCAATATGTCTTTCCATCGACCAAGAAAAACTACTAGGAGGACACAGTGGTGTTGAAGCAGGTGATCGAAAGGGGCGAGGAAGCGACAACGAGTCCAGTGGGGCTCAGTTACCCAAAAGCAGAGCATCGGTTAGAAATGAGGTGGACTCAGAGGAGCGACACAGTGTCGCAGAGGCGGATCTACCGATCATGAAGAAAGGGATGCAGATATAAGGTAATGGATAGTAGGGCCATGGGCTTGGCAGTGCCATAGTACCATAGAGGCGGGACTTCCGTACAGTCATCGATCCCTTGCTCTCATAGAGGGAGAGCATTGGTCATAAAAGGGGCCAAGGAGGTGGAGAATGCAGAGGCAAACTCCAATACTAAGACAGTACAGAGGCCAAGGAACCTCATAAAACTTGTGTCGATGGGCTTCTCATCAAGATAGCCGAAAGCGAGAGACTTCGGGTTGATGCAGAAGTGCTCGACCAAGGAACAAAGTAGGCAGTACGCGATATTGTACCTTTTCTACTTAGAAGAGTAGACGACAAAGGTGATGGAGAAGACGGTACAATCCCAAAGGCGACCAGATCTATCAAAGACTTGCTCCAAGTTGGTTGTGGTATTAGAGCGGGACAAGCATACGCAGAAACACTCGTCATACAAACATGGGGGACCTAGCTGGGCTGTATGGAGGACAGCCAACACGCGCAACCGTTTGGGGGAAACGGATAATGAGATATAGGGAAAGGAGTCGCTCAGAGGAGTAGACATCTAGGCTTAGCATTCAGATGAATGGCCAACTCTTTGTGCGAGAGGCACCACGAGGACAAGCAAGCGAAGAAGAATACGTAGCGCATAAAGATTGGGATGGTTGAGTTTGAGCTATGGCTCGACATTGGCAACCAAACTTGATGGTGCTCAAGGCAAGCGGGGTGATTGGTGAAAGATAAGACCGTGCAAAGTGGGAGGTGTTGCGTAACGATCAAAAGAGTTATGCAAAGCTCACAGAGGTGAGGGGAATTGCTAACTCAAAAGATTTGGTACTCATGCAATGGCTTATACACGGACGACGGAGTGTTCGTGGTCATCCCAAGGCGCGATCGGAACTCAGTGCCATGGAGCATCAGAACTTTCTTTTCGGCAAGGAAAGGATACACCGTAGGTGGCTGAAGTGTGCAACAAGTTCAGCACATTACTAAACCTTGAAGGGTACAGTGGAGACTGTATTGGCGAAGGGTCGCAATCTAGCAAGTGCATTTACGGGGGCAGAACAAGGCACAAGTTGTTCAGCAAGACGGAGTAGTCCAAAGGAGATAGTGGTCTCTGAAACTTCCAATGGGAGGAATGCAAGAGGAAAGTTGCTCCAATATGATAGATATCTATGAGGGATAAGTCATTATTCTCTAGAGGGAGAATCATATGCAACAGACCGCACATATTAAGGTAGAGTTCCTCAAGGTTATATCTTCATAAAGTTCAACAGCTCGAACGAGTGATGTGGAGTTATCGCATGATCTCGAATGAGGTAATGCATTGGTGGATGTATTTCGAGATCAAGTGGGGAAGCAATCAAAGGTAACATTATATGAAGGCACACTTAGAGTCGATGTGAAAATAGAACTCAACGGATGGCTGACCCGTGGAATGGTAGACGCGATGGCCACTATCAACTAAATGTAAATTGAGGAGTGGAGCGACTTGGGTGAAACTCGGTGAAGTATCCAAGCCGCATGAAGGGAGTCAACATAGAAGATGGAACATGGAGCGGGGGCATGGAGCTTTCCTTGGACATAGGTCAAGGGCATAAACTCTTGTAGAGGCAAGAGTGGGATCATATCATTCCATGGGTTCTTCATTCTGATGGGGCAGACTTTTCTTGCATTGTGCCAAAGACGAAGGGAGTTTCGAGGCACATGTACCTTACCTCTGAGATGCATTTGACGGAGTAACTAAGGTGATTCAACTTGTGAAAGCAAAGTTGGGATCAGGAGACCTTAGCACGGGGAAAGAGGATGCAGAGACGGGTACTCTTGAAGAATTTGTCATAGTGTTGTCATTCAAGTTGTTAGGAATAAGTGGTGCATAGCGGAGATTGTGCTGGTAGGGGATAGAGGCCCAGAATCTAGACAATGGTACACCAATTCTAGCGAAGTTAGGAAACTTCAGGAGCTACTAGGCGACGGACTGTCCTAGAGCTATGTTTCATCCAGGTGTGACCCAAGAGTGCGTGGACGAATGTGAATTGCTAAGGGAGCGAATCAAAAATCAGAGATGGTGGAGGCCCTACGAGGTGTTGGCAAAGGCCACACATGGAGAAGTCATAGTCCGAGTTCATCACACGAGAATCTGTATGTAATGCAGATCTCACCAGGAGGTGACATGGTACAGCGGATCATGGTGGAATAGTTCATGGCAGTGCAACACATGCGGTCATGTCGCGTGATGGACATGATCATGTGGACGTATTATCAGGAGCTACTGGGAGCTCCACTTTGATGTACGATATAACAAGAAGATGGGTTATGGATTCAAGGAGTGAATGTCATGGTACCATAGAGGTAGGTCTTCGTGTGTGCATCGGAGCTTGCATTACATGAAAACCTTAGTCATCAGCATATGGCTATATACCACCAAGGAAGAAGTCCAAGTGCAAGTACCAGTGAGTCCCATGGAGGGGTATGTGATCATATGAGTGATCAGAAGCTGTTAGGAGCTCCACTTCAGTGAACAATGCAACGGTAAGAAGGGCTGTGGATTCAAGGAGTGAATGTCATAGTACCGCAGAGGCGGGTCTTCCATATGTCTGGATCAAAGCTTGCACCAGATGAAAGCCTTGGTCATCAGCATATGGGGGCTGTGTACCATCAAGGGAGAAGTCAGATTGTAAGTACCAGTGAGTCTCATGGAGGGGACTTGACTATACAGAGGTATGGTTAGAGTGACTAGAGAGTTGGACTGCTTCAGTGCTCATATTCTCTTAAGGGAGGCTGGCAAATCAGATGATAAGGCCGAGTAAGTGAACGTTGCTACCAAGGAAGCTAAGGATAACAGAAACGGTGCGAGCCCTACAACAAGATGGCGGAGGTCATACATAAGAGTTGCAGTCTATCTTTTCATCGATCAAGGAGAACTGCTAGGAGGACACAGTGGTGTTGAAGCAAGTGGTCGAAAGGGGCGAGGAAGCGACTACGAGTCCGAAGGGGCTCAGCTACCCAAAAAGCAAAGTGTCGGTTAGAAAGGAGGTGGACTCGGAGGAGCGTCATAGTGCCACAGAGGCGGATCTATCAATTGCAAAGGAAGGGATGCAGATGCAAGGCAATGGATAGTAGGGTCATGAGCTTGGCAGCACCATGGTACCACAGAGGCAGAACTTCCATGGAGTCATCGATACCTTGCTCTCATGTAGGGAGAGCATTGATCGTAAAAGGGGCCAAGGAGGTGAAGAATGCAGAGGCAAACTCCAAGTACCAAGACAGGGCAGAGGCTAAGGAACTTCATAAGACTGGTGTCGATGGACTTCTCATCAAGATAGCCGAAAGCGAGGGACTTCGGGTTGATGTATAAGTGCTCGACCAAGGAACGAAGTAGACAGTATGCAGTATTATACCTTTTCTACTCAGAGGAGTAGGCGGTAAAGGTGATGTAGAAGACGGTACAATCCCAGAGGCGACCAGATCTATCAAAGACTTACTCCAAGTTGAGGGACTCCACGTTAGGATAAACTTTTTGATCTTTTCGAGCAAAACTTCTTGCATTCTAGAAGTTCAATGGTAGTAGGAAGGTGAATCACCATAGCTAACTCAACGTAATGAATGCAAACACTTCAAGTGCTTCAGAAGTGTGAGTAAAGAGTGGGTGAATATTAGTAATCAGCTCAATGCATAAAGTACAAACTCGAGGAGACAGGCGAAATAGAGTAGTAACATTTGCCTTCTCAACTCAAGAGAATGGGCGAAACTGACTACCCCAATTCTCTTAACTCGAGAAGGTGAGCGAAGCTAAGTAACCTTGCCTTCTCAGCTACTAAGAGAATGGGTGAAGTCGAGTATCCTAGTTCTCTTACTTATCTAGTGGAGGAGCCCTGCATACATTCAGTAACCCTTCAAATAAAGTTTATGGAAGACAATAGTTATCAAATCATCACCATTGGTGATCAGTATTACTGAGAGTAGATTGTCCGCTTCATTTTCCAATTGAATGTCAATCGAAAGCGGGAGTGATGAGAATCTACTTAGAAGTGATAACTAAACGTGGAAGAAGGATCAATGGGCAAACATTATGATGGAAGGACCTCAAAAAACCTTAAAGTCTGTGAGGCGATGCTCGTCAAAGTTCCAACAAGCATCCATCCAGTTCAAGCAACATGAGTATACTACGATACTAGTGCATAATAAAGTAGGTCTTTTCGTTCATCAGAAGGATCCACGAGAACCAACAAGAATCATCACAACTTAGCAAACCCCACGCCGGATTCAGTCATTGGTGAGTTGAAGCAGCATGGTGGATCAGAGTTCGACTACTCAACAACAGTGGAGGAGAGCGATTGGGAGCTAAAGGGGTGTGTTGTAGCCAAAGCAGAAGATTGAAGATTTAGTAAAATGCAAGGAGATGCAGCATCTATAGTGGCTTCGACGAGGACGTCGAAGGAATAAGTGGGGGAGAATGTCACGGACAAAAATGTAAACAAGGTGTTTAATGAAATGCTCATGTTTGTCCATATTCTTCGGTTTATGTACATACCTTGTACAGTAAGTAGCGGGCTTACAGTAGGCTTGGCAGCCCTAGTTTAGTTTTCTTTATGATCGATTTTGGCTTGTAAATACGAGTGTTGTCTTGTAAGCACTTACGGGGACTTCGGTCTATAATGGACCATTATCCTTTATATGCAACCTTTCTGAGTTTGTAATATCCATGGTGTAACTTGTATTGGCATTATGCAGTGTTTGCTTGAGCAGTTGCTTGTGGATCCCGTTGGAATTGCTTCTTCTGGCCCGTTTTCTCTTTTGAAAGTCTAAGGGACCCTAGGACATCTCGGGGAAGGCTGATACTTACGGACGGACACACATAGGTGCCGCATGGCTTAAGCAAAATCAGCTAAGCCCGTGACATTATCCTAGAGCTATGCTTCATCCGGGTGTGACCCAAGAGTGGGTGGACGAAGGTGAATTACCAAGGGAGCAAAAAAAAAATCAAAAATGGCGGAGGCCCTACGATGTGTTGGCAGAGGCCACACATGGAGAAGTCATAGTCCGAGTCTATCACACGAGAATCTGTATGCAGTGAAGATGTCACCAGGAGGCAACATGGTTCAGCGCATGGTGGAATAGTTCGTGGCAATGCAACATAGCAGATCATGTCCCGTGAGGGACACGATCATGCAGAGGTATGATCAGGAGTTATTGGGAGTTCCACTTTGGTGTACAACACAATAAGAAGAAGAGCTATGGATTCAAGGAGTGGATGATATGGTACCGCAAAGGCGGGTCTTCGTGTGTGCATCGGAGCTTGCATTAGATGAAAGCCTTAGTCATCAGCATATGGGGGCTGTATACCACCAAGGAAAAAGTCCAAGTGCAAGTACCAGTGAGTCCCATGGAGGGGGACGTGATCATGTGAGTGATAAGGAAATGCTGTGAGCTCCACTTCGGTAAACAATGCAATGACAAGAAGGGATATGGATTCAAGGAGTGAATGTCATGGTACCGTAGAGGCGGGTCTTCCGTGTGTGCGTATCGAAACTTGCATCAGATGAAAGCCTTGGTCATCAGCATATGGGAGCTGTGTACCACCGAGGGAGAAGTCATATTGCAAGTACTAGTGAGTCTCATGGAGGGGACTTGATTATACAGAGGTGTGGTTAGAGTGACTGGAGAGTTGGACTGCTTCAGTGCTCATATTCACTTAAGGGAGCCCGGCAAGTCAGAGGACAAGACCGAGTAAGCGAACGTTGCTACCAAGAAAGCTAAGGAGAACAGAATTGGTGCGAGCCCTGCAACAAGATGGCATAGGCTATGTATGAGAGTTACAATCTATCTTTCCATCGACCAAGAAAAACTACTAGAAGAACACAGTGGTGTTGAAGCAGGTGGTCGAAAGAGGCGAGGAAGTGACGACGAGTCTAGTGGGGCTCAATTACCCAAAAGCAAAGCGTCGGTTAGAAAGGATGTGGACTCAGAGGAGCACCATAGTGCTGTAGAGATGGATCTACCGATCGCGAAGCAAGGGACGCATATGCAAGGCAATGGATAGTATGACCATGGGCTTGGCAGCGCCATTGTACCGTAGAGATTAGACTTTCGTGGAGTCATCGATCCCTTGCTCTTATGGACAGAGAGCATTGGTCGTAAAAGGGGCCGATGAGGTGGAGAATGCAGAGGCAAACACCAAGTACCAAGACAGGCCAAAGGCCAAAGAACTTCATAAGACCGGTGTCGATGGGCTTCTCATCAAAATAGTCGAAAGCGAGAGACTTCGGATTGATGCAGAAGTACTCGACCAAGGAACGAAGTAGGCAGTACATAGTATTATACCTTTTATACTCAAAAGAGTAGGCGACAAAGGTGATGGAGAAGATGGTACAATTCCAGAGGCTACCAGATCTTTCAAAGACTTACTCCAAGTTGGGGGACTCCAAGTTGGGGTAAACTTTTTGATCTTTTTAAGCAAAACTTCTTGCATTCCAGAAGTTCAATGACAGTGGGAAGGTGAATCATAGTAGCTAACTCAACGCAAGGAATGCAAATACTTCAAGTGCTTCAGAAGTATGAGCAAAGAGCGGGCGAATATTAGTAACCAACTCAATGCATTAAGTACAAACTCAAGGAGGCAGGCGAAATCGAGTAACCTTTGCCTTCTCAACTCAAGAGAATGGGCGAGACTGAGTACCCCAATTCTCTTAACTCAAGGAGGTGAGAGAAGCCAAGTAATATTGCCTTCTCAACTACTAAGAGAAGGGGTGAAGTCGAGTATCTCAGTTCTCTTACTTATCCAGCGAAGGAGCTCTGTGACCCTTCAAAGAAAGCTTATGGAAGATAATAGTTATCAAATCTTTACCATTAGTGATCAATACTACTGAGAGTATATTGTCCGCTTCATTTTCCAATTGAATGCTAATCGAAGCAGGAGTGATGTGAACTTACTTGGAAGTGACAACTAAACGTGGAAGAATGATCAATGGGTAAATATTGTGAAGGAATGACCTCAAAAAAACCTTAAAGTCTGCGAGGTGATGCTCATCAAAGTTCTAACAAGCATCCATCTAGTTCAAGCAACATGAGTATACTACGATACTAGCGCATAATAAGGCAGGTTTTTCCTTCATCAGAAGGATCCGCGAGAACCAACAAGAATCAACACAACTCAGCAAACCCCACACCAGATTTAGTCATTGGTGAGTTGAAGCAGCATGGCAGATCGGAGTTCGACTACTCAACAACAGCGACGGAGAACGGTTGGGAGCCAAAGGGGCGTGTTGCAGCCAAAGCAGAAGATTGAAGATTCAGTAAAATGCGAGGAGATGCAGTGTCTACAGTGGCTTCGGCAAGGACGTTGAAGGAATAAGTGGGGGAGAATGTCACGAACAAAAATGTAAACAAGGTATTTGATGAAATGCTCATATTTGTCTGTGTCCTTCGGTTTATGTACATACCTTGTACAGTAAGTAGCGAGCTTACAGTAGGCTTGGCAGCCCTAGTTTGGTTTGCTTTATGGTCGATTTTGGCTTGTAAATATGAGTGTGTCTTGTAAGCACTTGTAGAGACTTCTGTCTGTAATGGACCATTATCCTTTGTGTGCAACCTCTCTGAGTTTGTAATGTCCATGGGTGTAATTTATATATGGCTTTATAAAGTGTTTGCTTGAGCAATTGCTTGTAAATCCCATTGGAATTGCTTCTTCTGGCTCGTTTTCTCTTTTGTAAGTCCTAAGGGACCCTGGGAGATCTCGAGGAAAGTTGACCTTTGCGGACGGACACGCATGGGCGCCGCACGGCTTAGTCAAAATCATCTAAGCCCGTGATATTGAATGTCATGGACAAAAATATAAACAAGATGTTTGATGAAATACTTATGTTTGTCCGTGTCCTTCGGTTTATGTATATATCTTATACAGCAAGTAGTAGGCTTTTAGTAGGCTTGATAGCCCTAGTTTGGTTTGCTTTGTGGTCGATTTTAGCTTATAAATATGAGTGTGTCTTGTAAGCACTTGTGGGGACTTCTATCTGTAATGGACTATTATCCTTTGTGTGTAACCTCTCTGAGTTTGTAATGTTCATGGGTGTAATTTGTATCTGGCTTTATAAAGTGTTTTCTTGAGCAGTTGTTTGTAGATCCCATTGGAATTGCTTCTTCTGGCTCATTTTCTCTTTTGTAAGTCCTAAGAGACCCTAGGAGATTTCGGGGAAGGCTAACCTTTGCAGACGGACACACATGGGTGTCGTACGGCTTAGGCAAAATCAGCTAAGTCCGTGACAATGTACTCCAACAAGATTTGAAACCTTGATGATGCACTTGATGGTATCATACCCATCGGCTACAAATGGATCTTCAAGAAGAAGATCGGAGTAGATGGAAAGGTAGAGACCATTAAGGCAAGGCTAGTAACTAAGGGGTATTGTCAAAGGCAAGGTGTTGACTATAACAAAACCTTCTCACCCATAGCCATGTTAAAATTCATCCAAATTCTTTTAGCTATTATAGCACACTATGATTACGAGATCTAACAGATAGATATGAAAATTTTATTCCTCAATGGTAAGCTTTGTAAGAAGGTTATATGATACAACCTGAGGTATTTGTGTCTAAGGAGAGTCCATATAAGGTGTGCAGGTTGCTTAAGTCCATTTATGGACTAAAGCAGGCTTTCCAAAATTGGAATATAAGATTTGATGATGCATCAGGTCTTATAACTTCATTAAGAACGAAGATGAGTCTTGTGTGTATAGGAAGGTAAGTGGGAGCGCTAGCACCTTCTTGGTATTATATATAGATGACATCCTAATCATTAGGAATGATGTACGAATGTTCTTCATAGTTAAAACTTGGCTATATAGACACTTCTCCACCAAGGACTTAGGGGAAGCATCCTACATCTTGGGGACATGGATCTATAGAGATAGATCCAAGTGGATGCTTGGCTTGTCCCAGTTTGGGTATATAGATATTATTGTCAAAAGATTTGGCATGAAAAATTCCAAGAGGGGTCTTATACTGATGAGACATGGAATATCATTTTCCAAGAACGTATCCCTAAATATTTCTAAAAAAAGCGCAAACATGGATAGGATACCCTATTCCTCTACGATAGGGTTTATCATGTATGTTATGCTATATAACAAGCCTGATATAGTGCATGCTCTAAGTGTCATGAGCAGGTATCAAGTAGATCCAAGCTTGGAGCAATGAAAAGTTGTAAAGTATATCCTTACGTATTTAAGAAGGACTAAGGATCTTTTACTGGTATACGGAGGAGGTAGCCTCCAGTTTGAAAGCTACACGAACTCGAGTTTCCAGTCCGATGTTAAATATAGCAAGTCAAATTCGGGATTTGTGTGCACCTTGAATGGAGTAGTAGTAAGCTAGAAGAGTACATTATAGATGTGAGAGTCATACTTGAGCAGCGGGGAGTCGATTCCCATATATTATGATAATAACGGGGCGATTGCTCAAGCAAAGGAACTCAAGTCTCATCAAAAGTCCAAGCATGTTCTAAGGAGGTTCCACATGATTAGAGAGATTGTGGCCTGTGAAGATGTAGCAATAGAAAGAGTTTTATCCGAAGATAACATTGCAGATCCATTAACGAAGCCATTGTCTCATATTATATTTGAGCATCACAAGGGTCTTATAGGGATCAGACACATAGGTGATTGACTTTAGGTCAAGTGAGAGATTGCTAGTTATAAGTGTCCTACAAGTCAAATCATCTGAGTGGTGGACTTGTGACACACTATGATAATCTTATTGCTTATCATTACTAGCATTTTCTCATATTATATATTTTTTGAATGTATATTATTATGTCCTTAAATATGTGCAAGGGGAATAAGATCGTAATGAAATCATGATAATGAGACAGATTTACCTTTAAACATAGATTATAAATCATCAAGTTACTCGAGAGGGACATTGAGATAACGTAATAGACCAATGTATTGTATACTCGTTCATACGATGGAGGCGGTTGGTCTCATAGCCGCTTATGTGGGGACACAAGAGGTACAGTGTAGGTGCTCATTAGAGAATAAGTTCACTCATTGATCCGCTTACGAAATGCTAGATGGTTAATGATACCTAATGTCTAACAGCAATTCTATAGTCTCAGTTATGTGTCTGGTTCTTAGACTTAAGACACCAAGGTAATTGGTTATCAAGATTGGTATAATTGGTTATCAAGATTGGTAGCTAACCTTACGAAGGTACTTGAGTGTCAATATAGGATCATTCATTCTCGATATCATGAGAGAAATACCTCGTGTGTGCTCACTCATATTGAGATAAATGCCTAGCTTGGATCATTCAGATTGAGAGAGAATGAGTTCTCTGGGAGAATCTAATTAGAGTGAGACTGAGACTTTGATGGATTCTGTATGGGGCCTGGCATGCCCAATATATGATCTCTGAGATATTAGATAAATGAGGGACTATATATACATGGTAACTGTAGGTAGATAGGTCTAATGGATTAGATCCTTCTATACCATTTGGGGACTATAGTGTAGTGGCCAAGTACGTCCATAGTCGATGAGTCAAGTGAATTATTCTAGGGATAATAATTCACTATATTAAAAGGAGTTCTAATATGAGCTACTCATGGCCAACTCGGTATTGGGCCTAAAGAGCTACACACATATGGTGGATATTACGACGAGTAGTGGTGCGGATATGAGATATCCGCGGAGTCCCTAGTTTGGTTCCTATGGATAAGATCCAATAGGATTGGGTAATTAGATAAAGATCTAATACCCTATAAGGATAGGACCCATTAAGAGATAAGTTGCATGCACCTCTATAAATAAGAGAAACTTCAGCATTCATAGGCTAGAACTTCTAGCGATTGCCCTCTTATTCTCCTCATCCTCCTCTCCTCCTCCTTGGCCCGACAGCCTTATGGTGCGTATGGAGAGACAGATCCCATAGTGATCTAAGGAGCATCGTCACTATATCTACCGTGTGAATCACCGTAAGAGAGAAGCACGCGAGTTCTCCTTCATCCTCTCCATCAGATCTGAAAATTTTAAGGATATATGATTTTCTTAAGTAACACATCTCACATGATACATACGATTTTCGGTTTTACGATTTTTCATTCACCAATCAACGCACAACAACCAAGTACTTAACTTTGGAAAATTTGTTTTTGTTTTTGTTTTTGTTTTCCACTATGCATGAGATGCGGATCGAAGATTTCCCAACAGATTATACTCGCAAATGCTCTAAGCAGAAATTGACTCTTTATGTTGATAGGTTGGCCAACACCAAGAGAGGGGGAGCTGGCCTTGTCTTGAAAGGACCAGACAATCGATTGTATAAATATTCCGCTTGGTGTCCAAAGCTAACAATGAAGCCGAGAATGAAGTACTATTCTCGAGACTCCATCTAGCTCAAAATTTTCATGTGGAAGAACTCAAAGTCTTTAGCGACTCGCAACTAGTGGTAGGCCACATCAATGGAGACTATGAAGCTTGAGATGCAATAATAGTGAAATATTTATCTGAGGTATGTCAACTCGCTAGTCGCTTCTGACACCTCTCGTTGACAAGGGTCCCTCAAGCGAAAAACATCTTCTAAACTGATGTGTTAGTCAAGCTCACCTCGACACACCGAAAGGTGAAAGATCCATTACTAAACATATTGTGTGGTGTTCAATATCTATCTTATTAGGACACAATTTGAGCAGGTAGAATGAGATATCATTATTGTTGCTAAACAAATGAACTATTTGAGATTTAGTTTGAAGATGGGACCTTTAGAAACGAGGCAAGTTTAATTATTGTGAGTATTGATATCTACCTTTTATTTTTAAGTAGAGGACATTCAGTTATCTTAAGCAGAAAAAAAAACAGCTGAGTGTTAAATAATTCGAGAAAGAATAGGATGAAAATTACATAGTTATCCCACTTGTTTCATTGATGATCAATGTAGCTATGACAAGTTAAGTTTTTGATAGGCAACTCAAGTCGTACATTAATCGAGTGTTAGATAATTACGAGTATAAAATAAATATTTTGAACCGGATTTCAAACAGATTAGTGCACTTGAGCAATTGATTTGTGTCGAGAACAAGTATAAAATTATTAGAGTTATGATTTAGAAGATGAGAAGTTCATTTTGAGAACTTTAAAATCAAATATGTGACTAAATTTTAATTCTCGATATGCTTTCCAACAATGGAAAAGAAAAGGTAAATTAGAGAAGAAATTTTAGATAGGAAGCACGATAATAAAAGGGTCACAAACGGCATCCAAAAGAAGTACTAAAAGGAGCAACCAAATTGCTTTCCTGATACTAGCAATCATTCTAGTTGACTTAGACTCTCAGTCCATCAAATCTAAACAAAAACTGAAAAAGATAAGTAATTATTAAATCTCTATATTCGTACTCCATCTGCTTTTTTTGGGATTGAAAGTTTAAAACCTCAAGTCAATATTTCCTACTTAATTCTGTTGAAAGCCATAAGCGCCAATCGCATTGAAAAGATTCAAATGATAGAAGAGGTTTTTGTAATCAATGCTCCTTCAACTGCACTGTTTATGTACACAGATACATGGATGATTCTGTCTTCAGAGTTCACTTCCATGTTTCTTGAGTGAAATAAATGATTTGTGTGGCTCTGTTTGCTTTGTGTCAGGAACCTCATTTCTCCATCAGAAGGAGATTTTGTCACCCATGCCTCCTCTAGCCATTATGTCCATGTTTCCTGAGTGAAATAAATGATTTGTGTGGCTCTGCTTGCTTTGTGTCAGGAACCTCATTTCTCCATCAGAAGAAGGAGATTTTGTCACCCATGCCTCCTCTAGCCATTATGTTTCTCTCCAAATGACTCTCCAATCACAGCCCTAGCAAGTTTGATATGGGCTGCCATCCAAGAAGCCACGGCTTCTTGCTTGCTGGCAGTGCAAAGTTCAGCTCGAACATCTCCTTGGCCATATTATTTCCTCCCTCACAGAAACCTACCAGCCTGGCCACTATAGCAGCACTTTCTTCGATGTGTGCTGCATCATTTGGATCTCTCCACAGCTTGTTCACCAACTGAAGCTTTCTCTGCTTCCCTTCAAGGGGCACTTGCCACTTGATGTATAGCCGCTCTCGCTCATCCTCTGTCAATCTTGATTGCAGCCTCTTGGCAAGGAATTCTCTTTCATATCTCAATGCTTTGGTACTGCAAGGCAAGGAAAATCCAGCGATTAGACCAGGATCACAAGTTACATGTCCAGTGTTGATGAATGTTTGGAAAAAAATTGTAAAGAGGAAACCATAATGTGTCGTAATAACAATGCGTGCTCAAATTGCCTGCACCTTGATGACAGAGAAATTGGATCATCCCCCGTTGGAGCAGGACTTGCATTACCCACTTCATCAAAGTGCTCTTGGAGCCATGTCAATCTCCTGACCTCTACTTCAATGTATATCTGATCCGCTGGATCCCCTCTGAATAGCAAATAAAACTGAGTGCGATGTATTATTGATACGTGGCAAATATCCCATAGATGTATAATCTGCTGCATTTGTTCCTCGAATCTGGACTTCCATGCAGCAGGGGATTTTTCTAGGTCTGAAATATTCTCTTCACATTCTTCTGCATCATACCCTGAAGCCTCGTTAGCTTCTAATTCCAACACCTGAGACCATTAAAAATGAGATCAGTATGAAAACTAACAGTCTGCCTATAAAGATACAGAAACCTAATGTTGAACAGTTGAGATGGAGGTTAGCTTCAGACCTGGCAAACCAACAGCTGCTTTTGATACTGAAGCTTAGCAACGCGTTCTTTCAATTCTATGACATATGCTCTTATGCTCCTCACGTTTTCCTCCGCGGCATTCTGGAACATCTTTTGCATCTTTTTCATGTTTACTGAACTGGAACGCTGATAGCGTGGTGTTCCATCCCTTGATGAGATGTCTCCACCATCCTCACTCTTGGATGGTGTGACTTTCTCCGAACCTGAAATGTTCTCATGGGATTCCGTATCATTTTCTGGAACTTTGTTCTCTACCTCAGAATCCAACACCTGCCGGGAAGATGAGAGAGGAGAGCATGGTGCTCTTATGATGTGAGGTCGGTTTGCATTGCTGCTCATGGTCAAAGGAAGCATCTGCTTCTTCTTCTTGATTTGGGACTTCGAAGACTTCGTAGGAGTCTCAGCAGAACAATTGTTGTTTGGAAGAGACATCACTAGCTTGTCCAAAGATTTTTGGACATTTTCCAGCTTTTCCTCAAGATTGGCAATGGAATTGCCGTGTGTATGGAGTCTTGTAATCTCGTCTTTCAGGTTTGCTCCAGCATTCTGGCTCATAACCTCATTGCAAAGGTCAACCTCTTTACTTAGAGATCTAAAAGCACGCATCTCCCTTATTTCTGCTTGAAGTTTGGCAATGGTTTCAGCAGCATCTTGGTTACCAAGTCTGTGGCAAGCCACCTCTTTCTGCAAAACTTCAAGCGCTTGATTTGCTTCCTCTCCAAGCTGCTCCTGTAATTGTTCGAGCTTGCGAATTTCATGCACGAGCATGGATGGAATAGTTGATGATTGCCTCATTGGATTTCTCACACGTTCAACTTTCCCATGACCCTTTTCACCGCCATATGGTGATGTCCCAGAAAAGGTGAGAGACTTTACAACTCTCCGAGGTGATGATTCACATGGATTTAAACCCTGAAGAGAAGCATCACCAAACAAAATTTATACATGATGCAGATTTCGACGGGAATATAGTAGTTGATACTAATCACATGAAGGACTTTTACCGCTATGTGACCATCACTGACTTTATGTCGTAATTCATCCAGTTGTGACTGGGCAAGATCTCTTTCTCGCTTTAGTTCTTCCATTTCCATTTCCATCTAATTATGTGCCAATAAGATCATGCTCTTAAACTCTCTTTTGTCATGATATTCTTATAAATATTTGGCTTATAATAGTTGAGAAAGATGATGTCATAATTAGATGCAGTAAAATTACCTGTTTAATTTTCAACTCTCTCTCCATCAGAAGGGCCTCGGAGCATGCAGATGTTTCTGGAGTGCGCAATTCTGCTTCAAGTCTTGCAACTTCCTTTTGCAGCTGTTTAACCAACTGTTTGTCTGATACAACCTGATTGATAAAAAAACATTTTCTTGCAAAACATAGAAGGACTTGTACTTGTGTGCAATTGAACAAATGCGAAAATCCCTAGTTTCAGTATTTTACATACCACATTAACTTCTGCTGAGTTGGTAACTTCCTTAGCACAAGTTGCAAAGAATAATGTATTTCGAGATTGTTCTACATGGCTGATTGCTGGACCCAGAGTACAGATAATGGCAGTCCTTGCATTCCCTCCTAAAGAGCTCTGTAGTATACGTGTTAGTTTTGAATTTCTGTAAGGAATATGGACACCTCGCTTTCCTTGACTGCAAACAGAAAATAGATAATATGAAACCTCAATTTTCAGATCTGATATTGCATTTCAATCAACTGTAGTGTCTCTGAACCAACATATATAAAAAAAAATTCTCAGAAGTCAGAACATTATTTAATTGCTGCATCATGCAGAACCAAAACTACACATATTGCAAGTGTTGAAAGCACTTGAATGAAGCAGAAACAAAAGACATGCTGCTTGTATAAGTGCAGAACAATAACCAAACTTATCCAGGTCTAAAGATTTTCATGCCTTCTTGGTTCCTATAAATTTCCTCCAATAACAAGAATATAACACAGGACCCTCATGTGCAAATCTAAAATTTTATATTATGCTATTCGATTGTCTCATCCAATTCATCAAGAGCCTAAAAACATTCTTTTGGAGAAAAAAAGGGCTCTAGATGACCTTCCACTTATCTACAGTCACCTACTTGAGAAAAAAATTTCTTTTTCTCAGAAGTCAGAACATTATTTAATTGCTGCATCAGGCAGAACCAAAACTACACATATTGCAATTGTTGAAAGCACTTGAATGAAGCAGAAACAAAAGACATGCTGCTTGTATAAGTGCAGAACAATAACCAAACATATCCAGGTCTAAAGATTTTCATGCCTTCTTGGTTCCTATAAATTGCCTCCAATGACAAGAATACAACACAGGGCCACCACGTGCAAATCTAAAATGTTATATTATGCTATTCAATTGTCTCATCCAATTCATCAAGAACCTAAGAAACATTCTTTTGGAGAAGAAAAGGGCTCTAGATGACCTTCCACTTATCTACAGTCACCTACTTGAAAAAGAAAAAAAAATTTCTCAGAAGTCAAAACATTATTTAATTGCTGCATCATGCCAAACCAAAACTACACATATTGCAAGTGTTACAAGCACTTGAATGACAGGAATGAATAATGTAGCAATTCAAAAATATAAATTGCCTTCATGCTTTCTTGGCTCCTATAAATTGCCTCCAATAACAGGAATATAACACAGGGCCACCTTGTGCAAATCTAAAATTTTATATCATGCTATTCAATCGTCTCATCCAATTCATTAAGAGCCTAAACACATTCTTTTGGAGAAAAAAAGGGCTCTAGATGACCTTCCACTTATCTACAGTCACCTACTTGAGAAAAAAACAAATTTTCTCAGAAGTGAGAACATTATTTAATTGCTGCATCATGCAGAACCAAAACTACACATATTACAAGTGTTGAAAGCACTTGAATGAAGCAGAAACAAAAGGCATGCTGATTTTCATGCCTTCTTGGTTCCTATAAATTGCCTCCAATAACAGGAGTATAACACAGGACCATCATGTGCAAATCTAAAATTTTATATCATGCTATTCAATCGTCTCATCCAATTCATTAAGAGCCTAAAAACATTCTTTTGGAGAAAAAAAGGGCTCTAGATGACCTTCCACTTATCTACAGTCACCTACTTGAGAAAAAAACAAATTTTCTCAGAAGTGAGAACATTATTTAATTGCTGCATCATGCAGAACCAAAACTACACATATTGCAAGTGTTGAAAGCACTTGAATGAAGCAGAAACAAAAGGCATGCTGCTTGTATAAGTGCAGAACAATAACCAAACATATCCAGGTCTAAAGATTTTCATGCCTTCTTGGTTCCTATAAATTGCCTCCAATAACAGGAATATAACACAGGACCATCATGTGCAAATCTAAAATTTTATATTATGCTATTCAATTGTCTCATCCAATTCATCAAGAGCCTAAAAACATTTTTTTGGAGAAAACAAGAGCTCTAGATGACCATCCACTTATCTACAGTCACCTACTTGATTTATTCGAAAGAATATATTTTAGTGGTTAATTTCTTAACCGGAGGCACAAGCAAAAATTTGTAATTATATTATCATCTCTTTCCAAAGATGAATTTTATGAGGCATTATTTTCACCGAATAGTGATTCCATGTATACTTTATCCAGAACAAGAGGGTTTCAACTAACTTTTTGTTGTTACATCGATTTCTTAGAGTGACTTGCAATGCAACTATGAGGTCCAGTATTAAAAATATATTACAAAGTACAGGTTAACTATTTTAAAAGTTTAAACAAATTCCCAACTCCAGTTGACTTACCCCCTTGAACTGCATACAGGTGAATGTTATCTTAACTACCAGTATATATTTCTTCTATACAACACCGAGTCCAGTTTCTCACTTCACTTAACCTTTCTAAGACCATTTGAGGCAATGTTACATTTTCAATTAATATACCTTTCATCTTATATAACATGCCTATATCCTAGTTTGGCAATTGATTTACCCTTTCTAAAGCCAATTATTTTTTTATAATCGCCAATTATCAATGACAAATTTTCCTGTACTTTCTGTAATATGCTTATTATTTGTTCCTCTACACTTTTGTCCTGGATTAAATGATTCTTGGTGGTGTTCAGTAAATCTACTGTTGCATGAATCATGTTTTTATCAACCACATTTTGTGGTATAGTTCTTAATCTACCCAAAGGTCTATTCATCCTCGTACACTTTTCAAATGGGCAATATTTCCAGTACATACCGGTCCGCCAGGTTGCCGGTACGCGGACCGCTCGCTACCGGGCGGTTCCGCCAAAAATCGATCGTCGGCGGTCGATTGTGGCCGTCGGCGATCGATTGAAGGGAGAAATCGACCGCCGATGGTCGATTGAGGGAGAAATCGACTGTCGGCGGTCGATTGAACGAGAAAAAGGGAAGAAGAAGAATAAGAGGAAAAAAAAAAGAGGAAGAATACCTAACGCCCGCGTGCCATCGCCGTCGCCGCCCGCGGGTCATGGGCGCTTTTTCTCTTGCGCAGGGAGAAAGATCAAGGCGACGTCACCCCTTTTCTCTCTTTCTTTTTTCTAATATTTTAATATATTAATATTATATTATAAAATATTTATATTATATTTTAATATATCAAGCGGTACATACTGTGTGTACTGCCCGGTACCAGTACCGGTACCGAGATGAACTCGGTACGATGGTACGGACCGATAAGTCAAACCTTGCTTCCCAATACATTGAAGTAAAGATTTACAATTATGCAGATATGGATTCTGTATCTTGTAACCTCTGCTCTCATGGTGAACTGTGTCTAATTCAAATAGAACGTTGTCTATGTTGTTGAAGTTAATTTGAAAGCAATGATAAACATCTTCTTTTGCATAATTAAGTTATTTAGTACAAGTCTACACATGATTTGAAGTAATAAGATGCCCTTTGATAAGGTAATATGTTCGTTATTGCCTTCCAAGATTAGAGATTTTATTTAAATTTATAAAAATATTATGACTAGAGTTATCTGAGAAACTATAATGACAGTTTGCTACAAGATTTGTCATCACAATTTCACTTTTCTAAACTTTACCATCGTCAAGAAAGACTTCAGAAAAATACTCCAAGGATGGATGATAATAAATCACAAGCAATCTGAATAGCTATTTAACAGCCATCAGCTTGCAGGCAAGTCTCTGATGTGTCTAAATTTCCTTGTTCACAAATTTGATATTCTAAATTTACTTTCTGGAAATCATTACCTCAATGTTCTAATTACTGTTGTAAGATTCAACAAGCTTCGATTTATATGGCAGCCTTCTTTAAGCCTAGCACCACTTGCATGAGTTTGTCCAGCTCTCTCACTTCCTGCAAGGTCCACAAAGTTCTGCAGAAAACACTTATAAGCCCAAATGCTACAGTGAACAAAGCAGTTAGTATTGTTGAACCAATAAGAATAGCTCACCAAGGTAGCAACAAAAGATTGGACACAGTCTGAATTCTCGTGTAGGGTACTTTCCACTGTCTGTGGAATAAAAATATAAAACAGTATGTTATTATTTCTAATATTTCTATATCCATTATAAACATCATATAGTAAAGTAAAAGAAAAATTAAGTAGCATTACCAGCCTTATTATTTGATGTGATCTGGAGCTGTTATCGTTCAAGGCAGTTTCACCAACTTGCCGTTGTGCTGTCAAACATCAAATACTGATTATAAATTTATTCACCTTTAATACAACTTTTAACTGGAAATGATACAAGAAAATGTCAGTTAACCTTCACAAGTTCCAATTAGATATCTCAGATGCTGACTATCTTTTGCCGTTTCTTCTTCCAATTTATCAACAATAGTTCCTCTCTGTGCAGATAAAAGGAATAAAATATGGTTAACATCATAAGGACAGTAGCAAATTATACTAATAAATATGATGAAACTGTGAAGTACCTCAGGATCATCTAGCAAGCGAAGGCCACCAGAATCTGGTTTAAGCAGATCCCTTACTATCTCATTGTATATCTCCATAGCAGAAATTTTGATGGTAAAATCTCTCTCTGGCGTCTGGATTCCATAAAATAAAGAAAAACAAGCTCGGTAACTTTTGGATCAAAAAGAAAAAAGAAGATGAACTGAAAATGTGTTTTGCATAAAAACGTATGATAATAGGGTATATAAATGTTTCAGAAATCTTACATTATTTATGTGCTTGTAAATATCATTCACCGCATTCTCAGTTATTCCTCTCATAGTAAATGTTTTTCCACTGCTAGTCTGCCCATAAGCAAAGATGGTAGCTGCAGACATAATAGTACAATTGTCACAAGAATCTTTAAGAAGTAATACAAACAAAATATAATTTTAGATAGGATTAGTCTCCCACTGATGCATACCATTGATTCCTGTCAGTGCTGATAATGCAACATTCTTGGCCCCTTCTTCATAGACTCTCTCAGTCAAACAAGTTGGTCCAAATACTCTGTCTGACACAATAAGACCAAGGCACAGAGTATACCCATTAGAAAGAATGTTTAGACTATATCCTGAATCCAAGATAAATGAGTTGGTGCTAGAACTAATTTCCAAATGTACCAAAAGTATAGGAAGATGGTGAATTGGAGCGGTCCTGAGATGACATCTTGAACACAATTTTGTTGTCATCGATACATTCCCATGCTTCTTGGTCCTTCAGTGACAGTTCCTTTCTACTCAGAGGTCTCACACGTACAGTGACAAAAATCTTCTCCTCCACTCTAGAGCCTCCAGGGGTACATATTGGCATCTTTTTTACCTTCGAGGCCGGGGTACTAGGTGGCTGATCTGCTGTCATTTTTGTGAATAACCCAGCTGGAATCGTCACAATTAATTTAATTCTGTGGGCAAGCTAGTAAAATATGATACACAAACCTCCCTTGATTCACTGACCTAAACAATTGCAAACTAGTGTTAGATCATATATAATGATGAAGTGAAAAAGAAGAGAGACAAATTCAGTAGTTAAACGGCATTAAACTGAAGTTCCAAGAGCTAAAAGTTGCTTGTAATTTAAATTCTGAAGAGGCATGACGTCAGTGCCTGATTCTTGCATATCAAGGTTTCAGAGGAAACCAATATATAACATATTCAGTAGTTAAACGGCATTAAACTGAAGTTCCAAGAGCTAAAAGTTGCTTGTAATTTAAATTCTGAAGAGGCATGACGTCAGTGCCTGATTCTTGCATATCAAAGTTTCAGAGGAAACCAATATATAACATAAGGCAAGCTGACATTGCAGAAGGATCAATTTGGAAAATGACATGCTCGAACATGGAGAAGTGTCAGCAATGAGTATTTACAGACATTATTGGCCTCCAAATTTTTGACAGACTACTGATGCGCTAAACAGTTTTCGCATACTTCTAATCAACCAATCGACAGATGAAGCAGATCAAAGTTCAAAAGCTGTGGAAGTTAGCTTTTTCTTGGAATTCATGCTTATCAATATCCCAAACATTTGGAATTAAACCTTTTCTTCCAGATATCTCCAGCCTCATTCTTTCCGTCACCTTTTCTTTTATCCTCTAAAAGGCTCATTCTTTCTTAGAAGATCCATGAAGCTCCATTTTCCGCTTCTGCTCGATTCTCTTATGCTCTTCATCAGAACATTCATATCAAGACAAGTAAAACTTAAACGAGTTCCGTGTCCTCTCCCTGAGTTCATTGAGCGAGACGACGAAAGCAGCTAAGCAAACAAATTTGTAATAAACAAGCAGCAAAAGCAACAAAAACCCCCGATTAAACCCTAAAGAAAACAGAGCAAGAATATTAAATCGTCACATTCCGTCAAAAAGAGGAGATCGAGAACAATTGGAAAGAATGGTACCAAGATCGAAGGCAAGAGGCCCAGTCGGGGTTCAAATTGAGGGATGCCGCGCCGCTCGAACCCCTGATTCGTGCGCGGCGCGGTGACAAGGCGATCAGAATAAGCAAGAAGGAAGTGATCCGCAGTCGGGCACAGAGAAGAAATTGGAAGGAACCAGTGCGAATTGGGGCCTGTTGTGATCGACCAAGGTCACAGCAAAGAGATAATGCGTTACGAACTTGAGAGTGAGAGCTTAAGATTTGGGAAACTGAGAACGAATGGGATTTACTTTGAGAGAGGGTGACAATAATAATAGG
Source organism: Ensete ventricosum (assembly GCA_029747655.1). Classification (NCBI taxonomy): domain Eukaryota; kingdom Viridiplantae; phylum Streptophyta; class Magnoliopsida; order Zingiberales; family Musaceae; genus Ensete; species Ensete ventricosum. The sequence continues at coordinate 20,686,332 of JAQQAF010000009.1, forward strand.
AGAGAGAGGCGGCCGTTTGAAATGGGGAACGCCAACGGCTAGTTCTGGGTATACGTGCGCGTCGATTTAAGCGGGCCGAGTGCGCGAATTAGTCGCCGTCGCCAAGCGCGTATTATTATTACTATTGCTCGTGGATTCTGCCTACCGACACGAACGCTGAACCCGCTTGCGTCTTACGCGGATGAATTACGCGCAAAATTGGTTTCAGCCGCTGCAATCTCAGCGCGTGTGAAAATCCGCGTAAGTCAAGCGCGTGCGTTTTATTTTTGGGGCGATAATAAGCGAAAAGAATTTACCCGATCACCTACCCGCATGCAGGAGACGGGCCCACCTGAAACTTTGTGTCTATCCAGCGATCCGACGGGTACCGGATCCAGTACATGGCGTGTCTGAGGGACTTGCAGTGCAACCAATGAGAGAGTCCACATCAATGAGGCTGATTACTCTAAATCTACTTCACAAGGACAATCGTATAACACAAAACATTATTTTACTCTTAACTTATAGAAGATATTATTTAAACAAAATCTTGTAAATTAGTTGAGAAAAATATTTCTCTATAAATAAATAATGAATCAATAAATCAATTAGACATTTCATTACTTATTTCTACTTTAATTTGGTATCATAGTCCCTCTATCTTTTAAGAGAGATTATCTTTTCTTACTATCAAAGTTTATTTCTTCTTCCTCGTCCTTTCTCTCTTTTAAGAGAAATTATTTTTTCTTACTGTCAAACAGTAGCCACTTGCTAATGACCAAGGCCTCAGCGACACTATCGACGACTCCACTCCAGCTCTCTACCATCGGTGTCAATTTTGCTCCTCTATCAATGGTAGCCCTTTGAAGTATAGCGATCTGGGCGACCATCTATTATGTTGTGCTTGCCCCGTGCAGCACCAGCTTCTCAGCCAAGCTGACATCGTCGTCAAAGTTAATCGTCGTCATATTTTCATCGTGGTTGATAATACAGCGGTCTCCTTCATTCAGATTCATTGACATCGATTCAAGATCGGCGTCCTTAGTTCAAGATCGATATTCTTACAAGAGCTTGATCTTGCGGGGGCATGATAGAAGATAGGATTTAGATATGATTTCCCCAACCGAATGAGAAAATCTTGTAGGTTAGTTGAGAGAAATCTTCATCTTCATATGTATAAATAAACAATGAATCAACTGGGTATTTCATTACTTATGTAGGTACTTTAACATTAACCCAAGGACGAAATATTGTGAATAAGATGTATGATGTAATAATGGTTCTAGTTGTTAACGTTGTTTATATTATGGCCAAGGTGTTAACACAATTTCGTCTGATCCGAGTCGACAGAAGATATGATTGTGATACCATTTGGTCGACTTCCCGAAACATAACTTGAAGTCATTCCTTCCTCTTGATCACGGAAACCTGCACATGGGACGGGGGAGATTCTCAACTCGATTCCTCCGATGGATAAGTTAGTAAGAGCTAGGGTTGGGAAAGATGTCATGTATGGGTGTCAAAGGTCCACCTGTTATAATGTTCCTAATGGTGGCTTTTATACCTGTCGTCTCGAGTAGACATATGCGATGATTTAATGATCGATAGCATCAGTGTATGCATATGTTCAATGCTTGCCAGGCACCTTAGGCGGTCGACCCGTACACCGAGCACAGACATCGCATGAACTAGTTGACGCTACTCCTTGCTTCTTGAGTAGCGGGATACGAAGCAGCGCCATCCTGTACTTGTTAAGTGCTAAGATTGATGCAGGGAGCTGCTTGAGTGGGTGACAGGCAGTTGTCCTATCCGAGTTTGTAGCATTAAGTTGGCCTGACGTGCCATGTTGGCTCTGCCGTGGCGCCCCAGGGGCCCCTTGGAGTAGAATGTCAAGATATGTCATATTATTCTCTCCCCTCCCCAAAGGAATCGTGAGGCTCAACTTAGGGTCCATGTCGATCGAGTTGTTGGTTATGTTTATCAGGTGGATTTTCTAGGAATAGGTTCAGCTTCATGCGGTCGAAGCCCAATAAGGCTCGAGCATTGCTTTGGTCGAGTCATATCTCGATGTTGAACTAACTAGGGCGTATTTGACGATGGAGTGATTGAGGCTGAGTCGGCAATGAATTGGCCGAGACTGGGTCGACAAAATACTGATCGAGACTAGGTCGGCAAAGGACTAGCCGAGACTAGGTTAGCAAAGGACCGATCGAGACTATATCGGTGGGAGACTGGCCGAGACTAGGTCAACAAAGAATTGGCTGAGGCTAGGTCGGCATGGAACTGGTCAAGACTAGGTCGACAAAGGACTGGCCGATACTAGGTCAATAAGAAACTGACCGAGACTAGGTTGGTAGGACTTGCCGAGATTGAGTTAACAAAGGATTGGTCAAGACTATGTTGGTAGGGCACTGGTCGAGACTAGGTTGACAAGGGATTGGCTGAAACTAAGTCAACAAAGGAGTGGTCGAGGCTAGGTCGACAAAGAGCTGGTTGAGACTAGGTCGATAAAGGACTGGTCAAGAATATATCGGTAGGAGATTAGGGTAAAGGACTGACCCTTCTTATAGTGCTAAAAATGTTATCATTCCTTAGACCGTGGCCAAGGTGTCAGCACGACTTGGTCTAATCCGAGTGTACAAGACTGCTAACGCCGTAATCGAGCTGAGGATAGTCGGTAGAAGATATGATCGGGAGGGTGTTTGATTGACTTCCTTAGATGTGGCTTGAATTTGTTCTTTCTTCTTGATCGCCGAAAACATGCACAAAGGTTGGAGTCGAGTGGGGAGGTTTGTGTAGGGGTGATTCGTGACTTGACATCTCTAATGGTGACGTTAGTATGAGTTGAGGTTAAGAGAGATGCCATGTATGAGTGTCAAAGGTTCCCCCTGTAATGTTGCTTTTATACTTATCGTTTCAGATAGACGTACGTGGTGGTCGATGCAGAGAGTCATCCGAGACAGGATACTATCGTATCCGAGTTTATAGCGTGGTGGTCGATACAGAGAGTCATCCGAGACAGGATACTGTCGTATCCGAGTTTATAGCGTTGAGTTGGCCTAACACGCCATGCTGATTCTATTGTCAAACTCTAGAGGCTCCTCGGAGTTGTCATATCACTATTAATAACTTAAAAAGCACATAGAGTAGTTATATTCTCTCTCTTCCTCTATAGTCAACAGTAGTGCTCTTCTCAATCTGCCATAAACAAATTGATAACGGTGAGTAGCTAAAACATTATTGGTGAGGGAAAAATAAAACGCACCAACGGAGTTCTGGAATATGGTCGCTACCATAATTATTACCACATAAGCAAGACAGATAAAAAGGACAATGGTGTCTCCCATCCATGTCAGTGAGTGTGGTCTCGGAGGAGCATTAGTAGCATATCGATACTACCCGTCTCGGCAATGTCAGCTTGGCACCCAAGCACGATATATTTTATTATTATTTATTACTTTTTGCGACATTTTTTACTCGATGTTGTTCGTTCGGAGTACTTGAGTTCATTTCGATACTTTGGAAATATAATAATGTTACTATCTTTAAAAGCATATTATGATTGTAAAATGTTACAAAAACTTTAGACATTTAAATACTTGTTAATATAATTTTGTAATTTCAATTATGATTAATCTAAGTAATTAGACCTACTATGTATACCAAGGATGACCACCGACATATATCCTATGTTTTTAACCGAGCGTCTTCGCCCCATTCCCCTTGTCGCACTCAAAACCCCGCTCCGCCTCCTCCGCCGCCGCTCCCCCGCGTCTCCTCGGCAGGCCGCCTCAATCGTCCCCTTTCGTTCCCTCCCGTTTCCCTTAGGTCGGATTAGGAGGGTGGGTCGTAGATAATATGTTCGCGACGGCGGTTCGATGGATGGCAAAGAAGCCGAAGCCGAAGATGAAGCCCATCGAGCCCCGGACGCCGCCGGAGCAGACCCAGACCATCACTCGCGCTATATTCGATGTCGTCAAGGAGCACGGCCCCCTTACTATCGCCGACACTTGGGACCACCTAAAGGTAGCACTTGCAAGTCCCCTCTCGCCTCGCCCCGTTCATACAAAGATTCTCCTTTTACCTTCAGGGATGATTTGGTAGTGTTTAGTTTGATCTTATTTGGTGTATTTTTAATAGAACCGCTCTGTTAATTGGTCGCATAATAAGAGTCCAGAAAGAAATGCTGGCTGCTTGTAAATGAATTCTTAGTAACATCCTAGCTTGATAAGTATCACCAAAGGAATGCATTGAATCTATGTAGCAAGCGAAATGGGGTTAAAAAGTGATAAACTTCTCCACCTTAAATGCGAATATGCAGTTGGTATTCACAAGCTATCCTCTTTGGTGATAATTGGGCTCAGGTAACTATGTACCTATATGTATGTAAGTGTGAATGTATGCCTAGCATACTAATATTCTAGCTTGAAAACTATATATATCACCAAAGGAATGTATCAAATCAATGGGGCGAGTGAATGGGGTTAATAGTGATAATTTTCTTGATTTTATTCACCTTAAATGAAAATATATAGTTATCATTCACAAGCTCTCATATTTGGTTTTAATTGTGAAGTGGTAACTACCCATATATATATGTATGAATGCAGCTCAGTGATATTCTAGCTTGAAAACTATACATTATCACCAAAAGAATGTATTAAATCAATGGAGCAAGTGAAATGAAGTTAAAAACGATGATATTCTTCATCTTAAATGAGAATATGCAGTTGGTAATTACAAGCTGTCCTCAATAAATTGGGAAAAACGCAGTTATACATATCTACATAAAATATGACTCATGTTAATGAGTTGCTGAGTTTAGAAGAAGAAGAAAGATAAGCAAGGATTGTAGATATTTTGAGAAATTGACAGTGTCAGGTTCTAAGTATTATCAATGGCAAAAAAATGATATATGTCAAAGAAAAGCACTGTAATTGCTGGGAACAATTGTTTGAGGAAAAAAAAAAGTCCAAACAGAGGGTTAGGAATGAACACCTTAGGTCACATGTCATGTTACAGGACATATGCCTTCTAGATAGCACTTAATCAAGTAAATACCTACTTCACATATAGTAAAAATTATCTTCTAGTTTGCAAACCACACGACTGTCTTTTGTAACGTATGCAAGTATTTCCGAAAATTCTCATTACTTTTAGGGTTTTTACATTAGTCTGATGCGATTCAAAACTATAATAAACTTCTAGGGCCAATAATGTTAATGAGCTCCTAGAAGAATCTGGAGACTTAGTCTAGTCTATTTCCTTCTTTGAATTAAACCTTTAGTTAAACTTTGATGTTGTATCTTCTATTCTCCATTTTGGACTTCTTCTGGTTCTCAAAATCCCACTTGTATTCAATAAGATTGAATCCATCAAATAAAATATGAAGGTCCTCAAACATGCCATTGTTACATTGAGGTGATATTTTACTATCTGGGACATGTTTTCTTACACATTCTCCTTAAATTCTTAAAGATCGAACACATTATCCACAATTTCGATATTCTCACAGATGTCCACAAATGAAATCTTTGACCTAATCATTGTTGTTGTTAAGCAAGCTATGGTGATGTAACAATTTTCAGTTTAATGTTGACATTATAGTGGTTGACTCCCCTTGGGACGTTTGTATGTAACATATCATTGTTAACTACAGGGAGCAGCTATGTTTTTATTTTTCACGAAGAATAACAAAACACTCTTGTAGTTGCTATCCTCAATGGATCCTGTTGTTTGAGTCTCCCAAACTTAGACATATGCCTTATCTTGGATCCCTTTGACCTCATTGAAAATAAGAAACTAAAGTCCAATTCTTGGCCTTGGGGCAAATGAATTCTATTACAGAATACGATTGAGTCACAACAGGACAATTCTATAGGTACATGTAAGAATCTAAGATAATGATGTTTGCTACTGTCAAAAGTTTATATAGGATTTTTTCACATAGCTTGAAGTGACATATATGCAGAAAGTGCACTATATCTTTTGACATTTATTTCATGATGAGTAAGTATTGGATGACATATCATCGGTTCCACAATTTTGTTTTAAAGATAAATCTTTTTTGTTTTTGGCCATGCCATTTAAACAAGTGTCCGTAGACATTGAATATGAGGGGTTCCAGGTTACTCATTTTTGTCAGATTTATGGACCTACCATAACCCTCAGCACTTGTTTCTTCACTCTGTTATCTATAAAGGCTTAAGGTATTATCATTTTGCCATTACTTCGGAGCTGATAGTCTTTCAAGAAGAAAAGAGCTTTGGAAATATTTACTAGGAAGATGGAACATTAGAAGAAAAGGATCAATAGAGTAAGTCCAAACCTATTTATTTGACATCATTAACTTTTATCAAATTTCACTAGTCCAATAGGTCACTAGTTATACTTAGTGATTGTTGTCTGACCATCACTCATTGGGTTGGATGGCAACGAATTTTTTCATTAAGAAAAAATAAACTATGATCCAGTGTATTCAAAAGTGTTAGGTGCTATAAGGCGCCAAGGTGCCCGAGCGATGCGAAGTGCTCACAAATATCAAAATTTTAAAAAAATATATAATTAAGAAGAAATATGAATACTAAAATAAAAATGAGAAATTACATGAGTTTTGTATCACTTTATTATTCAGATATCACCACCAAAACATTCAATTACATTCATTTAAATTACATGAGAGCGCTTGCCTAGGTGCTTGAGCAAGGTGTTTCAATGAAGCATTGCTCGGCCTCTCGCTCAAGCTAAATTGGGCAGAAGTTTGAGCATGGTGCAGAAGTTTGAGCATGGTTCGATTGAACAAGCAAGCTGGTTCAATCAAACCAAGTAATGTACCCTAATACTCCGCGCACCCGACCCAGCGAGAGAAACCCAAAGTGACAGTGCAAAACCCTACGTCTGCTGCTGATGCCTTCGTTTGTAGCTTTGTCCGCCACTGTAGCTCTATATATTGCCTCCACCTTTGTCTACAGCTTTGTTCATCACCATTCACTGTTGCATCCTCGTTCGTGACCCTCTCCTTCCTTTGCAGTCACTGGTTACTTCTCTTCCCAGTCCATACTTTCTCATTTTGATTAACTTGTGGCACCATATTGAGGTTGTGCACTGTTACTCTATTAGGAGTTAAAACTGTTTAGCAATTAGCATCATATTGAAAATATTGTTTAGCATAGGCGGTACACTACTGTAGCTTTGTTCGTAGCCATTCACTGTTGTAGCCTCGTCCCCCGCCCTCTCCTTCCCCCACCTTCCTCATCAGTCGTCGGTTACTTCTCTTCTCAGTCCATTCCTTCTCATTTTGATTAACTTGTTGCACCATATTGAGGTGGTGCATTATTACTCTGTTAGGAATTAGAACTATTTAGCACCATATTGAGAAATTGTTTAGCATAGGTCTCAATTATAATTTATATATTTTAAAATTTTAATATTCTGGAGCGCCTCGTTTCGCTCAGGCAGATGCTTAGGAGAGCACCTAGCGCCTCAAGCGTTTTTGGACCTTAGCACATTTTCACACCTAACACTTTTAAAAACATTGTCAAGTGCTATATTGTCCAAATATAATAATAAAAATGCCCTAAAAAAAGATTAATGTTAAAAACCCAGCAATTTCCCTCAAGAAAGTCAATGATCAACAAATTCATAGACCATAGACCATTATTAACGATGATTAACGTTGCATGATTACAAGAGAAAGAGAAAGAAGCATAGCAATTGGAGGAGGAAGAAGTGGACAGAAGGAGAGGAAGGGGGCATGCTGCTGATTATTGGTTAAGAGGATAGTAGGTAGCTACTGGGGAGGAGGGAGGGGGGAGGGGAGATACTGAGAGGGGGACTGTAGGGGTTGAAGGAGTTGGAAGATGGTGAGGGTGGCTGTTAGGGTTGATGAGGGGCTGTGATGAAGTGGGGAAGAGGGAGGGGGGAGGGGAGATGCTAAGAGGGGGACTGTCGGGGTCGAAGGAGTTGGAAGATGGTGAGGGTGGCTGTCAGGGTTGATGAGGGGCTGTGATGAAGTGGGGACGAGGAGGAGGGAGGGGGAAGGATGGTGTTGGGGAAGGGGGGAGCTGCAATAAAGTGGGGAAGAGGGAGGAGAAGGGAGGGGGAGGAGGGTGTCGGGAAAGGTGGTGAGATGTGACGAAGGAGGGACAAGGGAGGAGAAGGGAGGAGGAGGATGGTGGTGGGGAAGGGGTGAGCTACGACGAAGGGGGGAGAGGAGGAGGGATTAGGGAAGGGGAGCGTTTGCTTTTTTTTTTTTTTTTGGAGGGGGGGGGGGGGTGGTGGTGTTATGATGTTGTGATGAATGGTGGGAAGAGGAAGGAGGGAGGAGAAGCGAGGGGGAGGATGGTGGGAAGAGGAATGGGGGAAGTTGTTATAAAAGGGGGAAGAGGGAGGGGATCGGGGAAGGGGGTTGTGACGAGACGGGGGGGTCAAGGGTATGGTGAACAAGGGAAGAGGGAGGAGAAAAGGAGTGTGCAACAACAAAGGAGGAAGGGAGGATATAGACGAAGACGTAGCAACTGTTGTTCTGTCAAGGACAAAAATATAAAGAGGGTGCTTAATGTAATGCTCATGTATGTCCGTGTGTCTTTCGGGTTTTGTTCATACTTTGTATAAAAGTAGCGGACTAACAGTAAGATTGGCAACACTAGCTTGGTTAGCTTTCGTGGCCGGTTTTGGCTTGTAAATGAGAGTTGTGTCATGTGGACACTTGTGGGGACTTCGGTTTGTAATGGACCATGATCCTTTGTGTGCGACCGTTTAGAGTTTGTGAAGTCCATGTTTGTGATTTGCATTTGCTATGAAGTGTTTGCTGAAATGGTTGCTTGTGGATCCCGTGTGAAATGCTTTCTCTAACCTTTTTTCTCTTTTGCAAGTCCCAAGGGATCCTAGGAGGTTCCGGGGAGACTGACCTTTACGATCGGACACGCAAGGGCGTTGTACGACTTTGGCAAAACCATACAAGTTCATGATAGTTGGTATAAGAGTGAGACAAGCACAAGTAAAAACACTTGCTATATAAACGTGGGGGACCTAGCTAGGCTACGTGGAGGGCAGCCAACATGCACGATCGTTTAGGGGAAACAAACATTGAGATGCAGGGAAATGAGTCGTTCAGAGGAGCAGGCATTTGGGATTGGCATTCAGAGGAACGGCCAACCCTTTGTGCGAGCGGCAGCACGAGGACAAGCAAGCTAGGAAGAATGCGTAGTGCACAAAGATTGGGAGGTATACGGCTCGACATTGGCAACCAAACTTGATGGTGCTCAAAGCAAGCGGGGTGCTTGGTAAAGATGAGACCGTGCAAAGTGGGATAGGTTGCACAACGACAGAAAGAGTTGTGCAAAGCTCACAATGGTGAGGGGAATTGTTGACTCGAAGAATTTAGTATTCATGCAAGGGCTTGTATGCGGACGATGGAGTGTCCATGGCTATCGCAAGGCGGTCGAAACGCGACGCCATAGAGCATTGACAATTTCTCTTCGGCATGGGAAGGATACGTTCGCAGGAGGCTGAAGTGTGCAACGAGTTCAGCATGTTGCTTACCCTTGAAGGGTGCAGCGGGGGCTGTATTCGCGAAGTGTCACAATCTAGCAAGTACATTTGCGGGGGAAGAATAATGTACAGTTTGTTTAGCAAAGTGGAGTAGTCCAAGGGGATGATGGTTTTCGAAATTTTCGAAGTGAAGAATGCGAAGAGGAAAGTTGCTCCAACAGGATAGACATCCAGGAGGGATAAATCTTGGTTCTCCACAGGGAGAATCATGTGCAACGGACTACACATGTTGAGGAGGATTACCTCAAGATAACATCTCCATAAAGCTCAACGGATCGAAAGGGCGGGGAGTAGTTGTCGTATGATCTCGCTTGAGGTAATGTATTGCGAGATCAAGTGGGGGACCAACCCGTGACAACATCAAACGAAGGCACACATAGAGCGAATGTGGAAATTAGACTCAACATAGGGTTGACCTGTGAAATGGTGGGCGCGAGAGCCACCATCAACTCAATGCAAATCGAGGGGCAGTGTAACTTGAGTGGAACTTAGTGAAGTAGCCAAACCACATGAACGAAGTCGACGTAGAAGATGGAACATGGAGCGGAGACATGAATATTTCCTTAGATAGAGGTCAAGGACATGAACTCTTGCAGAGTCAAGAGCAGGATCATGTCGTTCCATGGGTTCTTCATTTCGATGGAGCAGACTCATCCTGTATGGTGCCAAAGACGAAGGGAGCTGCGAGGTACATGCACCTTGTCTCAGAGATGCATTTGACGGAGGAACTAAGGCGATTCAACTTGCGGAGGTGAAGTTGGGATTAGAAGGCCTTAGCATGGGGTAAGAGAATGCAGAGGCGAGTACTCTGGAAGAATATGCCACAGTGTTGCCATTCGAGTTGTCATGAAGAAAACGGTGCGTAGCGGAGATTGTGCTAGTGGGGGATAGAGGCTTAGGATCCAGACAATGGTGCACCAATATCAGCTAAGTCTATGGATTGTGGGAGCTACTAGGTGACGGGTTGTCCTAAAGCGATGCTTCGTTCGGGTATGACCCGAGAACGGGTGGACGAAGGTTAATTGCCAAAGAAGCGAACACAATCGGAGGTGGTAGAGACACTCGATGTACTGGCAAAGGCCACACATGGAGAGATCGTAGTTCGAGTTCATCCCACAAGAATCTGAATGCAATGAAGATGTCACCAGGAGGCGACATGGTGTAGCGGATCGTGGTGGAATAGTTTGAGGCAATACAACACATGTAGGAGAAATCTCGTAAGGGACTTTATCATATAGAGGTATGATCAGGAGCTATTGGGAGCTCCACTTCGGTGAACAACACGACGACAATAAGGGCTATGGATTCAAGAAGTGAATGCCATGGTATCACAGAGGCGGGTCTTCCATGCGTGCATCGAATTTTGTATCAGATGAAGGCCTTGGTCATCAACATATGAAGGTTGTACAACACTGAGGGAGAATTTCGAGTGCTAGTACCAGTGAGTCCCATGGGGGGACTTGATCATACAGAGGTATGATCTGAGCGGCTGGAGAGTTGGACTGCTCCAGTGCTCATATTCGCTTGAAGGAGCCTAACAAGTCAGAGGACAAGGCCGAGTAAACAAACATTGCTATCAATGAAGCTAAGGAGAACAAAATCGGTGAGAGCCGTGCAATAGGATGGCAGAGGCCATGCATGGAGTTGTAGGTTGTCTTCTATCGACCAATAGGAACTGCTCGGAGAACACAGAGGTGTTGAGCAGGTGGTCGAAAGGGGCAAGGAAGCGACGAGTCCAAAGGGGCTCAGCTACCCAAAAGCTAAGCGTCAATCATAATGAAGGTGGACTCGAAGGAGTGCCACAGAGGCGGATCTATCGATCGCAAGAAAGGGACGTAGGTGCGAGGAAACAGATAGTAGTGTCATGGGCTTGGCAATGCCATGGTACCGCAGAGGCGGGACTTCCGTGGAGTCATCGATACCTTGCTCTCATGGAGGGAGAGCGCTGGTTGTGAAAGGGGCCAAGGAGGTGAAGAATGCAGAGACGAACTCTAAGTACCAAGATAAGGCCGAAGGGTAGAGGCCAAAGAACTTCATAAGACCGGTGTCAATGGGCTTCTCACCAAGATAGCCGAAAGTTGGGGACTTCGAGTTGATGCAAGAGTGCTCGACTAAGGAATGAAGTAGGCAGTACGTGGTGCTGTACCTTTTCTACTCAGAGAAGTAGGCGACAAAGATGATGGAGAAGACGGTACAATCCCAAAGGCGACCAAAACTATTAAAGACTTGCTCCAAGTTGGGATGAAATTTTGCTCTTTTCGGACAAAACTTCTTGCATTATGTAAGTTCGATGACAGAGAGAAGGTGAATCATAGTAGCTAACTCAATGCAAGGAGTGCAAACACTTCGGGTGCTTCGGAAGTGTGAGCAAAGAACGAGCGAAGACTAGTAACTAATTCGATGCATGAAGTGATGTGAACCTGCTTGGAAGCGACAACTGAGTTGAAAAAGAATCGGTGGGTGAATTTTGTGAAGGAAAGACCTCAAAAACTTCAAAGTTTACAAGACAATGCTTGTTAAAGCACCAACAAGCATCCACCTAGTTTAAGTGGCATGAGACGTTTTAGATATTGGCGCAAAACAAGGAAGGTCTTTTCCTTTATCAGAAGGATCCGTAGGAATTAACATGGATCAACATAACTCAACCGACCCTATACTAGAGTCAGTCATTGGCGAGTTGAAGCAACATGACGGATTAAAGTTCGACTACTTAACAATAGTTGCGCAGAGCAGCTGGGAGCCAAGAGGCGTGTTGCAGCTAGAGCAGAAGATTGAAGATTCAGCAGAAGGCTTGGAGATGCAGCATCTGCAGCGGCTTTGACCAGGACGCCGAAGGAAAAGTGGGGGAGAATGTCAAGGACAAAAATATAAAGAGGGTGCTCAATATAATGCTTATGTATGTTCGTGTCTTTCGGGTTTTGTTTATACTTTGTATAGTAAGTAGCAGACTAGTAGTAGGCTTGGCAGCCGTAGTTTGGTTAGCTTTCGTGATCGGTTTCGGCTTGTAAATGAGAATTGTGTCATGTAGACACTTGTGGAGACTTCGGTCTGTAATGGACCATGATCCTTTGTGTGTGACCGTTTAGAGTTTATGAAGTCTATGTTTGTAATTTACATTGGCTATGAAGTGTTTGCTGAAATGGTTGCTTGTGGATCTCGTGTGAAATGCTTTCTCTAACCCGTTCTAACCTCAAGCATACTGGTTTTTCTTGATGGAGAATTTTATTTGCTTCATCAGATTCATAAGCCTTAATCAATGAGACTTATGCTATAATGATGGTGTTTGCTTGAGGGATTGAATAGTAGTACATCGGCATCTTGAAAACTTTAGCAATTTTGGTCTGGCCATGACAATATTTAGTTATGGTGGATATTGCATGCGCCGGTTCTTTGATAATTGTTTTTTCATGAAATCTAGTAGTTGAACGAGAGGGATTTCAGATTCTTATTATGGTGATTTACCCAATCTGATAGCACCGCAATATTTATTTAATCCATCATTGTCGACAAAACAAATAGCATAAAATTAATATATCATTCTTTTGTTTTTCTGGCTGGCTGGATTGTTCATATTCACAAACATTTCAGGGAGTTGGTTTGAGAGGTTTGAATAGTAAAAGGCAAATGAAGATCCTATTAAGGTGGATGAGGGAGAGGCAAAAACTGCGGCTAATCTGTAACCATGATGGACCACACAAGCAATTTCTTTATACCACTTGGTTCACTAATCCCAGAACCATGCCATCAAGGCCAAGAATGGGATCTTCAGAGCCATGAGTTTAAGGAAATTTAATTCATATGTACTGTTCATTTCCCCAATGACTAATTTTATGATGGTTAGGATATATCACTGTTCAACTCCCTTCAATCAAGACATTTTGGGCACTTGCTTGCTGTACAAAATTCCCAGATTTCTCATTTTGCTTAGAAGTGTGCCCTATGCTGGAATTGTAAGTTCTCTCTAGCTCTCAGAAAAGTGTTACAAATTATTGTAACTACGATTTGAATATTATTTTATTTGACTTTTCTCCTTTCCTGCATAAAACGAAAATTTAACTTCTCAGATTGCATGAAATTCTTGTGATTCTTATGCTAACTTAGTTGCTTTATTTGAAACTACATGCTATAATATTAAAACTGAATCTAGGCATATCTGAATTTTCAAATTGATTGCTTGTAGGATATTAACTGTGCTATTTGATGCATGATAAGATGATAACTTCTTGTCTAACTGGTGAGTAGGATTGTTGCCTTTACTCAAACAAATAAACAGACCAACATGGCATCTCTGATCAGCTGAAGTTGAGTTACATATAACAAAGCATAGTCAGAACTGCATTGGAGACTCCTGAGGTCAAGCTTATCTCACATATGCTGAGATATTCTAGCAATCACTGGCCTTTAGTGGGTGCCTGTGAGATCAACCTGCCTGACTACTGGTCTTTCTTATGTGCTTATTCTGCATAAAAGTTGAATGATGTAGTTTGCGGCAGGTACATAATTCCTAAAAAATTGGCTAGCTGATTTCCTAGTGTAGCCTTTTCTGTCATCCATATAATTTTTGGTTGGAGGGAAACCAAATATGACAATTATCTTGAAGAATTTGAGTAACATTCACCAAAAGAAGATACATAAAGGTAAACAGTTCTGAATTGTGCTGTCAACAGACTAGCTTGCAAATCAGTGATACTACATGTATCAGTTTCACCTGATAAGATGTTGTTATGATCATATAGGATAACAACACCCTTGCCACCTTCAGGGTCCTTGTAAAGTCTTTAAATGCCAGTTAGACTTTACTGGTATTAGTTCGATTTTTATATATATCATGAATTTTTTATTTTTATAATTTTGTTTCAGTTTTACATACTGCACGATATGTTACTGAAATTGGTGTCAGATTGACTTATTGAATATAAAACCTTGCTCTAACGGATTTGGTCAGATCTTGAAGAAAGTGGCAGGTTAGTACTAGGAGATGTGTGCGGATCGAGTTGTATGAATCTGCACCGAATAGTGCAGGTATATATGTAACGGTCGGTACCCTATATTGGACGGTGCAACTCTTAGTGTCCGATTTACTCTGGTCTGCGCATTAATAATAGGTTGTTAATTTGATAACAACATGGTGTTTTATAGTATAAAATATTAGATGGAGGGACAAGAACCTTCATCTCTGTGGTGCTAAACAAATATGAGAGGGAGGAACCCGAGTCAGATATAATCTGTTCAAACCCCTCAACCTTCTAACAAGGACAATGGAAAAGCGATTTGTGTAACACTTGTCTTCCATCCACTCTACTCCATCGTGTCTCCACTGTGATGGTGAAGGACTGAAGGTATTTTTGCAGAAAGAATGAACCTAAAATTAGGATATTCACTGCAATAATCCATACTTATAATTAAGGTTTGAATTTCTCAGTCTAAATTTCTTTTAGAAGATGTGAACTAATTTAGTTAACATTAATGTCAAAGTTCAAGATCGAGTTCTGTCTTCATCACACACCCGTTGTCAATATATATATATATATATATATATATATATATATTCATCAGAATAATTTATTTATTCAATAATATCAAGGGTATGTTTTTTAAAAATATTTATATTTTAGGTATTTCTTAATCAATACTTCCTTGTATTTTTCCAACAAGCCACCCCTAAAACGCTGAAACTATCCCTGAAAAACTTCTCTCTCCTTCCCCACCAGTATGCCTTGGATTGGTCTAATACACCCTATTAATTGGTTTGGTTCCAATTGACCTAAGGTTAGACCGTCAGCCCTTCGTCTTGTCTCCTTTGCAATTGAAGCTTGCTACCTCTCTCACCCACACCTATTCTCTTGTCGATGTCCTTTCGTGCACCTTAGCCCTCGACGTAAGCCACACTAGTTAATGCTATTGATGGTGTCCTCTCATGCACCTTCGCCTCTTAGACCTTCGTTGCAGCTTCGACAGAAACCACTCCGTCTCCTCTTCTCTCGCGAGAAGAAATGCGGTGGGTAATTCTCATCTCTCATCTGAGGGGCTCCTACCCAAGATCTCATTACAGTTTATTCCTCGTTTTGCTTAGGTTTTTTCCTCTCTTATGGTAACATAAACCCTAAAGTCATGTCCTTTTTCTTGTCTTCTCTCACCCAAAACCCTGAACTCTCATGAACCCTAATCTCTTGTCAGTTGTTTTGTCTCGTCTTAGCGTAACTCCGTTTCGACGATTATCTAAAGGTAAACCGTAAACTAACCTTTGTCATTGATTATAGAACACTTGCTGATATAATACTTTTTGGAGTGGGTGTCATTTTTATCGATGGTGGTCTTCTCTCTCATCGAATGTTTATGCTCATCTCCCAATGTGTTCCACAGGTAATTCTCATTTCCGTCATCGAAATTGTTATCATATATTGACATCATAATTAGTTCAGATTTATTTGTTTTCAATTTGATCCAAAACATAGATTGAAAATTTTTGTTTAGTACTAGTGTCTCTGCATTTAATTAATATATACCTTAGCTTAACATAAATCATAATTTGCATAATATTGTTGGTAACAGTATGGTTGTTATAATACTATCCATTAACACTGTAATTGACACTAGTTCTGGTTGATGTTAGTAGTGATTTTAGTGGTTTACAATGTTTTGGATAGTTTTTATAGTGTTTTTATTGCTGTGATGAAAATAATGGGTGAAATACAGTGTTCTGAAGTCATTATGTTCATGTATAATGTTTTTGTTAAGTATTTATTCTTTTAATGTAGTATCCAAAACACTATATAGCTATTAAAAAACACTGTAATTGACAGGATCTTATATATTGTTGATTGTAGAGCATTACAATACCGTATATGTAGGCATCTGGTTGATTTTGGTTGAGGTTAGTAATTATTATGGTGATATACAATGTTTTCGTTGGTGTGTTTTTGTCGTGGTGTCCAAAATACTATATAGTCATTTAAAAATATTATAATTGACATGATCTTGTGTTTTTTATGATCTCTTTAGTCATAGAGCATTACAACACCACATTTGATTGAGGTTAGAAGTCACAATAGTCATACACAATATTTTTGTTAAAATTTTATATTATTTTTGTTGTAGTGTCCAAAATATTTTATAACTTCGTAAAAACACTATAATTGACATGATCATACGATATCGTTGATCATAGAGCATTACAATATTACACTTGTCGGCTTCTATTTGGTATTGGTTAAGGTTTGGAGTCATTATATAGTGATATATAATATTTTTCAATCTTTATAATAATTTTGTTGAGGTGTCAAAAACACTATATCGGTATTTAAAAACAATGTATAGTTATTCAATGTAGTGCCCGAGTCTCACACACATCAAATTACAACTAGCATGTCAATAGAAACAAAAATAATATGTATATGTTACCCTAGTGATATGATTTGTGATGTCTATGCTTCATAAATATGATAAGTGATACACTCATATTTCGATTTTTAAAGTTGAAGTATATGCTTTGCAAAAATATTATTTTCAATGTTCTACGAAATGTTGGTTGAGCGCACAAGAATGAATGTTTATTTTAAGCATATTTTACAAAGAATAAGGTGATCTTTCGCTGCAACAAGCTTAAGTATGTTAGAGGATGTGAGTATGAGATTAAGTTATGGTAATAAGCATGCATATAATGACTAGAAGTGGCAATTGAATTGTAATCGACCTTTAGTGAATCTTAAAGTTTGAATGAGTTTGACCATGATTAAAGTAAGAAAGTTTGAGTTTCAAATATTATATATGTAGAGGATCATAAGCTACCTAGGCATGGATGAAATATAAAACAACAAATAAAAATATAAATCAAATAAGAATGTTATGCTAAAAATGTTGAGATACATAAGTGAAGGATGAGTTTAGACTAAAAATATCATCTTTTTCAAACCAAATTAGATTCAATTGAAGCTACTACAACCTATATTCGTAAAAGAAGCAAAAAATATTTGAAATAAGGTCCAATGAGATTGAACCCTAGATCTCAAGATAATCTCTTAAACACCTTTATTTTATTTTAGCCTCATCCTCTATCAACCAGATAACTCGTGATCCTTTCTCTCCTTTAGTCATTCTTTCCGTTTTTCTCATAGAGGCTAGGAAACCCTAGCTCTAAGGAAGGTTGAGATAAAAAAAAAATCCAATTCTTCCCTTGCTATACCAAATATTTCGAATTTATAAATTATAGACTGATAGTTTTAGCTACTTTGAGTAACTTAGAGTTTGAATTAATATTTAATTTTTAGATATGTTTTATATAAATCTTTTATAGTTCTAAGCAAGGTTCGCCGTACCGGTCTTTATTGGCTTATCGAGCTTAGCTCGGTACGGTACGGTACCCTAGTACCAAGTGGTACGCACAAGCGTACTGATATATATATATATATATATATATATATATATATATATAGTATGATATAAAAAGATAATATATATAAGTTAAAAAATAAAAAAGGGGGCATCCTTGCCTCATTCCTTCTCCCCCCACTGGGAGAAGAAATCACCCGCGGGCGAAGAGCAACGCCGGACTCCAGGTTTTTCTTCTCTCTCTTCTTCTTCTCCCTTTTCTTCCTTCTCCCTCCCTCGGCTGATACCGCTTGAAATCGATTGTCGACGATCGAAATCGATCGTTACCGATCGACCGCGATTGGCGACGGTCGAAATCAACTGGTAAGGGTGATAACGGGGCGGAAACAACCCTAATCGGTAGTACTGCCCGGTAGCGGGCGGTTTGCGTATCGGTAGCTAGCGGATTGATACGTACCGCCCGGTACGGGCAATATCGATCGGTCTTGCATACCTTGGTTCTAAGGCCTCTAGTATAACCTTAATATGAGATTGGTGTATACAATAGTTATGACTACCCCAATTTGAGGTACTCAAAATCTCCTATTCGAGTTGAATTGACCCCCTTAGGGATGTGATTAGGTTTGTTCCTTTTGATATATTTTTGAAGGTCACCTTAGAGTTCTATGAGATTTAAAATTTATAAGTTTAGATAATCCCAACCTAGTTTTAGCAAAATGGAATAGATATTGGTAGTTTATTAAAAGGGTAGTTTAGCCTCAAAATAATTCTATTTTAAACTAAAAATTGGTGTCTATTAAGTTTTATACGTCTCCTAGTTTTCTATAAAATTTCATAATTATTGAAGATCATTTGATAAATTAAATTATAATGAAGTAAAATTTATTCATAAAATTATATGATGGTTTGAGTGATACTAATTGGTTCATTTTATTATGGAGTGAATTATTAAAAGAATAATGATGAAATTTATATATATTTTTAAGAGTATAGTTTATTTTATTAGGGATTTTATCAAAATTTTATATGAATTATTGCTACGAGTTATTATAAATCAATAATTCAAAAAATAGGGTTCTTAATTAAGGGATTTCAAGACTTTATGCACATAATTTGTTAGGTGTACCACCCCTTAACACACTTGATCATTACAGAACATGGCCTTGTACACTTGATCAAGTATAAGTTTAATTCATTGCAAAATAATGGTCATATAAATTATCATATTCATAATACATTTTGAAAAGCATGTTTCGAATGATATGATTGTCATGAGCTAGGCAAAAGCTAAATATGAATGTTATATTTTGTAAGTACAAAAATATATGAATTGCGATAAAAATGGATTGTATGCATGCATATACAATGACGTGCGGTGTGAGGAGTGCATATGTTTTCTATGACGTGTAGTGTCAGAATGCACGGCTATGTCACGACGTGCAATATGTATATGCTATGACGTGAGGTGTAAGAGTGCACGTATATATTATAACGTGCAATGTGGCAATGCACACATATATTATGATGTGTGGTGTGAGAGTACACGTATATATTATGACATGGGGTGTGGAAGTCCATGAATTTGTTATATTTCTTACATGTGCATATAAGTATTTTAAATTATTTTGACATATAATTTTACCTCTTTATTTTGCATAGCTATGTTGTATGGTTATTCATATTAAAGAAGTAATTGGATGATGGGTTTATCGTTCAATGTCTTCTGTTGATGATTTTAAAATATTATATATAAGATATGATATATATTCACCTAAATAAAGCTATAAAAGCCTATATTTACTGAGTGATTACTCATTGTAGCCCTATTTTGTAGGTAAAGATAACAATACCCCACCCAAGTGATTAGGCCGAGAAGTGAACACGTGTGAGCCCATGCTAGTGCTATCGAATCCCAGATTTTGATGATAAAATCAATTGATGAGTTTATGGACTAATATGCTTTTGAAATAACTGTCACAAGAAATACTTTGATCATGGACTCGAACTATCGAAGGGCAAATTGTCAAGGCAGGAGAATCGTATATTGTGCCAGAAAAGTATCATGTCGAAATTAAATGTCAAGCCGGAGGATTGGTCGATGTGCTAAAGATTAGACTTTGAGCTATAAGTTCATGCATCATGTTAGAAGGATTGGGTATTACGCTAAAAGATCAGATGTCGTGGGAAAATCGACATGTCGATAGATCGGGCGATATGCCAAAGGAAAGGATGATGTGTTGAAGGTTCGGATGAAGTGCATGAAGATTGGACGACATGCTGGAATGACGTACAACATGCTGAAAATTTCATAATTGTGCCATATATGTGGTTGGATTGTTAAAGTCTCGATTGAGGCCTTTTTGGGTCAAATTGTATTAGTATTGGGCCGAAATTAGGCCAACTTATTGAGAAAGCCAATGGGCTTGGACCCGGGCCAAATTAGGCCCGTTAGAAGGCTAACATAGTGGTCTTAAGCAGACGGTGGTACCACTAGGCCTAAGAGATGGTACCGCCTGAGTCAGCCGACAAGCACAAATGGTTTATATTTTTGATCTATTAAAAAATTAAGCAACTAAATGATGAGAGTTTCATTGATAAAACAAAGTATATTTTTGATCTATTAAAATAATTTTATATGGACAATGCTAAGGCCTTCAACACACCAATGAACATTTCTACTAAATTAGACTTGGATAATGAGGAGAATGCTTTGATCAAAAGACATAGAGGTATGGTAGGTAGCAAGGTTCTCGTACCAACGTACCGAGCTCAGCTCGGTACGGTATGTACGGTACATTGGTACCGAGCGGTACACATAGGCATACCGTTCGGTTTATATAGATATAGTATAGTATAATATAATACAAATATAATATATAAAATTAAAAATAAAAAAGGGGCGACGTCACCTCGTTCCTTCTCCCCACGCGGGGAGACGTTTCTTCTTCCCGCGCGAGAAGAAATCGCCTGTCGGCGAAGAAATTGCCCGTGGGCGATGGATCGCGAGGGCGATTCTTTGCCTGCCGACGACGGTGGGCAAAGAGGACTCCAGGTTTTCTTCTCCCTCTTTTTCTTTCTCCCTCCCTCGGTTGATATTGCTTGAAATTGATCGGCGATGGTCGAAATCAACTGTTACCGCCTGACAGTGGTCGGTGATGGTCGAAATCGATCGTTATCGGTCGATTTCGGGTGTAACGGGGCGGAAACAGTCGCTACCTAGCAGTATCGCCCGATATTGTAATCCTTGGTAGGTAGTTTGTTATACCTTATTGCGATTAGACTTGATATAATATGTAGTGTTAGGCTTTGTGCAAGATTTCAACATAATCCCAAATAATATTATATAAAGTAGTTAAAAGAATTTTTGGATACTTGAAAAGAACTCCTAATATAGGATAATGGTATCCTAAATCTAAGAATTTTGATTTGATTGCTTATGCTAATAGTTACTTTGTAAGATATAGAATAGATAAAAAAAAACAACTTTAGAACTTGTTAGTTCTTAGGTCACACTTGTTTCTTGGTCTTCTAAGAAGCAAAACTCCATTGCACTATCTACAAATTGATGTTGAATATATTTCGTCAGGTGCATGCTGTGCACAAGTAATATGGATGAACAACACTTTAGAAGATTATAGACTTTACCTGAAAATATCCCTAAAATGCGATAATACTAGTGCAATTTGCTTGTTAAAGAATTTTATTTAAGATTATTGAACCAAGCATATTGACATTAGATATTATTTTATTAGGGATCATATAAGAAATCATAATATATCTTTTGATTTCATTGACATAAAACATCAACTAGTGGATATTTTTACTAAACCACTAAATGAGGAACAATTCGATTTTATTAGAAGAGAATTAGGCATATTGTATCTTTTAAATGCATGAGGAAAGACTCATTTTTTGTTCTCGTATGATTTTTTCTTTTTGCTAATGATAAAGGGGAGATTTATTTAAATAAATCATGATTTTTCACTTGATTCTTAGTGTTCATGACTTAAGATTTATTTTTTGACTCTTTTGTATTTGTGACTAGTATACTCTATTCTTGATGACAAAGGGGGAGCAGAAGTAACTCATATTTTTTGTTGATGACTAAGGGGGGAGAAGTAGTGATCTATGCCTAGCTTATGGGTTGAACAAGGAGACTTATAATGCTTCTATAACTTTTTATTTAGTAGTGATTCATGCTTAACTTTTGTTAATTTTTTTTTTAAATTCAAAACTTGATCGAATGTTTGGGCTTGCAATGATAATATCAACAAGATCAAATTTGTCTTAACTTGAGTTCAAGACTATTATTAAAAAGTATTATATTGAATTCAAGTTTATTATATTTTTAAGATGACATATATAGATAGGGGGAGTCTTATTAAGACCCCATTATCAATTGACCTCTCGGTGTCCTTAGACTTGAACTTATCTTTAATGACACAATATTGAGATCCTTCGTGTATCATGATATCAAAGTAATTTTTATTTTTACACAATTAGAATATTGATATAAAGGGGGAAGTAGTACCATGATATCACTCCCATCCTTTTTACTAATGACAAAGGGGGAGAAGTACAAACTAATGCTTTTTGTTTATGACAAACGAGGAGAAGTGGTGACTTATGCATAAATCATGGTTCTCCATTTTTATTTGTACCGCCCGATACGGGTGGTACGTATCGGTCCGACAGGATACTGGTACGCGGACCGGCCACTACCGAGCGGGTACCATCGAAAATCCGTCGTCGGCGGTCGATTTCAACCGTTGGTGGTCGATTAAGGGAGAAAGAAGAAGAGGGAGAAATGAGAGAGATACCTGCTCTTCCCCGGTTCCCGTGAGCAATCCTTCGCTGACGAGCTTCCTTCTCCGCTCAGGGAGAATGGGCGAGAAAGGAGAAGGGAACTCCTTGCATGGGAACGAGGCGACGCCTCGTCTCCCCGCGCGGGGAGAAGGGAGAACGAGGCAACGCCTCGTCTGTCTGCTTTTTTTTAATATATATTATATTATTTTAATATTATATTATGTAATACAAGGTTCGTCATATCGGTCCATACTGGCATATCAAGATCTGGTCGGTATGGTACGTCAGTACTGCTTGGTATGCCTGGGCGTACCAAGTAATATACTAAAAAAATATTTTAATGATTAAAATATTATTTTTTAATACCTAAAAAAATAAGGAAAAAAAGTTGGGTTAGGGTTTTTAAGATAGAAATAGATTTATATTTGGTATAGATTCAACAAAATCAATGTAAATTAGGCAAGAATAATATTACATATCTTTTGTGCACATTACAGAGCGTCCTTTTATTAATATTAAATTATGTACATAAAAATGATTTGAATTGTTAGATTATTTCTTTATAACATAAAATTTAAGATTCAAATGAATTAAATAATCACATATGCATATATACCTAATTTTTGATTCTACCACCAAAACGAACGACGAGCCTCCGCGGGTGGTGGATCGGGATCCTCGATCCTATGTATCTGCATATCAATATAATATGTTTGTCGGACCCAATCCTGAAATTGATTTTATGACATAGTGTATTGATACACTGTATGCCATTGGTGCATCAATGCGGTGATGATCGTCATGAATTATATACATGTTCGAGGCAGCTCCTGAGACATGTATTGGTGAATGTCAGAGCTTTTACTTATGCAACTGTCCTGTTGCTCTGTATCATATTGTTGATGGGAGAAGAATGACCGACTATCATTGTACTGTTGTTGGCCATAAGATTTTTCATCATACGATGACTATGAATATGATGAGCTTTATTATGTGTAGACATCCTGTAGGCTTTGTCGCATATGCTCAAATTCATCCACTGCCTTCTCCTTCCCCTTTCCCTTCCATATATAAACATGACTAGTACCTTATCGAGCTCCGTGATCCGTGTCTTGGATGGCATGTGTAAAATACTGCTCCTTGGTCCATGCACCACCCTCAACTTGTGTAGTTGATACGTATGACTCCCCGACATCGCCGCCATTATCGGTTGGGGAACTGTTATTCGTGTTTGTATCATGTCCCTGGATCGATTGTGAAGGTGCTTTATCGCCTGACTTTATTCTTTCTAGCGATGTGGCAGATGCTACTGCCTTCCCCTTTTCCTTTGCCTTTGCACACTGAGTGGACGACTGCAACAATTGGGTGTCTGATGTTGATTGACTCCTTTCGCCATGTTCTGATTGAGGGGGATCTTTCACCTGTTGGGGATGTGCTTCCTCTTCTTCTATTGCCTCGGTGATAAAACGCGAAGGGCGTTGAGGATCTTTTGCCTCATTAAGTAGAGGATCCTCTTGGTTCTCCGCCGCTTCGACCCACTCTAACATCGGCTTTGAATCTTTGTTGTAGAGTTGGAGGTCAATGGGTTCAACATCTGGTTCCTCTGGCTCCTTATCCAGCTCAGTACATCACAACCTTAGCCGTAGGTTATAATGAACATATACTAGTTTCTCTTACCGTTTGTACGAGAGTCTGTTGCGGACCTTCGTGTGAATCAATATGAATATTGACCAATTACGTTCGCAACCACTAGACGTTGTCATCTGTGAAAGTACACGAATGACAACCTTCCTTAAATATGGTGCGTCGCCTCCAAATTGTGTCCACCACTCGATTGCAAAAAGATATAAATAAGAGTTTATTAGTATAACAAATAATTAACATCAAATATAATTGGCAATCTATATGTGTAATTTATTCTTACCAGGATCCATAGTGTACTGACTCAATACAGCTACAACATCGGAGAATGAACCAATTATGTCTTGGAAATATCGACTCTCCGTAAGAGCCTCGGCTACATCAATAACACTTGGCAAGATTCGATATACAATATTTCTTAGTGCCATTAGTGAATCATTATACGTTCAAAGGGAATACCGATATTAAATTGCTAGGTTTAGATAATATGCTACAAGACATAATTTTGTTAGTATAATTTTTTATTATATAGAAAATTATAAATTAAATTATTCTGAACACGAATTTACTTGCATTATGAATATCTCTATCCATATGAGCTTCAGCGCGACGATCAATAATTTGTATATATTGGTCAGCCTTAAAATCATTTCTGAATGCTTTTTTGACCTCCTCTCTTGCTGAACTCAACATATATTTAAGATACGACATTTGTGGACGCTTTTCCATATCAACCTTATGGAAAACAACATAAAGTGGGTCAACACTTTTTATAATTGCAGCCACAGTCTCCTAAAATCTAGATGAAAGAATGGCTTTTTCCATCTTTCCATCGCTCAATTTCGAATATCTAGAATCGGACCACTCTTGTGAGGTGACTATTGCCTTCAAGCCATTTCTCTTTTACTGTAGTGACTTTAATGCAATGAAATTAGTAGCAAACCGAGTGTCGGTTCGAAGTATCTCACCATTTACATACTTTTGCATTAAGCCATGGACCCAATGATGATTATATACAATCTTTGTTATTGATTGTGCTTAAGCGACACACTTCTTGATGTTGATTGACTCGCCAATATCTTTCAGCATTAGATCTATGCAATGAGCTGCACATTGAGTCCAAAACAATGTTTGTCTTTTTTCCATTAATTGCATACCAGCCTTCTTGAAATTTGCTCCATTGTCGGTTATTATTTGCACAACATACTGTGGTCCAATCTCCTCTATGACACTATCCATCAAACCCTAAATATATTTTGCATCTTGGATCTTGTTAGAAGCATTGACTGACTTGTGAAACACTATCCTATTATTGCAATAAATTAGAAAGTTGATGATACTCGTTCTTGTTGGTCTTGTCCAACTATTGCGCATCATTGTCACCCCATATTCATCCCATTGTCTCTTGAAGTATTTGATCCAATCCTTTAGTTCTGCTACCTCTTCATCTAAATACATGTCGTGAATCTCCTTTGGTGTTGAAGGTTGGATCCCTGGGTCTGACTTTTGAATGGAGGACACCATGCTCTGATAATATGGACCTTTTGCTATGTTTGCTAGAATTCTGTGAAAGTTGAAACATTTCAAAGTTGCCTTCCCAATATCCCGTTTTTCTTCTTTGTATTTACATCATCAATCCGTGTTGGTTTCGTTGTTTGTGGAGGATAGGCTTGCGGATCGATCAAGGATTCACGTACCGGTGTACCGACATGCGGATCGATCAAGGATTCACGTACCGGTGTACCAATATTTTGTCGGTACTGGTACGGTGCCAGTACCGGGTGGTACGCACTGTGCGTACCACCCGGTATATTATAATATAATATAATATAATATTAATATATTAAATATATTATGAAAAGAAAAGAAAATGGGGCGACGTCGCCTATATCTTTTCTCCCTGCGTGGGGAGAAAAATCGCCTGCGGGCGGCGACGGCTTGTGGGCGATCCGCGGGTGGCGACGGCTTGTGGGCGATCCGCGGGTGGCGACGGCATGCGGGCGGCGATGGCGCGTGGGCGAGGATGGCTCGAGGTACCTTTTCTCTTTCGCTTCTTTTTTATTTTCCTCTTCTTCTTCCCTTCTCGATTTCTCCGAAATCGACTGTCGACGACTGAAATCGACCTATGGTGCAAATCTCCTGCCAAGACCTCTCATAAAACCACGGAATCGACCATGCCACATGCGACTAGTTCGACTTAATTGAGGGGCTGTTGGTTGCCTCATGCTAGTTGACCGCTGCATTCCACTACCACCGCCATGTTCCCATTGTGAGTGAGGTTGTTGATGCCTTATTGCTTCATCGGTCATAATCTGATCCTCTAATGATGCACAAATTCCAATTGTGAGATCTAGGTCGACATCATCGCCACGACCGTCATACTGATCATAAATTGGTTGTTGTACAACCCTAGAATATTCTTCCTTGGCTATTGTCTTATTTTTTTAATGTTTCTTCTTTTGCTTCTTGAAGTTTGCGTTGAAATAGTTTACGGATTTCCATAGGAACTTTCTTAAATTTTGCAACATCGGGATACCCGCCGGCTAAATGCATTTTCACCCGAATTATTCCTCCACCCTTGCTAATGTAGTCACAATAGATACATTGCCTATGATGGCAGTTCCCATCTAACATTCGGGCATGAACCCATGCATCATCTTGTGGTACTTCCTTTGGTGCCATGTTCCTATTATATTTAAATTACATAAGTTATAAAGTTTATATCACTAATTGATCAAATTTGACAATTAAATTCACTAATCACTAATCATAATATTAATTAACTCTAATAAAACCTAAATAAACTTATTTTGCTAAATGCAGATCAGATAAGAAACCTATCTAAGGTTCAGTCTGATTTTTCATAAAATTCTAACGGAGCCAAATGTAGATCAAATCTAGACAAACTTGATCAAACCCATAAAAAACCATAAACCAACAATGTGAGAAGAATCAAACTTTCTTATTGTTTTTTCCTGTTTCATAAAATGTATTTTTGGTATTTTTATTTTTAATCTCCCCACCCTTCCTTTCTTACACTCATAACCATTATTATAAAAACAATATTATAAAATCAAGAACAACTAATCGAAAATGTGATCATCATTTTTGTTAACTTAATGTACCCAGTACATCTTAAATTAGATTGATCATATTTGTCCCTAGTATAGAAGGGTGCATGTGCCAACAAAATTGTCTATACTCTATAGAAGTAGTCAAATTTCCACAAGTAACAAAACATAGGAAACCATATTGTATATGAGGGAGCTAGCATATCCATCGCCACAAATGACAAACTAAGCTAATATAAGATTATATTGAAAAATCCTCTCTTAATCTTCGTAAATTTGTCTCGATTCAATCCACAAATTTAGAAGAGTTGAAATGTTGAGAAGGTTTGGAATATGGGAAAGTGAGAGTTTGAGAAAGAGTAAGAGTGTGAAAGAAGTGAAATGGGAGAAGGGTGAGTTTAGATAGAGTTAGGAAGGGTTTTTTCGACCATTATAGGGTCTATAATGGTCGATTTCGATCGTTACTGGGTTTGTAATGGTCGATTTCGACCGTTATCGACTTGTAACGGTCGGTAACGGTCGATTTTGATCGTTACCGATTGTTATACGTCTATAACATTCAATTTCAATCATTACATATATTGTAACGGTCGTTCCAACCGTTACACTCCATGTAACGGTCGATTTCGACCGTACCGATGGTATCGAGCGGTAACGATCGAATTTCGATCGTTATTGCCCGATACAAGCTCGTATCGGACGGTATGGGCCACAAACTGCGGTACCGCTCGGTATTGGGCGGTCCGTGTATCGGTGATCCATCGGACCGGTATGTATCGCCCATACCGGGCGATATAGGGCGGCACGACAAACCTTGATATAATATAATATTATATTATAATATATCGAGTGGTACGTATTGTGTGTACCGCTCGATACTAGGTCTCGTACTGTATCGAGATAAACTCGGTATGCCGGTACGGATCGATACGACGAACCTTGGCATAAATAAGGCGAATTATGATATCTTATAATTTTTTTACTATTATATAACCCATATATGATTTATGTAAATGATTAACTTATAGTTATCTTTTGATTGACATTTGAAATTTAAAACTTGAAATGATTATGATTATAACTTAAAATTGTTGAATCCCGGATTTTGATGATGAAATCAATTGATGAATTTATGGATTAATATACTTTTAAGATAAGTAATGCAGGAAATACTTCGATCATGGACACGAACCATTATAGGGCAAATTGTCGAAGTAGGAGAATCAAACGTTGGGCCGGAGGAGTATCATGTCAGAGATTGGACGTTGGGCTGGAGGATTGATCGACATGCAAAGGATGAGCTTCGTGCCATGAGTTTGGGCATCGGGCCAGAAGGATCGGGTATTATGCTAAAAGATCAGATGTTGTGGGAAGTCAACATGTCGATAGATCGGGCGATACGCCGAAGGAAAGGACGATGCATCGAAGGATCGAACGAAGTGCCGGATGATCAGATCATATGTCGGAATGCTGGACAATATGCCGATTGCTTTGTGATTGTGCTAGATATGTGATTGAGTGGTTAAGTCTTGATCGATGTTGTTTGGTGTCAAATTGAGTTGGAATTGGGTCGAAACTATGCCAACTTGATTAAGAGTCCATTGGGCCTGAACCAGGACCGCATTGGGCTTGTTGGAAGGTCAATTCGATGACCTGAAGCAGGCATGAGCGGTGGTACCGCTAGGCCCAGGTGGTGGTACCACTTAGATAGTCGGAAAGCACTGTTTTGTGCTTTTTCGGGTCTTTCGGTAGTAGTACCACCCGTGGCCGGCGGTCGCACCGCCTAGGTGATGATGGTATCGCCTAGGCCGGTGGTGGTATCGCCCGGTGCCAGCGGTGGTATCGCTAGTACCCCGAAAACTCAGGGATTTAAAATTTTGGCTCTAATTCTGAAGCCATTGGGGGTTTATAAATATCATACTCATTCTTGCTTAATGAAGCAATGAATAAGTAAGAACAAAAGGGTGAAAAGAGAAAAAATCCTTGAGGTTAAAGTGTTGTAAACTCTTGAAAGTGTTTGAGTCTCTTCCTCTTTGAGTTTAGCGGTTATTCTAAGGAGGTGTGAGGTCTTGTATGAAAGAGTTTGTAAAGGTTCTCCTGAGCCTGGTAAAGGAAGAAGGGTTGTTACAAGGGCAGTTGATATTCGCCCTTAGTGAAAGCCGGTGGCCTCGAGAGAAAAGGAATCGGGAGTGGACGTAGGTCGGGACGACCGAACCACTATAAATCGGTTTGCATTTTCTCTTTTGCTTTTCCTTGTTATTGCTTATTGATTTACTTTACTCACTACTTCTACTCACACTTTCAAGTGAAACGCATTTCCAACTCATATTCTCGTTCGAACTTTTTTAAATCGGATCTTTTTGCGATAACACTGATTCACCCAACCCCCCCCTTAGTACCATTATGATCCTAACAAAAATATGAAAGTTGATTGAACATTGATTTTTGAGCTTGAATGATAAAATTATAATATCAACAAGAGCAAATTTTTTTTTAACTTGAATTCAATATAAGCATTTAAAATGATATATGATCAATCGAGTTCAAGTTTATCATAACTTTTTAAAATGGCATATAGATAGGGGGGTCTTGTTAAAATCCTATCATCAATTGGTTGTCATCATCAAAAAGAGAGAGATTATTAAATACCGAATCTTGATGATAAAATCATTTGATAAGCTTATTGGACTAGTATGTTTTTAAAATAAGTGACATAGGAAATACTTCGATCACGGGCTTACACCAGCGAAGGGCCAATTATCGAGCAAGAAAGTTAGACATTACATCGAGAAATTATCGTGTCGAAAATTGAATGTCGAGTTGAAGGATTGATCAATATGCCAAAGATCAAATTTGATGCTATAGGTTCGACCATCATACCAGAAGGATTAGATGACATGTCGAAGGAAAAGACAATATGTCGGAGGTTTGGACAAAGTGCCAGAAGACTGAATGATATGTCAAAAAAGCATACAATGCGCCAAAAGCTTCGAAAATATGCCGAATATGTAGTTGATTTATTAAAGTTTTGATCGAGGTCATTTTGGGTCAATTTGAGTTGGTATTAGGCTGAAACAAGGCCAACTTATTAAGAAAGCCATTAAGCTTGAAACTATACCTAATTGGTCCTATTAGAAGGCTAAACTAGAGGCCTTAAATAGGCTTGAATCTTTTTAGAAAAAGTGCCATGACTTTAAAATCATCACTTCCGCTTTTGCTCGAGTAATCTTCTTTTGATTTGAGAGCAATATTTTTTCTTTTCTTTGGAATACTTTCTTCTTTTTTATTATGTGCTTTGTATGTCATTTTATAGGTCATTAAAAATCATACGAGTTCTTCAAGAAGAAAGTTTTTCAAGTCTTTTAGCTTATTGGATCGCTATTACCTTTGGATCCCAACTCTTTGGAAGATACCATAAAATCTTGCTCGCTAATTCAACATTAATATAAATTCTACCAATAGGTTTTAAACCATTGACAATATTTGTAAAACGGATATACATATCATTAATGGATTTACTTGACTTCATTTAAAATAATTCATAGTTATGAGTTAAAAGCTTAATTTTTTATTTTCTTACTCTATTGTGCCTTCGTGAGAGGCTTCAAGTATGTACCATATGTCATGTGCAGTATCACAAGTAGAAACGTGATTGAATCCATTTAAAGTGAAAAACAAAACATTTATAGCTTTAGTATTTAAGGAAAATATTCTTTTTTCAAAATTATTTCACTCATCCATTGGTTTAGAGGATTTTTGAAAATTAAGCTCAAATATATTTTATAAATCGTAATCCATAAAAAACAAGAAGATCCTCATTCTAGTTTTTCAATAAGTGTAATTCATTTCATTGAACATAAGAGAATGTGTGATAAAGTATCCCTCTTGATTGCTTGAACATACTACTAATTCTCCCTCGAGTGTTAATCCAAATAAAGAACCTTGCTATGATATCGATTTAGAATCTAACTGGCACTTGTGGGGCGGGGGGGGGGGGAGCGTGAATTAGTGCAGTAGCATTTTATAATTAATTTTAAAAGTCTATTAAAAAATTAACATATTTTGAAAACTTGATGGATCGAGTTAAAATTGTGAATAAAGAGAATAAATCTAAGTCACAAGTAAAGAGAGACAAACTAATTTATAGTGGTTTGGTCTTTTCGATTTATGTCCGCTCCCAATTTCTCTTCCCTTGAGGCTATTAACTTTTATTATTGATCTTTCTTTTCAACAGACGAAAATCAACTACCCTTGTTACAACTTTTTCGTTTTACAAGCTTGGGAGATAACATTAACTTTTTTTTTATAAGAGATCTCTTACCTCAGCTAACTTTGAATTTCAACCAAACTTAAGAAGATGAGGAGACTCAAACTATGCTCAAAATAAGAGCTCACAACACTTCACTACTTCAAGAATAGATGTTCCATCAACCAAGCCTGAATAAGATATTTATAAGCCCGAAAAAGCTTCAAAAATATAGTAAAAAATTTAAACTTTTAAAATTTTGGGATACGAGTGGTACTACCACTAACACTAGGTGGTACTATCGGCATAACTTTTGACATGGGTCATAATTTTGGACTCACGATATCACCATTATAATATTTCAATTATGGATGGTACTACTATTACTCTAGGCGATATTACCATCACCATAGGCGGTACCACCATTGAAAATGCTAACAAAGTATAAATAGTACTTGTAAGCAGACTCAACAATAACTATTGCTTAGCCTAGCATTACCACTGCCTAGGCCTAGTTTAAGCCATCGGTTTGGCCTTCTAACTACCCAAGTCAGTCCTACTTCAAACTCAAAATCTTTCTTAACAAGTTAGCTTTGTTTCGACTCAAATTGGCTCAAAATGACCTCGATTATGACCTTACCAAATCAACACTCATCCGACATATCTTTGAAGCTTTCAATATGTTGTCCACTCTTTCGACATATCGCCCGTTCTTTTGATACTTCGTCCGAATCTCCAGTACATCGCCTTTTCCTTCGACATATCGCCCATTCCACCGGCATGTCGACTTTTCCACAACATGCAATCTTTTGACGTGATATTCGATTCTTCTGGCATGATGCTCCAAATCTAACAGTATGTCGACCAATCCTCAAGCTTAATGTCCAATTTTCGTCACGACACTTCCGACAACAACGTCCAACTCGCCATCTAGAATTTAGCCTTTCGGTGGTCAGATTCTATGATTGAAGTATTTTTCAACATCACTTATCTCAAAACATATTATTCCAATAAACTCATCAATTGATTCTATCATCAAAATTCGAGATTCAATAATAATATAATAACATATATTTTTATATTTATTGATTTTTATGATTTGTTTCTCAATAGAATTGATACCATGTGGCTAGCTACAAACATTCTACTAGAACAAAAGCTCAAAGATCCACTGGTTTAGTTGATGCATCTGGTGTGAAATAAAATATAAACGGTCAAAGTTTTATTGACCATTTCACACATTTTGTGATGACTCTTACATCATAGTCGAAGGGCAAAATGGAGTCGAGAATGTACGTCAAGAAATAATAAAGCTAACTCCATTTGTCATTTCATTCAAATATCATATATTTCATTCTCTCATGGGATCTTAGCATGTATCATGGAGCGCTATGATCACAGGGAGGTATTTCTTATAAGTGGGATTAGTATGAGATTCTTAGCCTATAACATCATTTTGCTGCTTGGTTTGTACAACAAAGGAGAAATATTGAATATGAAGACGGAGCCATCGAGGTATATGTTTGACAAGTACTTCTCAAGGCAACCACCTACTAGAAATTGACTAGAGAAGTTGATGGTTGAACTATATGGTGCTGAGGACATTAATTTGATACATGATATTTGTTATTTTATATTTTATATATTTTCGCTTGTATTTTTTTATTTTGTCAAAATAACTATGCCTTGCCTTATTAATTATTGTCAATAGTTGATAATTTGTCAACTTTGGCCACTTATCACTAGGCACAAGCCATATAGTCTTTCATATTAGACTGTGCTCAATGTATCTAATCGAGTTAATACGGTCTCAATGTATCTAATCGAGTTAATTCGGTCAAGAGAGGAGAAAAGGTGGCCATTGACTATCTTATTACCGGGTGCTTAGTCTGTTTACCTTATTGTATTTTACCATATTATCATGTGAATCTGCTATTAACTTATCTGATTTCTTATGTTTTAGAGGGATGGTTCTATGAGTACATTTTTTTACTTAATCCAAAATTTCCAAATGTTTCTCCATGTTTGTTTTGATGGGCGGTTTGTTTATGACATGTACGGATCGCTAACATTGACTTCATAGTAATTTATATCATGTTAATATCATTTTGGTGTTGTTAGATATGCAGGAGGACCTGATTACAATGGTACGTGAAGAACCTATGAGGACTTTAAAGGAGGTGAGGGCTGTAGAGGAGGCTGTGAAAAGGACCGAGGAGGAGGTTAGCAGGATTATAGAGGCTGTCTATGGGGATGGTACTAGCTAGGATTGGAACGGATCTGTGACGAAAAGGATCAACAAATGTCTCATTATTAGAGAAGTGGGGGTTGCACAAGAATGTAACAAAGATCACCTACAAACAATATTCGCCATCTTCATTACGATCATTTAGGCAAAGGATGATGGATCCAACAGTAAAAAGAAAGAACCTTGATTATACATTTAGAGTTTTTAGAGTTATCATTGATTAGATATTTCACGTTATAGTTTTAAAGCAACATTATTAGTTTCATCTTTAATTTTAATTTATCATCAGATGTTTCATCATTAGTAGTTAACTATGACATGAAGTACCATCTTATTTGTAAATGAATAGTATCTCCACTTCTCCCCTTTAGGACGATAAAAAGACCCATCTTTCTGAACATTTTTAGATTGGGATATCTTCATAGATGGAGATGTGATCGACACATTGCAACATCCATGCATCCCACCAATATTAATATGTATACAAGATATTGGGTAATCACTTTTTGCTGTGTCCTATTAAATTATATGCTTCCGTTGTTGTTTAACTAATTCGTTTCTTACTTTTTAATGTAGAAATATTATAAGCAAGTAGGGACTTCGATCTTCAACTTAGGCTATTAAACAAATTCGGAAGGACCCATCAATTTAATGTTTGTGTTTCTGAACACATGTTTACATTAGCACCTGATGATGATGCTTGACTTTAACCAAAAAAATTTTATGCACTATGATTCATTTTGGATAGTCAAGGAGTACCGGATGACATTCAGTAAGATGGTATATTTATGTAACTTGTGTTGTTTATATTCTTTGGTGTTTGAATTTTATAACTTTATTATTATTATACTAATAGAAGAAAATTATTACAGATATAACTATCGATCAGCAATGGTGCCACAATAAGTATGTCACTACTACTCATCATCTAATTGTGGAGTGGAAAATCAAAGAGATGAAATGCCGAAAGTAATATGCATAATGAATATTTGACATTATATTATTAAACTTCTTTTCATATCTTCTATCACTGACATCTTTTATTATTTTATTTGTTAGTAGTGATTATGATATTTTTGTATTGAAGTTTATTGCGAAACTAATCTACAGACAACCTTTCGATACACGACAAGACGACATGCATCAATATCGCCTTGACATTGTGCAATCAAAGACGACAACAATGTGAATTACATTGTCATTTGATAATGACAATGTTTTGGTGTTTTGGTATTTTGACGATATCATTATAATTATTAATTATGATATAGTATTTTGCGTTACAAGGGTTTACTATTGGATCAATTGTTCTGTGTTTTGGACAGGTTCTGATATCGTTGTGTTGTTTTGTGGAAAATGTATCATATACATTGTTGTGTATATTTTTTTTATGTTATAATGTTTTGGTATATGTGTCAGTGTTTTATTGTTGCATTATCCACTTGACTGTAACAGTACTTTTTTATGGTACTTTGGCATACAAGGATTTATAATTATTATAGTAAACCTTCACATTACTATCTCACAAGTTGTAGTAGGGTGATTTATAGTGTTTAGAAAATTGATGATATCATTATATTATTGCACATATCGTTATAATTTTTTCAACTCCGTCACAAAAGCATTATAAAGCAAGTTAAAAAACACTATCTTAAGTCTTGATAGGTTATGGGTTAAATTTACATTATTTTATTGTTCTTGAGGATATTGATACAGTCTTTTACGTTATGTTTTTAACCATGTCACAGAAATACTGTAAGGTTAGTTCAAAACATTATAAACATATTAAGGCCATTTTGTTTTAACAAATCTTCACAAAGTCTTTATAGGTTGTGATTTAAGTAACACAAATTTTGAATGACTGAAGGATATCGATACAACCTTTTACGACATGTTTTCGACGATGTAAACAATGTAAGGCTAGTTCAAAAACATTGAAATGTTAAAAAGAAATTGTGTACTAAGGTGATTTTGTTTCAAAACCTTTGCATAAGGTCTTCAGCGATTGCGGGTATAATTTACGCTATTTTTCTAGACTGAAAGATATCAATACAATCTTTTATGATATGACCACTACTACAACGTCACAGAAATACTATAAGGCTAGTTCAAAAATATTATAAACAAGGTATTTTGGATCCAACATAGTGTTCCACTGTGTTCTAGCACAAAAAGTAGTAAACCATATGTTGGAGTTGTTCTAGGACGTGGGCTGATGAATCAGCATGGAGAGGTTGTTCATGTGGGCAAGTTCGTCTTCGTGGTTTAACGATGTGACAACTTGATCTTGACTTCAGGTCGGCTCCTCCGTGAGAGGTCGATGCATCCCTCCTTTAAAAAAACCCTGACCAAGCTGTTAGTGCTCAGCCGAGTTCCTCCGACGATCAAGTCAGGAGTGGGAGTGAGTGAGTGGAAATGAGTTTACTGAGTTGCCTATCCCCCAGCTCAGTAGTGGTCTAGGGATATTTATACTTGTGATGGAGGATGTCCTGCACAGTCATTGTCATATAAGACATCCTTGGTGTCTCAAGTCAAAGGATCAGATACACAACTGGGACTATGAAATCACTATCTAACATTATGTATCATTAACCATACATCATTCCATAAGCGGATCAATCAGTGAACTCATTCTCCAATGAGCACCTGTACTATATCCTTATTATCTCCACACAAGTTGCTATGAGACCAACCGTCTCCAACATATGGACGGGTATATAGTACACCAGTCTGTCCGGTTATCTTGATGTCCCTCTCGAGTAACCTATGACCAAGATGATTTAGGATCTGTGTTTAAATGTTAGTCAATCTCATTATCATGATCTCATCATAATCCAATTCCCATTGCACAGAACTAAGGACATCACAATATATATGCAACAGATAATATAATGTGAGAATATGCCAATATTAATCATAAGCTAAAAGATCACATAGCGTATCACACGTCCCATCACTCACGTGATTGGCTTGCAGGGCACTTGTAACCAGCACCATTTGCAGCCGATGAGTACGATACCCTCAGGTGCATCCATAAGGTTCCAATCCTTGTTAAAGTATATGAAATCCATCTTAGAATTCATGGCTTCTTGCCACTTTCCAAAGTCTATACTCATAATAGCCTCCTCGTAGGTCTAAGGATCAACATTCTGAGAGTCATCTCCATTGATATGTCCCATATATCTTTCAGGAGGTGAGATACTATGCTAGACCTACGCAAAGTTGAAACTTGTGTGTTAGGTACCTGAACAGACTTAGACTCTGGAATGGTGCATGAGCTAGGTTCTCCAACATCCCTCAACTCTATCTCATTCCCATTGTTTTCACCAAGAATGTGTTCCTTCTCAAGGAACACAACTCTCTTGGCAACAAAGACCTTTAGGTCCTTGGGATGATAGAAGTAATACCCCAAGTCTCCTTAGGGTATCCAATGAACGTGCACAGTTCTGTCCTTGATTCCAACTTGTCAGGGTTGTGTCTTCTAATGTGGGCAGGACAATCCCAAATCTTAACCATCTTAAGATCAGACTTCTTTCCTTTCCATATCTCATATGGTGTAGACACTACCAACTTTGATGTAAATCTGTTCAGAAGGTAAGCTGCGGTCTCTAGGGCGTACCCCTAGAATGAGACAGGTAGATCAACAAAACTCATCTTGGACCGCACCATTTCTAACAGCGTGCAATTCCTCCTTTCTGATACACTATTGAGTTGAGGTGTCCACTGGGATAGAATCCCATTGTCCTTAAGGAAATGAGTGAACTCCGTACTCAAGTACTCTCCTCCTTGATCTGATCGAAGAGTCTTAATACTCTTTTCACAAGGTTCCAAAAAAATAATTAATTAAATAATTTAATTAATTATTATATATCTAGTAATCCTATATATGAGGTGATGTACATGTGATGTATGATACAGATGGACGATCATGAGCCATGTGTTGTGATGTGTGTAATAATGATTATTATTATTATTGGGGCCTGCGAGCCTCCATTTTTCTCGTTTATTATCGGGCCTGCGTGCTGTGATTATTTGTAATTACATGGGTGACAGCGAGACCCATGAGGTCGTGGCGGAAGATCACGCCGCATGGTGATGCGATGATCCGACGGAACCGATGATGAGATCAACAATCACAGGGCACGGAGATGCACCGATGCACACATAGATCCTATTGTGAGTGATTAGGCCCATTGGCTCGGGCTTAATCATATTAGGTGACGGCTCATGATCGTCCGGTGTGGCTTGTATATGTGATGTGTTATACACCTACTATATATATATATATATATATTTACATGTGATGTAGATAAAATATGTATGTGTGTAACATGACATATTAGGAGACCGATACGAAACAAAAATTCCTCCTACGATAATATTAAGTTGGTAAGAGTGAGGCAATAAGATTAACCCACGTGGCCTTCCATCGTTATAGGAAGAAATTGAATCACGACAAGGGTTAAGTTGGTCAAGTCCCTCGAGGCTCACCTATCAATGTGATCGAGTTCTTGCCTACGATATAGAGATGTCATCAGTGACCTTAGGACATGGTATGCTTGGTTGAGTCCCCCGAGGGCATATCATCGAATCAGACTCATCTTATAACGATAGCGATGACTTAACTGAACGTCATGGTTGGTCGAGTCCCTTGAGACCATGATGATTTAGAGGCCGAACATGACGGGAATCACAAGGAGTTGTGATTAACAGGAGTTGTCTACCTTTTGGGCTTAGTGTAATTGGTCGAGTCCCTCGAGGTTGCACTAAGACACCAATTGGATCTTGATCCCCACTAAGAGTCTGCCGGAGACTTTCATCTCACGTGTCGAGGTTGTCGCGTGATTCGCTAGGAAAATAGTGAGAGTACATTAAGATAGAAGTCCATATCTTAATTAATATTTTCTGTAAAATCTGTATGTTATTTAATTTACCTTATATCTTGTTTGTCGCTTGCAAAACCCATACGTGACATACTTGATGCCAACCACCTCATTGGTCCAAAAGCTTCACAATTTGAGAATTATTCTTATGAAAGAGAAAATCATATATGTCCTTAACATGATTGTGCCTATGCCAGAGGAAAGGATAAGCGAGGATGAGATCGCTCGCTTTGTGAAGTATATATATAGTTCTAGAGGATAACATGTGTGTTGATCTTATACTTCAGTTCCTACTAGATTCCTTTTCTCACTTCATCATGAATTTTAACATGAGCAAGTTTGAGGTGACTCTCCCTGAGCTCCTCAATATGTTGAGGGAAGCTAAGAGTGCTATCAAGAAGGAGAAGCCAGTTCTCTATATTGGTGAGATAAAAAAGAAAAGGAAAGCCAGCAAGACCCTTAAGAAGGGCAAGGGAAAAGAAAGACTAGGTAAGACAAAGGTTGTCAAGAGAGACCCGACAAAGGACAATGCTTCCATTGTGGCTAAGACGGGCATTGGAAGAGGAAC
This sequence comes from Ensete ventricosum, assembly GCA_029747655.1. Lineage (NCBI taxonomy): Eukaryota > Viridiplantae > Streptophyta > Magnoliopsida > Zingiberales > Musaceae > Ensete > Ensete ventricosum. Next base: position 20,725,654 of record JAQQAF010000009.1, read on the forward strand.
TATAAGGACTACCTTGCAGATAAGGTGAAATAGAAGCTTGGAGAAGCTTCAGGTATATTCATGATCAGTCTCCACTTATCATATTTTCATGATAACACATGTGTATAGGATACCAGGAGTGTTTATCATATATGTAATTCGTTGTAGGTTCTGGCAAGACCTAGGAGATTGGCCAGAGACGAGATGGACCTCAAGATGGGCAATGGAGCAAAAGTTACTATAGTTGCTATTGGGGAGGTCATCCTAAATCTGCATGGTGGAGCTATTAATGCATTAGATGCATGTTATTTTGTTCCTTCCATTATCAAAAATATTATTTCCATCTTTTGTTTGATAATTAGTGGATATAAATTAGTTTTTGAGAATAATAGTTGTTCAATAATTATGGATGATGAGATCATCACTAGAAGAACCCTTATAAATGACTTATATGTGCTAGATACTTCTCTACACATCATGAATATAAATATGTCTAAGAGGAAAAGAGATGAGGTGAATAATGCATACCTATGACATTGTAAGCTAGGTCATATGCATGAGGGAAGAATTCAAAAGTTACTGAAAGATGGATACTTAGATCCATTTGACTATGAGTCATATGCAACTTGAGAACCTTGCCTTCATGGGAAGATGACCAACTCTCCTTTTAGTAGAACTGGAGAGAGAGCCACTGAGTTATTGGAACTCATACATAGTAATATATATGGTCCCATATCGACTCAGGCTATATGTGGTTACTCATACTTCATTACATTCACTGATGATTTCTCTAGGTATGGACACGTGTACTTGATGAAGTATAAGTTCGAGGCCTTTGAAAAATTCAGGGAATATAAGAATGAGATGGAGAACCAAATTGGAAAGAGTATTAAGACTCTTTGATCAGATCGCGGAGGAGAGTACTTGAGTACGAAGTTCACCCATTTCCTTAGGGACAATGGGATTCTATCCCAGTGGTCACCTTCTTATACACCTCAGCTTTATAGTGTATCAGAAACGAGGAATCCCATGCTGTTAGATATGGTGCAGTCCATGATGAGTTTCACTGACCTAGCCGTCTCATTCTGGGGGTACGCTATAGAGACTACAACTTACCTTCTGAACAGAGTCCCATCAACGTCAGTAGTGTCTACACCATATGAGATATAGAAAGGAAAGAAGCCCAATCTTAAGATTGTTAAGATTTGGGGCTGTCTTGCCCACGTTAGAAGACACAACCCCGATAAATTGGAATTAAGGACAGAATGGTGTACATTCGTGGGATACCCAAAGGAAACTTATGGATATTATTGCTATCACCCCGAGGACCGAAAGGTCTTTGTTGCCAAGAGAGTCATGTTCCTTGAAAAGACACACATTCTTGGTGGAAACAGTGGTAGCAAGATAGAATTGAGTAAGGTTGGAGAACCTAGCTCAAGCACCATTCCAAAGCCCGTGTCTGTTCAGGTACCTAACACACAAGTTCAAACTTTGTGTAGGTTTAGTAGAGTATCTCACCCTCCTGAAAGATATGTGAGACATATCAGTGAAGATGACTCTCAGGATGTTGATCCTTAGACCTACGAGGAGGCTATTATGAGTATAGACTCTAGGAAATGGCAAGAAGCCATTAATTCTGAGATGGATTCCATGTATTCTAACAAGGTTTAGAACCTTGTGGATGCACCTGAGGGTATTATACCCATCGGCTGCAAATGGATCTTCAAGAAGAAGATCGGAGTGGATGAAAATGTAGAGACCTACAAAACAAGACTGGTAGCTAAAGGATATCGTCAAAGACAATGAGTTGACTATGATGAAACCTTTTCACCTGTAGCCATGCTTAAGTCCATTAGAATTATTTTGGCCATTGCAGCACACTATGATTATGAGATCTAGCAGATGGATGTCAAAACAATATTCCTCAATGACAACCTCGAGGAGGAGATGTATATGATACAACCAGAGGGATTCATATCCAAAGAGAGTCCAGATAAAGTATGTAGGTTACTTAGATCAATTTATAGATTAAAGCAAGCTTCCCGAAGTTGGAACATAAGATTTAATGAGGTGATTAAATCTTATGACTTCGTTAAGAACGAAGATGAGCCTTATATGTATAGGAAGGTAAGTGAGAGCACTATCACCTTCTTGGTGCTATATATGGATGACATCCTTATCATTGGGAATGATGAAGGAATGCTCTCCACAGTAAAAGCTTGGCTATACAGAAACTTCTCCATAAAAGACTTAGGGGAAGCATCCTATATTTTGGGGATCCAGATCTATTGAGATAGATCCAAGAGGATGCTTGGCTTGTCTCAGTTCAGGTACATAGACTCCATTGTCAAAAGGTTTGGTATGATGAATTTCAAGAGAGGTCTCATACCGATGAGACATGGAATGTCACTTTCTAGGAGTATATCCCCAAATACTCCTGAAGAAAGGACAGACATGGATAAGATACCTTATGCCTCAGCGATAGAGTCTATCATGTATGTGATGTTATGTACCAGGCCTGATATAGCACATGCTCTAAGTATCACGAGCAGGTATCAAACAGATCCAGGTTTAGAATACTAGAAGGTAGTAAAGTGTATCCTTAAATACTTAAGAAGGACTAAGGATCTTTTCTTGGTATTTGGAGGAGGTAGCCTCCAGGTTGAGGGCTACACAGACTCAAATTTTTAATCCGACATTGATGATAGCAAGTCAAATTCAGGATATGTTTTCATCCTGAATGGAGGAGCAGGAAGCTGAAAGAGTTCCAAGCAAGATACTACTGCTGACTCGACCATAGAAGTGGAATACATTGCTATAGTAGAAGCAGCAAAAGAAGGGGTGTAGATGAATAAGTTTATCAAAGATTTGGGAGTCGTACCAAGCAGCGTGGAACCAATTCCCATATATTGTGACAACAACGGGGCGATCGCTTAAGCGAAGGAACCCAGGTCTTATCAGAAGACTAAGCATGTTCTGAGGAGGTTCTATCTGATTAGAGAAATTATAGCCTGTAATATAGCAATGGAAAGAGTTCCATCCGAAGATAACATTGCAGATCGACTGACGAAGCCGCTGGCTCAGATTGTATTTGAGCGTCATAGGGGTCTGATGGAGATCAGACACATAAGTGATTAGCTTTTGGTCAAGTGGGAGATTGCTGGGTACAGGTGCCCTGTAAGCTAATCACATAAGTGATGACACGTGTGACATGCTATGTAATCTTTTTGCTTATGATTAATATTGACATATTCTCACATTATATTATCTATTGCATATATATTATGATGTCTTTGGTTCTGTGCAATGAGAATCAGATTGTGATGAGATCACGATAATGAGATCGATTCACTTTTAAACATAGATCTTAAATAATCTCGATCATAGGTTACTCGAGAGGGACATCAAGATAACCAGATAGACTAGTATACTATATACCCAAGCATATGATGGAGGCGACTGGTTTCATAGCCACTTGTGTGGAGACACTAAAGATATAATACAAGTGTTCATTGGAGAATAAGTTCACTGATTGATCTGCTTATGGAATGTTGTATGATTAATGATACCTAAGGTCAGACAGCGATTCTATAGTTCTTGTTGTGTATCTGGTCCTTAGACTTGAGACACCAAGGATATCTTGTATGAGTACTCCTTTCTTTGACGCCAGACTTACAGGTTTGGAAAGTTTCAGATTTGGTTCAGTTGGTTATCGGGATTGGTAGCGAACCTTACGAAGATAATTGAGTGTCAATAGAGGATCATCCACTCTCGGTATCATGAGAGGAATATCTCATATGTGCTTGCTCAAACAAATCCCTGGCCAGGGTCATTCGGATTGAGAGAGAAAGAGTTCTCCGAGAGAATCCGATTAGAGCGAGACTATGACAGATTCTGTATGTGACCTGACAGTATCATATCCAATATACGATCTTTGAGATATTAGTTGGATGAAGGATTATAGATATACGGTAACTGTGGACAGACATGTCCGATGGATTCGATCCCCTTGTACCATCTAGGGACTATGACGTAGTGGCCTAGTACATCCATGGTCGATGAGTTGAGTGAATTATTATGGGGATAATAATTCACTATATCAGGAGGAGTTCTGATGGGAGTAACTCACAGTCAGCTCGGTATCGGGCCTAGAGGGTCACACATATATGCTGGATGCTTCAGCGAATAGAGGATTGAATGAAGATCCAATTAGCCTCTATTCTCATTAGATAAGACCCTATGCTGATGAGCTCCTTGATTAAGGCCCAATTAGAGGCCTAAGGAGATTATTGAATAGAGATCCAATAATGCAAGGTTAGTGGGTAATTGGATAGCGATCCGATACCCATTAAGGAAGGAGCCCTAAGGTTTTTTTGGTGGCTCTCTATAAATAGGAGGGGAGACTCATGATTGTAGGCTGTAGCTTTAGCCATCACCTCCTATTCTCCTCCCTCCCTCTGCGCAAGAGTTACGAGATCAGATTGGAGGAGTTTCACTACAGAGATTCATAGTGTGGATACCGCTAGAGAGGAGTACGCTTGGCCTCCTTCATCTTCTCCATCTGAATCCAGAATACAGGGATATACAATCTCCTTAGGTAACCAATCTCTCACACATGATGCAATTTTTTAGTTTTGCGATTTTTTTCGTGATCCCAATATTTTGCACGACGATTTGATTTATGTGAGAAACCAGTTTTTGTTTTGATTTCCATTGCGCATGTGATGCACCCGCTAAGGTTTCCCAACAAATGGATCTTTAAGAAGAAGATCAGAGTATATGGAAAGGTGGAGACCTATAAGGAAAGGCTAGTAGCTAAAGGATATCGTCAAAGACAAGGAGTTGACTTTGACGAAATCTTTTCACCTGTAGCTATGCTTAAATACATTAGAATTCTTTTACAGCACACTATGACTATAAGATTTGACAGATGGATGTGAAAATAGTATTCCTCAATGGCAACATCGAGGAGAAGGTGTATATGATATAGCTAGAGGGATTCGTATCCAGAGAGAGTCCAGATAAAATATGTAGGCTGCTCAAATCCATTTATAGATTGAAGTAAGCTTCCCGAAGTTAGAACATAAGATTTGATGAGGCGATCAGATCTTATAACTTCATTAAGAACGAAGATGAGCCTTGTGTGTACAGAAAGGTAAGCGAGACGCTATCACCTTCTTCTTGCTATATGTGGATGACATCATAATCATTGAGAATGATGTAGAAATGCTCTCCATAGTAAAGGCTTGGCTATCTAGAGTGAAAGACTTAGGGGAAGCATCTTATATTTTGGGGATTTAGATCTATAGATATTATTCCAAGAGGATGCTTGGCTTGTCCCAATACGTGTACATAGACTTCATTATCAAAAGGTTTGGTATGAAGAATTCCAAGAGAGGTCTCATACTGATGAGACATGGAATATCACATTCTAGGAGTATGTACCCAAAGACTCTTGAAGAAAGGGTAGACATATATAGGATATCCTATACCTCAGCAATAGGGTCTATCATGTATGCTTTGCTATGTACTAGGCCTGATATAGTGAATGCTCTAAGTGTCACGAGCAAGTATCAGGCAGATCGAGGTTTGGAACACTAGAAGGCTGTAAAGTGTATCCTTAAGTATTTGAGAAGGACTAAAGATCTTTTACGAGTATATGGAGAAGGTAGCCTCTAGGTTGAGGGCTACAAGGACTAGAGTTTCTAGTCCGATATTGATGATAGCAAGTCAAACTCAGGATATGTTTTCACCCTGAATGTAGTAGTAAGCTGGAAGAGTTCCAAGCAAGATACTACTACTAACTCGACCACAGATGCAGAATATATTGCTACAACAGAAGCAACAAAAGAAGGGGTGTGGATGAAGGAGTTCATCAGGGATTTAGAAATTATTCCGAGTAGCGTGGAGCCGATTCCCATATACTGTGACAACGATAGGGCGATAGCTCTAGCAAAGGAACTAATGTCTCATCAGAATTATTCTGAGGAGGTCCAATGGATTAAAAAAATTATGACCCATAAAGATATAGCAATGGAAAGAGTTTCATCCGAATATAACATTGTAGATCAACTGAGAAGCCGCTGATTTAGATTGTATTTGAGCATCACAAGGGTCTGATAGGGATCAGACATATAGGTGATTGGCTTTAGGTCAAGTGGGAGATTGCTGGTTATAGGTGCCGTGCAAGCCAATCATGTGAGTGATGGCACGTGTGACATGTTGTGCGATCTTTTTGCTTATGATTATTATTGACATATTCTCACATTATATTATATGTTACATATATATTGTGATATCCTTGGTTCTATGCAATGGAGATCAGATCATGATGAAATCATGATAATAAGATCGATTCACCGTTAAACACATATCCTAAATAATCTCGGTCACAAGTTACTCGAGAGGGACATCGAGATAACCGGACAGACCGGTGTACTATACACCCGTCCATATGATGGAGTGACTGGTCTCATAGCCACTTGTGTGGAGACACTAAAAATATACAGGTGCTCATTGGAGAATGACTTTACTGATTGATCCGCTTATGGAATGTTGTATGTTTAAGGATACCTAATGTTAGACAGTGATTTCATAGTCCCAGTTGTATATCTAGTCCTTTGACTTGAGACACCAAGGATGCCTTGTATGAGTACTCATTTCTTTGATGCTAGACTTACGGGTTTGAAAAGTTCTAGATCTGGTACAATTGGTTATCGAGATTAGTAGCCAACCTTACGAAGACAATTTAGTGTCAATAGAGGATCATCCACTCTCGGTATCATGAGAGAAATATCCCATATGTGCTTGCTCAAATAAATCCCTGGCCAGGGTCATTCGGATTGAGAGAGGAGTTTTCTGGGAGAATCCAATTAGAGCGAGACTATGACGGATTCTGTATGTGACCTGATAGTACCATGTCCAATATATAGTCTTTGAGATATTAGTTAGATGAGGGATTATAGATACATGGTAATTGTGGATAGGTCCGATGAATTTGATCCCCCCTGTACCGTCTAGGGATTATGGCAGAATGACCTAGTACGTCCATAGTCGATGAGTTGAGTGAATTATTATGAAGATAATAATTCACTATATCAGAAGTAGTTCAGATGAGAGTGACTCACGGCTAGCTCTGTATCGGGCCTAAAGGGTTACACACATATGATGGATGCTTCAGCGAATAGAAGATTAGATGAATATCAAATTAGCCCCTATTCTCATTAGATGAGACCCTATGCTGATGGACTCCTTAGTTGAGGCCCAATTAGAGGCCTAAGGAGATTATTGGATTGAGATCCAATAATGCAAGATTAGTGGATAATTGGATGAAGATCCAATACCCATTAATGTAGAAGCCCTAGGGTTTTTTGGTGGCTCTCTATAAATAAGAGGGGCGACTCATGGTTGATTGGCTGCAACTTTGGCCTTCCCCTCCTATTCTCCTCCCTCCTTCTGTGCAAGAATTGCAAGATCATATTGGAGGAGTTTTGCTATAAATATTCATCATGTGGATATCGCTAGAGAGGATGACGCTTGACCTCCTTCATCCTCTCCATTCGATTTTGGAAATACTACGATCTCCTTAGGTAATCAAATATCACATGACGTGATTTTCATTAAGTCCCAAATGGGCATACCTAGAAAGGGTTGTGGCCGAGCTGAGCTCCTCTGACTTTGTAGTGGCCGAGCCGAGTGCCTCGGGCATTTTGGGTTGACGATGGCCGAGATGAGAGACTCGGGCACGTGAGACTAATGGCGCCGAGATAGGCAGCTCGAGCACATTATGACATAATTAGACTGATGGTGGTCGAGATTGGCAACTCGGGCATAATTGGATTGATGGTGGCCGAGATGAGCAACTCGAGCACAATTGGATTGATGGTGGCTAAGATGAGCAACTCTGGCACAATTGGGCTGATGGTGGTCGAGATTGGCAACTCGGGCACAATTGGACTGATAGTGGTCGAGATTAACAACTCGAGCATAGTTGGACTGATGGTGGTCGAGGTATGCAACTTAGGCACGATTAGGCTGATGGTGATTGAGATTGACAACTCGGGCATAATTGGACTGATAGTGGCCGAGATATCAACTTAGGCACAGTTGGACTGATGGTGGCCAAGGTATGCAACTTGGGATGGTGGCCGAGGTATGTAACTCGGGCACGATTGGATTGATGGTGACCGAGATAGACAACTCGGGCACAGTTGGACTGATGGTGGTCAAGATTGGCAACTCGAGTACAATTGGACTAATAGTGGCCGAGATTAACAACTCAGGCATAGTTGGACTGATGGTGGCCAAGATATGCAACTCGGGCACAACTAGAGTGATGATGGTTGAGATATGCAACTCGAGCACGATTGGACTGATGGTGGCCGAGATATGCAACTCAGGCACGATTGGACTAATGGTGGTCGAGATATGCAACTCGGGCACGACTAGACTAACAGTGGCTGAGATATGCAACTCAGGCACAATTGGACCGACGGTGGCCGAGTTATGCAACTCGGGCACGACTGGGTTGACAGTGGTTGAGATATGCAACTCAGGCACGAGTGGACTGATCACGTGAATACGTTGCTATCACATAGGGTTGGGGATTGGCTATTAGGATTACTTGGCTGTGGCCCACACACGTCCTACGTGCTAGAATTTTGGCTCACGTGATCTGCACATGCGTGGATTTGCACCTCAGCCTAGGGCTAACGTGACAGCCGATTAGGGCTGACGTGGTTGATTCTCGGTGCAGATCTACATTTATAGACATCGTTGGTTCCCCAGGCAAAGTTCTCTCTCTGCCTCGTTCATGCGAGCCACCACCCAGGGGCTTTATAAACTCCATCTCTTGTAGCCAGAGGCCTCACTTACATTGTTGGACCTTTTCTGCCCTCATCTCATTTTTTCGTGTCCTTTTTCCTCCGTTCTCTTCATCTCATTGATAAGGTCGGATGTCCTCCTTGGGTTCGTCCAGTGTCAGGGTTGTTCCTTCCGCTAGTTCAGAAGGAACACGGTCGGAGGTTCCAGAGGCTAGCGTCTCAGGGTCGTCGTCTTCGGGGATACCTTCCTCGGTAGACGTGAAATCACTAAGTGATCTCGAAGTCATGAAGTCATGCCATGACGTTGATTCAGTTATAAAAGATGAGTCTCTTGGGTCGATCCGGGAATGCTATAGCATCCCGAAAGAGTATGATCTGCATGCTTCTTTACCCAAGCAGCGACCTTACAACCCCGAGTCCTCTGAGATATGTATCTCAGTGGACGTGTTGGAGGCCAGTTTGCGCTTTCCTTTACATCCCACCATCATGGAATGCCTTAGATGGTGGAGGATTTCTCCAAGTTAGATGGCGCCCAACTCGTGGCGCTATCTTATTGTATTCCTCGGTGAGTGCCAAGGCGCGGGCATTGTTCCCACCCGAACTTTATTTTTTGCTTGTTTTCATCTTTGTAAAAGTTAGGGGGGTTACTATTCGGACTGGCTTCAAGGTTAGTGGGGCGCCGACTAACAACAAGGGTTGGAAGGCTCGGTATTTTTTTGTTAGTAGTTCGAGTTGGGGATTCAGAGTTGACTGGTCGATTCATCCGATCAGTAACGTTCCCCCCTTATTGTCTGAGGAGGAGTCTATCATGGTCAATAGGCTGAAGAGAATTCTTCCCCTTTCTCGGGCAATCTGGGACGTGATCGAGCTATGGTTGGTTGAGGCGGGGCTCCACTTCTCAGGGTTCATCTGCTTTTTGATGTTTGTTGCTCGTGTTATGATTATTGTAACCCTAACTTGTTGGTCGAAATGCAGGTGCCATGGATCTGGATACCCTGTGCAGAAAGCCTAAGATGCCGAGTGGGAAGACCTCTTCGGCTGCTTGAGCTGAGAATTCTCCACCGGAAGTGGAAGAAGTTCATGTGGAAACCACTCCCAAGAGGCCTGCTGGTAGTTTGGCTCCTGAACAGGCGGCTACTGCTCGACTCGGGAAGCAGATCAAGATAGCAGTGAAGAAACACAAGTCCCGCCACGACGAAGGGAGTTCACGGGCAATCTCTCGGGGGGAAGAGCCGATGGCTTCGATTGAGGGGGATTCGTCCCCCACCTACCATCGACCGAAGACAATGAAGGACTTGTGCGAAACGAGGGTCCGCAAGGATGATGAAGGCTACTATATTCTTCAAATGGCCAATTAGGCCCCTAAGGATTTGACCGCCATGATGCAAGCTCGGTGGCTGAACCTCTCCTACACGTCAAAAGTCTGGGACGACTCCCAAGCGGCCTCAGAGTTCGGACGGGGGGTTTTGCACTCGACCCTAGCAAAGGATCTCTGCACCTTGCCCTCCAAGATCCTTATGGCAAAAGCAACCAAACAAATCACGTTGGTAAGTTGTATCTCAGGGTTTACTGTCTTTTACCTTTTCTATGCATATTTTTTAACCCCTTTTTCTGTTTTGCAAGGGCACCATTATCAGATGACCCTTTTGGATAGGGTCCATGATGTGGGCCATTTGGTGACCATCATGGGGAACCGGGCTTCCCTCCTAGAGGTGGAGATTGACAAACTGAAAACGGAGGGGGACCCCGAGCAGTTGGCCGCTGCTCAGCAACAAGTGGCCGAGCTTCAGGTGGACAACGCCAAGATGAGGTCGGAGTTAGAGGAATTGGCCTGTCGGTCAGACTAGGTCGATAAGGAGCTAAACGGGCTTCGGGCAGACTTGGCGGATAGCCAATGCCAGATTAAGGAGAAAGAGACAGATCATCGCAAGGCAGACGATGACATGCTAAAAATGATGAAGGAAAATGAAACCCTCAAAGCCGAGCTCCTTAGTAAGAGCGTTGCCGACTACAAGCAATCCGTCGGGTTTGGGTGGGGACTGCATTGAATGGGGCAGATCTCGTATGAGTACGGGTACCGGGTTGCCTTGGCTCGTTTCCAGGCCCGATATCTCAACCTGGAGGTGGATAGCGACCCTTTCACCAAGAAGCCAGAGGATAGCTCGGTTCCTATAGAGACTCATTAGGAATTTGATGACTCCATCCCTCCCAAGGAGTGACCGGGAGTTTCCTTACCACATTTTATGCTCCGGGGGATATTTTGTAAGTCGAAACAAGTATTTTACATGTATCCCCGACCTTAGTCTCGGGCCTCGACCAGACCTTACTGATATTGTAATCGACATCTTTTGTAATTGCATATTCCGATTAATGAAAGACAAGCTTTTCTTGTTCCCGACTCATGCATAGAACTTTCATAAATTGGATATGTGCCAGGTTCTTGGCAGTTGTTTACCATCTAAGTTCGCGAGAATGCAAGTGCCTTCTTAGACAACTTTGATGACTCGATACAGACCTTCCTAGGTTGGTGCTAGTTTACCCCGAGTTCGGGTTGGGTCACTTACCTTGACTTTGCACAGGATGAGGTTGCCCATGGTTACTTGCTGAGGATGTACCCTGCTATTGTAGAATCCTGCGACGACTTTCTTGTATGTTAGTTCTCGGAGATGTGCCTTGACCTGCCTTTCTTCCAGTAGGTCCAGGTTTTTGCGTAATTGCGCATCTGAGGTATCTTTTTTATAATGCGCAGTTCTGAATGTTGGGAAGACCATCTCGGGAGGTAAGATCACCTCGGTTCTGAAGGCGAGGCTGAATGGAGACTCGACTATTGAAGTTTTTGGGGTTGTTCTTGAAGCCCACAGGATGCTGGGGAGCTCGTCGACCCATGTTCCCCGGGCGACGACTACTCTCTTCTTCAGGCCTTCAAAGATAGCTTAGTTGGTTACCTCGGCGAGTCCATTGGCTTGGGGGTGTGCGACTGAGCTGAACTTGAGCTGAATGTTGAAGCTTTGGCAGAATTCTTCGAACTTTTTGTTGTTGAATTGCGTCCCATTGTCCGTGATAATGGCTTTGGGTATGTTGAACCTGGTGATGATATTTTTCCAAATGAAGTTCTCAACTTGCTTCTCTGTGATCGAGGCCAATGGTTCGGCTTTGACCCACTTGGTAAAATAGTCGACTCCTACTATAAGGAACTTTCGCTGCCCCGAGGTAGGGGGAACAGGCCGAGTAAGTTCATTCCCCATTGGGCAAACGGCCAGGCCGCATCGGAAGTCATTAAGGGAGTTGCCGGCTAGTGTTACACATGAGCATGGCGTTGGCACTGCTTGTATTTCAGGACATATATTTGAGCATCCTTGCGCATCGTCGGCCAATAGTAGCCTTGCATGAGGATTTTGTGAGCAAGGGTGCGGGCACCAATATGTTCCCCGCACACCCCTTCGTGTACCTCGACGAGTGTTGTCTGTGCTTCACTTGGGCATAGGCAATTGAACCCTCTCCTATAGAGGTGCCCATTGATCACAAAATACCAGGATCCTGACCGCTTCACTCGACGCATCTCAACTGCACCGTCGGGGAGGATGCCTTCCATCTTGAACCGGAGGAGTTCGTCAACCCAAGTTTGCTCTGCTTCTACCATCGCCACCTTGCGTGTGCTGAGTCGAGCAGTTTGCTCGTTAATGCCTTGGTTTGAAGCAAGTTTTGCTAAAGAGTCTGTGTGCAAATTCTCGGCCCAAGGCACCTTGATGATCGTGAAATGATGAAAGGTGTTGATCAATTGTCGTGCCTCAGCCATGTATTTTTCCATGGTATCATCCTGAGCCTCAAACTCTCCTCGGACCTGCCCAGCTACCAACTGGGAGTTGGTGAAGGTCTTGATTTCCTCCACCTAAAGTTCTATTGCCAGCCTTAGTTTGAAGAGCAACTCCTCGTATTTCACTTCTATTGATGGCTTTAAAGTCGAGGCAGAGGGCTTGCTCATAGGTCTGGTTTGTTAGACTTTTTAGTACGAGGCCGACACCCCCTCTCTTGGTGTTTGCCGACCCATCTACATATAGTTTCCAAGCAGAGAGTGGGTTGGATGAGTTGCGCATGAGGGTAAACTCCACGATGCAGTTGGCCATTGGCTGCGCCTTTATGGCCATTTTGGGCACATACTCGAGGTCGAACTCTCCCAGTTCGACTGACCACTTCAGCATCTGACCTGCAACATCGAATTTAGATATAATCTGATGAAGTGGCTGGTCGGTTATTACCTTGATGGGGTGCCCCTGAAAATAGGGTCTTAGCTTTCTTGTCGCTGTTACTAGCGTTAGGACTAGCTTCTTGACCAGAGGATATCGTTCTTCTGGGCCATTGAGAATGTGACTGGAGAAGTATACATGCCTTTCCCCTTCTTTGCCTAAGGTAACTAGAACCTAGCTGACGGATGTTGCCAACACAGCCATGTACAAACCGAGGGGTTCTCTGGTGGAAACTACGGTGAGCTGTCGTAGCTTGGCGAGGTGCGCCTTTAACTCTTGGAAGGCTTCTTCTCATTGTGTAGTCCATTGAAAATCTTTTGCCTTTTCCAAGGTTTGGAAAAAGGGACAAGTCTTATCACCCACCCGAGAAATGAACCGGCTCAAAGCTGCCAGTCTCTTGGTAAGCTGCTGCACTTCTTTCATCATCTCGGGGACTTCATTTGAAGGATTGCATTTACCTTTTCTGGGTTAGCATTGATCCCTCGTTGGTGGATTACAAAGCCGAGGAACTTTCCCGAGGTGACCCCGAAGACACATTTGCTGGGGTTCAGTCGCATCTCTACCCGTCACATGGTTTGGAATGCTTTTGTTAAATCATTCAAGTGATTGCCCACAACTCTATTTTTTACAATCATATCGTCGACATAAACTTCCACGGTTCTGCCGATCTGGTCCTTGAAAGGCGGTTCACCATCCTTTGATAAGTGGCTTCAACATTCTTCAGTTCGAATGACATTACTTGAAGCAGTATGTGCCGATGTGTGTAATGAAGGCCGTGCTCTCCCGATTTCGAGGTGTCATCCAGATCTGGTTGTATCCCGAGTATGCATCCATGAAAGAGACATCTCGTGTCTCGATATGGCGTCGACCAATTGATCAATGCGAGGAAGGGGATAATAGTCTTTCGTGCAGGCCCGATTTAGATCAGTGTAGTCAACACACATCCGCTAGTTTCCATTAGGTTTTTTGATCAGTACAACATTTGACAACCAGGTCGGGTATGTGCCCTCCATAATGAAATCGGCTTCAAGTAGCTATGCTACCTCCTCCTCAATAGCCCTTTGACGCTCTAAGGCGAATCTCCTCAGCTTTTGTTTAACTAGACGGGTACCAGGGATTATGTTGAGGTTATGTTGGGCCTCTTCAGGATTAATGCCGAGCATCTCATCCGGGGTTCATGCAAACAGGTCGTAATTCTTTCCAAGAAATTCTACCATATGGACTTGTTGCTCATCCGAGAGTGCCGAGCCGATCCTTAAAGTTTTGTTGGGTTGTTTTGGATCGATAATAACCTCCTTCACCCCCTCGATTGGCTTGGGGTTTAGTGTGAGCTTGCTAGGCTCCCTTGGATTGGTCGCCGGGCTTGGTATCCTAGGCCTCTTTGGGAGTGTGGTGGCTGTTAGATAGCATCGACGAGACTCCCGTGCAATGCTGCAAGCCTCGCCGAACCAGCATCAGTCGGGAATTTCATGGAACGGTGGAAAGTTGACAACACAATCCTTAACTTGTTGAGCATCGGTCAGCCAATTATAGCATTGTAGGCCGATGGGAGGTCGACCACCATAAAGACGACCATTAGCGTCTTGGTGCGGGGCTCCTCGCCGAGTGTCACTGGAAGAGTTATTGTCCCGAGAGGTGAGAAGCTTGTATCATCCCGGTTAAGGCTTGTACTTGAAGGGCTAGACCAAGGAAGGCCTCGGTAGAGACCATTTGGGGCGAGGGGTGGATCCGGGGGGGGGGTGAGCCCGAGATCAGTGAGCAGCCTCCAGTACCTGTCTAGAGTTAGCGTAGACTGCCCCGCGTCTGTCAATCCCACTTGGGGTGCTAGTGGTGCGACTGCAGCTTGCGGTGCGGTTGCGGCAGTAGGAGTCGGCAGGATTACCTCCTCGACAGCCCGGTTCGGGAGAAGATTAGAAAGGTGATCTTGCGACATGGGCCCTCCTTCTAGCGCCAAATGTTGGAGTCGTTCAATAACATAGGGTGATGAGTCAGCCCGGGGAAGTTGTCTGTGTGTGCAAGCTCGCTTCCGTGGTCCAGCAACGTGACAACTTGGTCCCAACCTCAGGTCGGCTCCTCCGCGGAAGGTCAGTGCATCCCTCCTGCAAAAAGACCCTAGCCGAGCTGGTGGTGCTCAGCTAAGTTCTTCCGACGATCAAGTCAGGAGTGGGAGTGAGAAAGTGGAAATGAGTTTACTGAGTTGCCCATCCCCCAATTCAGCGATGGTCTGGGGATATTTATACCTGCAATCGAGGATGCCTTGCACAATTGTTGTCGTTGCTACAGTACTTGACGGCACCTAGGATAGACTTTCCTGGGGTTCCTGGGTCCTCTAACGGCGCCACGTCCGTTCAGCCGCGCCGCAAGCCGTCCGCTGTACAGCAGGTCGATCGACGTGCTGAGTCTTTCGGTTGTCCTTGCCGAGACCGGGTCGGCATCTGATGTGCGTCCAACTTGAAAACGCCATGACGTGGCCGAGTGACATGACAAGAAAGGGAGGTGTCATGCTTTGATTGTTGGTCAGCCAGCCATTATTGGCCCTATCACCATAGTATTTACACCATCACTATGTCAACCGTAGTAAAACAAAGTGATACAAGCCAAAAACAACACAAAGCACCACGATTCCTTTACACAACATAAAAAATTTACATAACATAAAGCACCACGATTCCTTTAAACTAGCAACAATCTGCAAAAATGATGATTGTGGCATAATTATTTGCATCTTGAACACCTTTTTTTTATCTTTCCGTTATGTACCAATTCAATCCTTATCTTTTTTTATGACCAACCTGCACAACAGCTATTGGAGGTAAGAGGGTTCGATCATATTCAAGTCAAATCCAGTGTTGATTGCTTCTCATCGAAAATATATTCTCAACATATGTGTTATTTTTTATGTTTTAGTCGAAAAATAACTTTTAGAAAACAGATATGAATTTAAATTTTTACACCCAATGACTTCATGACATAAGAGAATGGGATTCTGAATAGCAATCGGTCACATGAACACGTTCTGTTATCAATGTTCACTATAATTATCTTCGATGATGTTTGTACTTGAAACTTACTATTTGTACGAGGGAAAACTCTAATGAACCTTATTTTTATTTTTTTTTAACTTTCTTGATTTAGTCCTCAAAACAGCTTTGAGATTTGTTCGTGGTCAACTCCAATGATACCTCTTAGTGTGATGTTTTCTCATCCTATGCATATATTCATTGAATTTGTATATGTTTATTGCTTTTGTTGCAGGCCAAAATAATTTGGTCATTTCACAATCCCAAACATTACTAACAAGATTCTTTGACATGTATACCATGCAATATCCATGATGAGCTTCAGGAAAGATATTCTTAACAATTGTAAGAATACTTGAGTTCTGATTATTAATGATAGATAATAATTCAACTACCTCGGTACAACTTCACGATTCTAATTGAAACCACTGTCAATAATTCCTATTTTCAATCAAAATCATGATAAATACAAGTAGGAATAGTTTGTTTGCACCATCAACCTCTGTAGCTATCAATAAATCACCAGGATAATTTTCAGTTAAGTGCATTGTATCTATATAGAAGATAGGTCGTATATTAATCCTTGCTTCGAATGTTGTTAACAACTGAAATATTATGACATAGTCGTAAAGCTTAAGTTCCTGTAAAA